>OX638066.1:11054581-11439888 GCA_951804385.1 Trifolium dubium
TGATAACATTAACTTGATATCTCTGTTATCGATCTCGGAATTCAGCGCGGCGCGGTCAGCCCAAAAATTGGCGCGGCGCGGGCGCGGAGCTCAACCCGGGGGATATTCTTGTGGCGCGGACACTAAAAAATAAATATTTAATACTACCAAATACCAAAATAAAAACTCAAATTTCATCAAATCCAAATACATAGTAGCATAAGTTTTAAGCAAAATATTGCAAAATACTTCCAAATACAAGTTCAAGCATCATTAAAATCTAGCAACCTTGATGCACTTATGATCGACGATTTGTGTATCAAAAAATATTTTATAACTGCAAGTGCACAGTTTCGTCGTTGAGTTTTAAAAGATATCGAACCACAGCGCCACAACTCCGGATGGCAGTGTGGACATGTTTCCAAAGAGTGGGCCAATAAAGGCCGGCTCTCAAAATCTTAGCGCAAGTCTTGGAAGTACTTGCATGTCCCCCATATGGCGCAGAATGGCAATGGGAAATAATGTTTTGCGCCTCATCCTCGGGGACACATCGACGGAAGACTCCTTCGGCTCCTCTCTTGAAAAGGAGAGGATCATCCCAATAGTAATGTTTCAGATCACTGAAGAACTTCTTCTTTTGCTGGTAAGTTAAATCTGGCGGAAGGACTCTTGCTGCTAAGTAATTAACAAAGTCAGCGTACCAAGGCAGTGAGTCTCTTATGCAGACAGAGTTAATGGGCACTCGGAGGTGATACTCTTCATAAGGGCTACAAGCCTCTCATATGGGAAATCGTCATTTATGGGTACCCTTTCAGGCACCATTCCCTCCATTCTTGACAAGTGGTCCGCAACTGTGTTGTCAATTCCTTTCTTATCCTGGATCTCTATATCAAATTCTTGAAGGAGCAGGATCCATCTTAGGAGCCTTGGTTTGACATCCTTTTTGTTCACAAGATACCTAATGGTCGCATGGTCGGTATAGACAATGATTTTGGCCCCTATGAGGTAAGAACGGAATTTATCTATTGCAAACACAACAGCCAGGAGTTCTTTTTTAGTGGTGGCGTAGTTCATTTGCGCGGGGTCTAAGGTCCTACTAGCATAGTAGATAGCATGAAGCTTCTTGTCTTTCCTTTGACCTAAGACTGCGCCTATGGCATAGTCACTAGCGTCACACATGATCTCAAATGGCAAACTCCAATCAGGTGGCTGCATGATGGGTGCGGAAATGAGAGCTGCCTTTAACTGGTTGAACGCTTTCAAGCATTCATCATCAAATATGAACTCGGCATCTTTCATCAACAGCCCGGTTAAGGGCTTGGTGATCTTGGAGAAGTCCTTAATGAATCGCCGATATAAACCGGCGTGACCTAGAAAACTGCGGACCTCTCGCACAGACTTTGGGGGAGGTAGATTTTCTATTACTTGGATCTTAGCTCGATCCACCTCAATCCCCTTGTTGGACACTATATGTCCAAGAACAATCCCCTGACGAACCATGAAATGGCACTTTTCCCAGTTTAGTACAAGATTGACTTTTTCACATCTTTCAAGCACCTTTTCTAGGTTTGTCAAGCATCCTTCAAAACTTTTCCCATACACGGAGAAATGACCATTAAGACTTCCATGATATCATTGATGTAATCGGCGAAAATTGCTTGCATACATCGTTGGAAAGTTGCAGGGGCATTGCACAATCCAAATGGCATTCGCCGGTAGACAAACGTGCCAAAAGGACAGGTGAAGGTTGTTTTCTCTTGGTCATCAGGACGAATAGGAATCTGGAAGAATCCCGAGTAACCATCTAAATAGCAGAAGTATGAATGTTTTGCCAAGCGCTCAAGCATTTGATCAATGAAGGGCAAAGGGAAATGATCCTTGCGCGTGGCCGTGTTAAGCTTCCTATAATCAATGCACATTCTACTTCCGGTCACAACTCTTTGGGCAATGGACTCGCCTTTCTCGTTAGTGACTACAGTGACCCCTCCTTTCTTGGGTACGACATGTACGGGACTGACCTATTTACTGTCGGAGATAGGGTATATGATTCTTGCATCTAGAAGTTTTTCAACTTCCTTTTTGACTACTTCAGTGAGAATGGGGTTTATCCTTCTTTGTGGTTCTCAAGAGGTTTTGCAATCTTCCTCGAGCAAGATGCGGTGCATACAAAGAGAGGGACTTATCCCTTTTAGATCAGAAATGTGATATCCTAAAGCAGCTGGATACTTTCTTAGGACTGTCAGTAACTTGTCAGTTTCTGACTTTCCTAAATCTGCGCACACAATCACAGGGCGCTTAAGCTCTTGATCAAGGAATTCATACCTTAGGGTTTCAGGTAGAGGTTTTAGTTCTAAAGAGGATTGGTCGGGAGAAGGCGTCGGGCTCGGTGTAATCTCAAAGCATTCACCAAGCTCGTCATCCTGAACCTCGAGAGTTGGAGTTGGAGAAGATCTTAGGATTTCAGAGTATGTAGTTGGATCATTCTCCATCTCTTTTCTGCATTCGTCAATGACGTCTAACAGGTAGCAAGTATCATCTATGGCTGGTGCGTTAAGAAATTGGGTTAGAATGAATTCACCTTTTTCCTCTCCCACTTCAAAAGTGAGTTTCCCTTTCTTTACATCAATGATCGCACCAGCTGTAGCTAGGAATGGTCTTCTTAAGATGATTGGGGTGTTAGAGTCTTCCTTGATGTCCATGACTATGAAGTCAGTTGGTATGAAGAATTGACCTATACGCACAGGAACGTTTTCTAGAATGCCTAGAGGCATCTTGACAGAACGATCCGCGAATTGAATAGACATCCTAGTTGGTCTCAACTCTCCTAACTTCAATCTATCGCATATGGTCATGGGCATGAGACTAATGCTGGCACCTAAATCGCATAGGGCCCTATCTATAACAAACTTTCCAATGACACAGGGTATAGAGAAGCTTCCTGGGTCTTTGAGTTTAGGTGGCATTTTGTTTTGGAGGATGGCGCTACACTCGGCAGTGAGCATGACAGTTTCACAGTCCTCGATCTTCTTCTTGTTGGTTAAGATCTCCTTAAGAAATTTAGCATATGCGGGCATTTGAGTGATAGCTTCGGTGAATGGGATAGTTATATTCAACTGTTTAAGAAGCTCCACGAATTTCTTGAATTGCCCCATGCTCTTGGTCTTTTCAAGCCTTTGAGGGTATGGAATGGGAGGTTTGTAAGGCGGCGGAGGCACATAAGGTTTCTCTTTTTCTTTAGGCTCCGCGTCATCGCCTTCTTTTTCTGTAGTTTCACTCTCTTTCTCGACTGGTACATCAAGCTTTTGTTGCATGGGCGGCCTCTCAGTTCTAGGATCATTTGGTTCATCATACTGTGTTCCACTTCGCAGCGTCACAGCGTTCACATGAGCTTTGGGGTTAGGCTGAGGTTGGCCAGGAAACGTGCCTGCGGGAGCAGACGTGGATGCTTGTTGCTGTGCTACTTGTGCAACCTGAGTTTCTAGCATCCTGTTATGGGTGGTTAGAACATCCACTTTGTTGTTCAAATGCTCAAACATCTTGGTGAAGTGCATATTTTGATTCTTAAGACTTTCGTTTGTTTGCAGTTGGGATGCCATGAAAGTTTCAAACATGACATCAAGACTAGACTTTCCGGGGTTACTTGGATTTGGCGTGGGAGCCTTTTGAAAACCCGGCGGACCAGAGGGTGGTCCTTGTCTAGGTGCATGCAATGCATTGTTGCTCTTGTATGAGAGGTAGGGACTGCTCTTCCAAGCTGAGTTGTAGTTGTTGGAGTATGGGCCTCCTTGGGCGTAGTTTACTTGGTCGGAGGGAATTCCGGCCAAGAGTTGGCATTCGGCTATGACATGCCCAGGATCGCCACATATTTCACAGCTGGAGGTTGTTGCTGCTACGGTAGCAGCAGGAGCTTTGAGTAAGCTATCTATCTTCTGAGTGAGAGCATCAACCTTGGCATTGACGTGGTCAAGGCCGCTTATCTCATACATTCCTCCTTTAGCTTGAGGTTTCTCTACGGGGGATCTTTCGCTTCCCCACTGGTAGTGATTTTGAGCCATACTCTCGATGAGTTGGTAGGCTTGATATTAAGGCTTGTCCATGAGGGCGCCGCCCGCGGCAGCGTCTATTGTCATCCTTGTATTGTACAGGAGACCATTGTAGAAGGTGTGAATGATCAACCACTCTTCTAGACCGTGATGTGGACATAACCTCAACATGTCCTTGAACCTCTCCCATGCTTCGTAGAGAGATTCATTGTCTTTCTGCTTGAATCCATTGATTTGGGCTCTTAGCATAGCAGTCTTGCTAGGGGGGAAATACCTAGCCAAAAAGACTTTCTTCAACTCTTCCCATGTAGTGACAGAGTTAGAAGGTAGAGACTGGAGCCAAGCACGGGCTCGATCTCTAAGAGAGAATGGGAAAAGTCGAAGCCTAATTGCTTCGGGACTGACGCCATTAGCTTTCACTATATCGGCGTATTGCAGGAAGACAGAAAGGTGAAGATTAGGGTCATCCGCAGGGCTACCAGAGAATTGATTCTGCTGAACAGCTGAAAGCAGGGAAGGCTTAAGCTCGAAATTGTTTGCCTCTATCGCAGGGGCAACAATGCTGTTATGTGGTTCAGCATCAGTAGGGATAGCGTAGTACTTCAGGGGGCGGTTTTGCGGTCCTACCTCCATCTCTAGTTCTTCTTCAGATTCTGAATCTGTCTCGGGAAAGAGGATCTGATTTTGGGGAACTATGTATCTTTCCCTAAATGCTTCAATTCGGCGTCGTACACTAAGTAGACGCTCGGGGTTGTCAATTGGTTGTTCTAATTCTTCGCCTTGTGAGCGAGTGCTTGGCATACAATTGACAAACCAAAAAGGGTAATTTTTTTGTATTTTTTAGTTTTTGATTTTTTTTTTGGATTTTTTTAACAAGAATTAAAAATTGCCTTAGTCTCTACGGTGTAACGTCGGAGTTACGATATCGACTAAATTGGTCCCCGGCAACAGCGCCAAAAACTTGATCGACGATTTGTGTATCAAAAAATATTTTATAACTGCAAGTGCACAGTTTCGTCGTTGAGTTTTAAAAGATATCGAACCACAGAGACCAATAGTTGACCTACCGTAATTCTGTCGTTACGTTGTAAATCTAAGGCGAGTGAATAGTAGTTTAGAATTGTTTTGAATTAAGAAGAAGAGTTTAAATTAAAGATTTAAGTTAATTATAAAGCGGATATCGGTATGTAACTAATTAACCTTCGGGAATTTAATAAATTAATAGTTCGCGGATAAGTGTTTACTTTTCAGAAGAACTTTCTCAATTTAAAGGTTTAAACCTCACACTCTCGTTTTGTTGATAAAAACCATACTTTCTAAGCTAGGAGTTTTACTGTCACTTTTCTACCACCTTAGCTTCGAAAGTATATTTTGAAAATCAATTAGTTCTAATTAATCCTAACGTGGCTCTCGCTCGTTCAAAGATTAATATCAAATTCCTACTATCTAGTTAAAACCTCAAACTCTCGCTCTATTGATTTTAACCTTAGTTGCTTTATTTTACTCTCGTTCAAAAGCTTTGAATTAAATTAGGAATTTGAATCAGAAAAGTAGTGTGTGTGTGCGTGCGCTATATCATCATTAAATCCCCTTCGGAGAATTAAATTACATACCGATATCTAGGAATTTAGCTAGACATGGTAAAGGAATTAAATAAACAAAAGCAGTAAATTAAACAAGACATAATAATTAAATAAATAAATAAATAAATAAGCGCATAAAAACCTGGAAATAAAATCTGCTGGAAACTGGAATTAAACTTGCTGGAATTAAAGGAAATAATATTCTTGACAGGAAAGTGAAAACGGATCTGAAATCGGATTCCCGGTGTGGGAATACCGATATAGTTTACAAAGCGGGAAAATAAAATTGACTGAAATAAAGGAAAGAAAAGACGTACGGAGAACTGAATTTGATCTACTATTTATAGAGGGATTTTTCTAGTTACGACCCAGGAAAATAGGAAGTGATAAGCTCATTTTTGATTCCATCCATTAGCCACACGATCAGGAACTGAAAAGGATCAGACGCGTGCGTGCTCCCCACGTTGCGCAAAAATCTGTTTTATTGGGTGTGGGCTTGGTGGCGCCCGCCACAAGGTTTCTGGGGGCAATTGCCCCTTTCTGCTGGGCTCCTTCGGTGGGCTGCGTGAATTTGGGCTTTGCACCCCCTTTTTGCTGCGTTTTTGGCCCTTTTTGCTCAATTCTCTTCTCCGACCTATTTTATTTGACAAAACTGAAAACAAAACAAATACCAACATAAAAAGACATAAATGAAATAAAAACATATGAAAATGCAACTAAAGTTCACCTAAACTAAGCTAAAAATACGATATGATTTCGTGTCATCAACTTACTTCTTCACCCGCCCTTTTTCCACTTCGATTCCTTGATATTTCTTGCAACCTTGCTTCCTCATCATCATTTACATGCACTTCACCTTCACCACCTGATAGAGAGTTCTTTGCAGCCAATTTCTTATCTTCATGTTCTTGCAAAATCACTTTAACTTCTATAGGTGTTTCGCTGCAAACTTTCACATTACTGGTAACTCCTAATTGATGATGTTTTGCCCTAGAAATTCCTGCTGTCGTTACAATACCACAAAAATCACATGTAACCCTCCTCTTATTCTTCTTGTCCTCTAAACTGTTCCATTTCCAGCCTATATCACCTCCAGTCGGTTTGTATAGTTTAGAAGGTCCAGAAGAAGCAACAGATTGAACATTAGATGATGATGGAGGAGTAGAAGTAGTAGGAGGATTTGACATAGCTGTTGGAAAGGAAATAGACAATAAGAAACAGAGAGAAACAGAAATAGAGAAACATGGAGAAAACAAACAAACCAAACAGTAATACAAGAGTGAAGAGAAACAGAGAGAAGAGAAGAAACAGAGAAAAAAGAAACAGAGAGAAAAGAAGAAGTAACAAACCTGAGAACAGAGAGAGAGAGAAGAGAAAGGCGATTGCAAGCTGAGGGAGGTCGATGGTGGACGGCGTCTGGAAGTTGAGAACGAACGCGAATGGAAGCAGAGAAACGGAGTGAACGAGATAGAGAGAAACACGATTTGATTTTAGGGTTTTTGCCGTCGTAATTGGGTATTTGGGGATTTGGGTATCAAAAAGACTAAACTACCCTCCTAACGTTTATAAAAATAAGGGCAAAATAGTTTTTTTGCCTTCACATGCTGGCTCGCCGCGCCAAGCCGTTCCAGACACAGATCCGAGTTGATAGCGCGGCCGCGATAGCGGTCATAACGGCCGCAACTCCCTAGCGCGGTGTAACGCATCTCCACGACGCGGCTAGGTCGATTTTGGCGCGGAACACCGAGATAACGGCCGGCGCGGCCGCGATCAATAACAGAGCTTGATATTCCACTTATTTATCATCAAATGGTGCTTGAAGCAACCACCATGATGGCAAGTAGTTAGAAGGAATTTCATGACAATCTTTATGAAGAAAATTACTAAGAATATGACGACATAATACCCCCCAAAATTCAAAGTGCTTGCAACTACATATAGCTACCTTACCATCCCAAAAGACTACATGTTTCCTACTATTGATGTTTTTATAAAATCTCAACACAAACACATTATCATTTTCATGTTCAATTGAATATTGAGCGGACCTTTCAAACTGTTGTTGAAACTTTTGAAAAGAAAAATGAGTGAGAATAATATGAGCTTGCTCTTGTAAAGGTGACATGAACTTCATATTTAATCCTTTGCACTTCCCCGACACTATGTCATGCTCTTCTTTTTGTTTGATATCATCAATTGCTACATCAACCAAAAATTAACTCATGTGAATTAATACACTTGTCTATCTAATTAATTGCATCCTAACTTCCAAACTAAATAATAAATAATATATCATACCTGCTTTACAAAGTCACTCAAACTTGTGTGAAAATTGATGAATCTTTTAATGAATGCATTAATACTCTCCGATCTTCCGGTGGTTGTCATCCCCCCAAAGAAATAGTCACAAAGATAAGCAAGTGCCCAAAAATTTCTGATGTCATACAATCCTTTCACATGTTTATTTGACTGCAAATTATACTTAGCAACAACTTCTGACCATTGATTCTCAAAGTCTTCACGTGTTTCCAAGTTATACAACTCATAAAAATCAGAACACCAATTTGCATATTTGCCTCGAAGTATAGCACTAAACCAAATACTAAACTTAGAAGTGATGTGCCATATGCAGAAACTATGTTTTGTCGATGGTAACTCTTTTGAGATTGCTTTTTTCATCCATGGATCTTGATAAGGTAATATAGTCTTTGGTGCCTTCTTCATCAAAGATCTAAAAGTCTATAAAAACCTTAAAATAAGAAGTCTATCTATACAAAAAAATTCATATAATCAAATGAAAAAATTAAATAAACAATAATGTAAGACATAATTACCTTCATTAACCAACAAAATGCAGATGTTGTTTTGTTTCGCCAAAGTGCACATCCAAAAAGTACAGTCTTTCCATGATTATTCATACCCACAAAAATTCCAAATGGCATTTGATAAGAATTAACCTCTTATGTAGTATCAAATACCACAACATATCCATATTTTTCATACCAATCAAAACAACAAGTTGGGGACCAAAAAATATGTTCTAACCTTCTTTCTTCATCAAGTGTATAAGCATATTGAAACTTAGAGCAAGTTTTTTTTGTATCATCACAATACTTTAGAAGATCCATAACATCATTCCTTTCAACATTTTTATTATCTTTCAAAAAAAGGTTGTGAACGTCCTTTTCAAAAAACAGAAGATAACCATGATTCACATTTTTTTTCTAGTTCTATGACTCGCATTATTTGTCTGACTTAAAGTCCACCTTCTTTTAATAAAAAAATGCGTTCACGGTAATCTTCTTGGATAGTACGATAAGCCGGTAAAAAACGCACCTCTGATTGGGTAAGCAAATCATGGTTATGTTCAGCAACAAACGATGTAACTTGCCACTCAATTGGAAACATATCATGATACTTTTGTAATTTAATTTGCAAAAGAGCTTTGCAGTTACACTTTGACGATTCTCTTTTTCTCTGCTCTTTTGACGGTTCTATGATTTTCAAGGAGACTTGACCTTCACGATAACAAAAAAAATCCCGGCTGTTAATAACTCCTTTTTTTTTAACGAACCTACCTTTTCTTATTGCGAACCCTTGTTGATAAGCATATATCTCTTATAAAAGGAAAATGCTTCTTCTTCACTAAGAAAAAATTTGACCAACAAAAGGAACACAATTTGATTTGTTACAAGTTTCATCTTTATCAACTTTTTCTTCATTTACCGTCAAAAAAACTTCTTCATTTGTTACAACATTCGGACTTGAAACAAAACTTTCTTTCTCATAACTTCCAATTATATCTTCTAGTGGACATTCATTCAACTCAAAACTTGTTTTATTGTTGCTCTCACTAGTACCGACATCATCCATATTATGTTACTAATTAATTATAATCTGCAAATTAAAAACAATAAATAAAAAATACATCATACTATCTCTAAAAAGAACTTCTATCACATACAAGACTTCCATCACATAAAAGATCATTGTAATATTAAACCCATATATAAACTAACCTAACAAGACCTTCCAAACATAAGAAAATGGAAATGAGAGGTCACGATGAAAAAATAATAATTTTAGGAAGTGATTCTCACTATCAAAGTTGGTAGTACCTCATAGATGGAAGAAAACAAAATTTATGATTGAAGAAAAAATTTATGTATTTAACAATTTTTTTTAATGCATTTCACCAAAAAAAAAAAGATTTATGTATACAGCTGATATTCATGAAAAGATGGTGAAAAGATGGTAGTATAGTACCTCATATATTTAGAGTGGAACATACATGAATTGATGATAGTAGTGCCTGGTTGATGGAATGGTGATAGAGTGACTCTAAAATTTGCTTTTGACAGTGGAGTTTATCAAAGAGAAAAGAACATTCGTAGTAAAACACTATAGAAAGTAGAATATAAGACTAAAAAGACTTGGGGACTTCTAGGAAGAAGTCACTAAATTGGCTGTATTGGAGAAGTCATTTCTGCTGGCCAATAGAATTCACTACTACAAAAAAGGGCTTTTATAGCGCTTTTTTTGGCCTTTTATAGCGCTTTAAAGCGCTATTGACGCAGCCGCTATAAAAGGTCCAAAGCATATTATAGCGCTTTTGAAAGCGCTATTGTAACAAACAAGCGCTATAGTAGTGTTGTTTTTTAGCCCAGAAACGCATACATTTATAGCGCTTTTCATGAAAAGCGCTATTATAGACATAGCATATAATAGCGCTTGCGCAAAAACGCTAATAAAGATTGTCATTTATAGCGCTTTCTATAGCTCTCGCACAAAAAGCGCTAATAAAAATTGCCATTTATAGCGCTTTATTAGCGGTTTCTATAGCGCTCGCACAAAAAGCGCTAATAAAGACTGATATTTATAGCGCTTTATTAGCGCTTTTTATAGCACCTGAGCAAAAGCGCTATTATAAATTTAGTTTTTTTTAGTCCAGTTGAAGCTTTTTTTTTTATTTAAAAAACTAAATTTATATTTTTTTTAATACAACCTGAAGTTTTTTTTTTTTTTAAAAAAATATCAAATATATATATATTTTTAATACAACCTTAAGCTTTTTTAAAAATAAAAAACTAAGTATATATATATTTTTATAATACAACCTGTAGCTTTTTTTTTTTACCAATTGCGATATCGGTAGCTTACTTCAAAATTGAAATAATATAATAATATTATAAACTATCAAATAATATCAAGTACTTAATTGATAATAAAAAATACTCATCCAATATAAAACTATTGAGTACAAATACATCGATCTCAAGAAGCTAAATACGTAACTCTCACCACCAAAACAAACATATGCTAATATGAGTCAACCTAAACAATAAGATTAAAATTACCCTACACACTACTCCTCTGCCGTTTTCCATACCAAGCCAGCACCCGTACCTCTCATGTTTTCAAGAAGTCTCTGAAAAATTAAGAGTATATACTCAATTTTAATATCTTATTAAATAAGCAATCGTGAACAAATCAACTAACTATGGAAAATATGAGGATATAACACATAGACAAACAAACATGTGTAAAAATGAAGATCAATAACATCGTTGTATGTATAACTTTTTTAATTTATTGAAACAACATAATTTTATTAGATTACTCAAGAGTAAACATACACTAGAGCAAATAGGCAAAGCCAAACACTGGTAAAACAAAAAGCACTTCCAACAATGAACATTTTGACCCAAAACCAGCCAAACACTCATCTCAACAAACAACAACTACTCCCCCAAAAATTAATAAGACTATAAAGCCTATATCACAAAAACTGACTACCCGTGAAACATTCGCATAATTATATATAACTAAGACATTAAAAATATCAAAGCATGTATAAAAAATGAACAAAGACAACCTAATTCTATGTAACTAGCAAAACATTAACATACTTAACTAGCAGAATTAATCATATGTCAACAGTCACACACACCTGAAAACAACCGCATTAGGAAGAACATTTGTGACCAAATAATCTGCCCAATCCTCCTTAACTTCATCCAATTTATCCTCAGAATATGTACGACATTTGTATGTATGCATATGTATGTATGTACTTATGATTGTAATTTATACTTCAATTAACAAAATAACGACAAAAGTTATTATTTAGATTGTAATTATATATGCATATGTATGTATGTACTTATGATTGCAAATTAATAATAATTAAAATGAAAATTACGTACGTTCTCCGGAATCTTATTTGGATATTTCATGATAATCTCTTTCATGAATCTCATAACAAAATATTTGCAGTCAGTACCGTTAGTTTAACGGGGACACTGGAAAAAAAATTGCATCACAATTATTATAAATGTTAGTGATACTATTTAAAAATAACACTAACCATAAAAATACCTTTATGGTTTTCCACGTGACTTTTAGCTTTGACTTGGGCACTCTGGTTTGAGATACACCACGGTACATTTGTAAAGCACTAACAAAGTAATATCGACATCAAATTAATGAGTAATTATTATAAATAATCATACTTAAAATAAGAGAATAATTACTCACGTTTCAAACTTCTTTTTACACGTTGGATGTTTTGAAGGCTCGTCGCCCAACGAATCCAAATAATATATATTTCCGACAGCTGGTTCGATGACATACAACACCCAATGGACATAGCTACGACCGACATTTAAATTTTGCAATGCGTTAATTCATATTCAACACTTTTAACATATTTTTATATTGTAAAAAACATAATATGAATATAAACCTTACCCAAAATTATACGGTGCAAGAATTAATTTATTATCTTTGATCACCTCCCTCTGCTTTAATAGTATTTTAGCTATACTCTTTCCCTCAGTATCAGCAGTTGATATATGCGGTGATATAAAAGATAACTTATCTTTTGATTCACCAAAACTTATGAACATATCATATCGGTACCTTGAAATTAAAAACATTAAAAAAAATTATTTAATTAAATTTTGTTCAACAAATTGCAATCAAATTATGGGTTGCACATGCAGCCTATACTAATAGAGATTATGTACTGAAAGATAATGAAGTTATCAAATATTTCAATGTCTATTAGCCTCCTTGCTATGTTAAACAGGGTTGAGGAATTAAATCCCTCTAATACCTCAATATATTGTAACTTGAATTCAATACTAAGATATATATAGCAAAGTTAAAGCAAACTATATATATAAGCTATGAGCATTATATTGGTGATAGTAAATGTACCTGGCATACACATTCATGACAGTGGCACTTATCCACTGATGCCCTAAAACCTCATGTACATGCTCTGCATGAATATGCTCAGGAAATTCCACACCAAATATTTTTTCCCCCATACTGATTTCACATACACTCCCAGCAGCCCACATATTTGTCATATACAATGTCAGGAATGAGAATTTTGAAACAGCTGAACCTTTAACTTCGGATGAAGGTTTTTGATTTTTCATTTTGTTTGGTGAAATGGTTGATATCTTCCGCATTTTGACCGGTGATGAAGCAGCTAATTCGGCACTTTGTTGAAATCTTTTATCTTTATCTTTAACTTTAGTTTTATCATGAATCTAACAAATCACATTAATATAATTACATGATGTTCACTAATTTCATATATGTGTAGAATAAAAACAATGGAACAAGTACATATATGAAAACAAGTAATTTACCTTTTGATGTTCACTAACAAATTCAATAAGATTGAATTTCCATGGGACAATTGTACCTACAGCTTCACCAATTGTTGAAACATCTCCGTCTTCAACAGGTATAAGCAAAAGAGCATCTTCCTCATGTGCAACTTCAATTGCAACTTTCACATATCCTTGAGGTAATTTGATGCCATGCACTGCATCACCATCGGTGTTATGTAACTTACCATGAGCTACCAATTTACGACGAGGTAAAGCTAAATATATCTTGATGTCCGATATACCCTAAGTCATTACAACTATATTATTAACAACTTCTTTTCATTGCAAAAGAAGTACATGGTTGATGTACAAATGTGTGTAAGCACAAAAACTTTTGGAGTCAATAAAGAAAATAATTACCTTGGGAATATTGTCAAAGTCAACAGGGTCGCATGAATCCTTCAAACTCTGGTGTTGATTCTCCACTACTACTTCTCGTTGTCTCTTCTCTCCTACTTTCACATGTTTTTGTGATGTCCCTATTATTTCATCCGCTTGTTGCATCTCCTTATTCTCTCTCTCTAGTTTTTCCAATCTAGCAAAAATAGTATCAAGCGTGTTTTGTGGGACGGAGACCCGAGGTGGAAATACATCTTTAGCACATACCCCAGACCCAAAACCCCTAAGGCGGCCAGAGTAATCTGGGAGATCACCTAAAGCCTGAAATAGTATATCTTTACGACCACGATTTTCTATTTCATCTTCGGGTAAAGTTTGGGCTAATTCCACCTGAAATAAATATTTAGGAAAACATTAGTTCATCATTATCATATAATTAACAAGTGAATCTGACATGGATACAAAAAGTTAATTTTTAACTTACACATTTATCCACAACGTTTTGTACATTAACATTATCAATGTGTCCCTTCTTATTTGCATGGATTTTCGTCCACACATCATAAAGGGGTAACTCATCTTCTTCCACTCCCGCTTCTTGTATCTATATATACATTGACAATAATTATTAACACTAGACTCTCACCCGTGCTCGCACGGGTCTTTTAGAATGTCATATAAAACACTCAAAATAATTGATTAATTCAAATATGTAGTATTATAGTATTTATAGAAGGATGTCTAAGTATCAAGTTAGGCTCTCACACTTAGTAAAAATACTGCTACCAACTTTTTTGAATCAAGAAGTACACAACAATCAAAAAGAGAATATAAAGGCAAAAAGGACAGCACAACAACAGCAGAAAAACCACAACACACAAGGAGGGTATGAGGTAAAATAACTGATAGGAAATGCAAAAAAAAAAAACAGCAGAAAAACACAAAAAGAACCACCGCAAAACAGTACAGGGAGCAAGCAATCAGCCACAAAAATTGAAAGCGAATCGACAATCCAAACTGCCACCGTAACATATTGTCACCCAGGTTCTAGACCAGTGTAAAAACCATTAACATTTCTACCATCTTAACTTATACAATATAGTTGTACACATACTTACCATATCATCTTCTAGACGACCATACCCTTTTCTTGATTTCCTATTTGGATATAGAGGATGTAATGCCCTTTCCCGGTTTTCTTTACTGATTTTCTACATTCATTAAAAAGTTAATAGGATAATACAAATATGTTCTTAAAATTAAAAATATTAGGTTTAAAATAATATCATTACCTGAAACTCATCACTCTTATGCATAGCTACAAAGTTATCCCAATGCTCTTGTGTGATCTCAGGGTAATCTGCTGGAGGATGTTCGTTAAAATTACCATCGTAATCTTTTAGAAATTTGTCTGTCCCCATGTTCGTTCTCCATGCCCTGTGCAACCTTCCAGCTTGTTGCAAGACATATTTGCGACGTTCATCGCCAAGGACATAAGCTTTCTGCAAGAAGACAAAGCTCAATGTGGCGTTGTGGAACATGCTGACAAGCTTGTTTATGTGCGTGCTTTGCACTCAAAGTAATGTTTCTTTCTAATTAACATGTCCACTTT
This sequence comes from Trifolium dubium, assembly GCA_951804385.1. Taxonomy (NCBI): domain Eukaryota; kingdom Viridiplantae; phylum Streptophyta; class Magnoliopsida; order Fabales; family Fabaceae; genus Trifolium; species Trifolium dubium. Next base: position 11,069,826 of record OX638066.1, read on the forward strand.
CTTGCATTGTTATGTTTTTGTATGTAATTTGTTAATTAATGGAATCTAGTGACTAAATCTATCTATCTTTCTTAGGTACAAATCTGACGATGACGATATTGTTATAGGGCGTGTCATTGAGGTACGTACACTTTTATAACATCACAACCCTGTTTTGATGTACTATTTACGTACAAATCTGAATTTTTTTATTGTGATTAATGACTACACAACACTATCTCCTTTCAAATTTTTTTTCCAATTAATGAGAATACTAGTATTACTAACTCTTTTCAATTGTTTTTTCAGCTTAGTATCGGACAATTGCTTAAGGTCACACCGTATTTAGTGAAGAGACAAAAATAACATTTCCATCATCTAGGTCAGTGTCTTGGTCACTTTCAACTATTACTAAGTAATTGTTTAGTACATTACACTGGAATTATAATAATAACTATTAGTAAGTAATTCTTTAAAAATTATATAACCAACTCTCCAACTAGATTGCCTCTAAAAGGATTGATTAAAGTTTATACACCTAATTTTTGTTTCATAGTAGAATCTTGGATGAATTTAGACAATTACCATTTAAACTGATTTTCTAGATTGAATCTTGAACTAACTAATTGGCAGTCAATAATAGAGTAATGATATATATATATATATATATAGCCGAAATAGATTTAACATAAATAAAATTTTATTGCTAGTTTGAGTTCGTACATTACCTGCATCTTTTCCCAAACATTTTGCTTATAAGTGGCCAACATGTCATCTTTTTTGGCGCTCCAATGGTGCATGGTAAGAGGAACTAATCGTCGAACCATGATTCCAAGATAAGAACTATACTTAATGCTAGTTGGCCCAATTGGTTGACCTTTTCTATTCCATCGTACCTGATTGTTTATTGCAGAAAGATATCCAAAGGGTAAGATGGGTGATTATAATTGCAATTCAAGAGAAGAACAATTACAATCTCTTGTATAATTAATACAATCTCTTAACTTTAAACTATTACAACTCAATTATAAATATAGGATTATCATTATAGTACAAATTTTAAGAGACAAGCAAGAGTTAGCTGAGACTCAGAAAGAATTAGCCAAGCTTCAACATGCTCAGAAAGAATCATCTTCCTCAAGCCATGCACAGTCCAATGGGACAGATCCTCACCTTCTACCACATATCCTAAAAAAACTGATAATGCATCTGATGCAAACAACCATCAGTTAGCTCTACCTTGCAACATCTGATGCAGATTTGAAACTCAGCAATTTGTTACAGAATGTAATATTCTGCATACTTTCCCTTTAGTATGGAATGAACACAGCAATTTCAATGGTTGAATCATTGCACTATGTTGTTAATGCAGCATTTAGGCTAAGCTGCATCCTAACAAAGAAAAGTATATTATACTTGGAAATGTTTTTTAGACAGTTGACCCTGTACTTCCATGCCAAAAGTAGAGAAAATCAACATATATTAAATAATCAACTTCCTTGCAGCGACCTTCACCTCAACAAATCAAAGGCTCATTCCCTTCACAACTTAGGCACATAATCCTATATTTATAACAAGAGATTCTATAAAAATTACAATGCAATTATAAAATAATTGTGAGTTACCTCTGTCCTAATGCCAGCACTTTGATCTTTGTGAGTTTTTTGCAAGCGGGAGGTACCACGTTTACCATTTCTTTTCCTACTAGGATTACCGTCGTTAGTAGAACCCATTGACCTATAATAATAAAAAAAAAAAAAGAACTTATTACACCACCAAATAAAAATCAATAATAATAAGATGATAAAATAAGTTACTATAACATACGAATAAGAATCAACAATAATAAAAGAAGTTACTATACCATAAAACAAGGTTCAAGTCTTTCTTTTCCTCTTCCTAGTCGAATTGCTACTTTTTTTTTTGTTACAAGAAATGATGGATTTATCCAAATCCCCTCATCGTGATCACTTCTTGTATAGAGAGTATCATCCATAGTTGGATCACTCTCAAGCAATGGTGATGTGTTAACGAAAGGATCATCCTCAATATCAATATTTTCACGTTCTTCATTGTAGTGATCATTTATTTTGTTAGTTAAAAGCACAATGGACCACTTTTCACTAGCAGGATCAAGGACATAGAACACTTGGTGAGCTTGTGGTGCTAAAATAAAAGGTTCGTCTCTATATCCCACTCTATTGAGATCCACCTTCATAAACCCATAATCATCAACTTGAACGCCATTCTTATTGTCAACCCACTTGCATCCAAACACAGGAACTTGAAAGCACGAGTAATCCAATTCCCAAATATGTTCAATAACCCCAAAATATGATAATTTTGCCAATGACGGGTTTATATCTTTGGCACTTGAGATATGTACAGATTGAGCTATGACCGTGACACCGCTATTTTGCATCGTGCTTTGATCATCATGTTCTTTCGTATAAAATGTATACTTATTAATTAGATATCTAGAGTAAGAGAGAACATCAAAATTTGGACCATTTGCTAGCCATCTCAATCTTTCGGAAATTGAATTTGGGTTTTCATTATATTTTGAAAAAATGTGATCTTTTAGCCACGGTATAAAACTTCGATTGTGTTCTCTGGTTAACCAATTTTCATTCTTGTTACGGTTCAAACTCTTAAGTATATCCTTGTGCATTTCAACATATGGCCCGACCTCTTCGGCATTGTGCAACACATACAAGTGTGCTTGCTCCCATTCCATTTTCGAGATGGTCACTACCTTACTTGCACCAATCCCTTCCCCTGTCATTCTTCCTGAGTGTCTTGACACCGGAAGCCCTATGGATTCAACATTAGATAAGTATTCAGTACAAAACTCAATGGCTTCTTCAACTATATACCATTCAACAATACAACCCTCTGGCCGACTTTGATTCTTCACATGCCCTTTTAATACCTTCATGTAACGCTCAATCGGGTACATCCACCTCATATAAGCTGGTCCACAAAATTTAGTTTCCATGACCAGGTGGACTGTAAGATGAACCATTATGTCAAAGAATGTGGGTGGAGAATACATCTCAAACTCGCATAAGGTGACCACAATTTCTTTTTGCAATTTGAGCAACTTCGCGGGGTCAATAACTTTGCTACAAAGAGCTTTGAAGAAGAAACATAGTTTAGTTATGGTCCACCGCACATTTTCAGGCAAAATGGAACGTATACCTATTGGAACCAAATTCTCCATTAGGACGTGACAATCATGAGACTTTAAACCCTTTAACTTCAGATCATTCAAAGATACCAAATTCTTAATGTTTGATGAGTACCCCTCTGGAACTTTAACTCCGTCAAGAAAGTTGCAAAAAATAAGTTTTTCTTTTCTTGATAGAGTATGAGCTGCCAGAGGTAGAAATGTGCGTTTGAGCTTCTTAATCGGCTGCAATTCATTTCTTATTCCCATAGCCTGCATGTCTAACCTTGCATTGATGCCATCCTTAGTCTTTCCCGGAATATTGAGTAATGTACCAACAACACTTTCAAAAACGTTTTTCTCAATATGCATCACATCAAGAAAATGTCTCACATACAATGACTGCCAATATGGCAATTCAAAGAAAATTGACCTTTTTTTTCCATCCTCCCTTGACAAGTTCATTTGCAAAAGGCTTTCCAAGTTTATTGCTCATAAGCTTTACCTTGTCATATATTTTTTTGCCTGTCATAGACACAGGAGCTGCACCTTCTTCTGATTTGCCATTAAATTCTTTTGTCCATTTTCGATACCGATGTTTGGTAGGTAAGAATTTATGATGGCCGAGAAACACATTCTTACTCCAATTATCCATACGCATCCAATTTGTCTTATCCGCACATATGGGACATGCACACTGTCCTTTGACACTATAGCTTGATAGATTTCCATAGGCTGGAAAATCATTAATTGTTCCAAATAACATAGCCCTCAAGTTGAAGAGTTCTTTTTTACACGATCATATACCTCTACACCCGTTTCCCACATATGTTTTAAATCTTTAATTAATGGAGTCAAGTATACATCTATATCATTTCCTGGTTGCTTGGGTCCAGAAATTAACATAGTCAACATTATGAACTTGCACTTCATGCATAGCCATGGAGGTAAATTATAAATCAGCAACATCACCGGCCAAGTACTGTGAGAACTACTCTGAATACCATGAGGGTTTATTCCATCAGTTGACAATGCAAGACGTAGGTTTATTGGTTCTTGCCCAAATTTTGGGTAATCATTGTCAATTTTTGCCCATTGAGGAGAATCTGCGGGATGTCGAAGCATTCCATCACGAACCCTGCCATCTGCATGCCAGGCTAAGTACTTTGCATCTTCCTCGTTACTATACATGCGCCTAAATCTTGGTATTATCGGAAAATACCATAGAACTTTGGCTGGAGAATTTTTTTTCTTATATCGTGAAGCACTACATTTAGGACACGCGTCTAATGATGCATACTCATTCCTAAATAAAATGCAATCTTCAGGACAAGCATGTATCCTCTCATAACTCATGCCAATAGAGCATATCATTCGTTTAGCCTCATATGTTCGACTAGGTAGCACGTTGTTCTAGGCAATATATCTTTTAGAATAGTTAGCAAGTCTGTGAAGCTCTTATCAGACCATCCATGTCTTGCTTTCACGTTATACAGTTTTAAGACCGCAGACAAACTTGTGATATTAGTGCATCCATCATACAATGGTGTCTCTGCATCACTTACTAGTCTATCAAACATTCCAGGACAATCGCGCAGATCTTCTTCAATGACATTCACAAACTCTTCGACTCGATCAAACTCTTGTGTATCTTTTTCAAAATCGTTTGATGTATTCGTCACATTGCTCCTCAAATTAGTGGACTGAGTTTGTTTTTCTCCATGCAATGTCCAACATGTATAGTTTTGATCAATTCCATTGCATATTAAGTGAGATGCCAAAACATTTGCACTAGTAGCTCTATAACAACAGTCTAAGCATGGACATATGATTTTACTAGTGTCTTCAGCGTGAGCAACGACAACCTTAACAAACTCTTCCACTCCATGTAGATATTCTTTCGACCTTCGATCGGCTGACATCCATTTCCGGTCCATAGTTCCTATACGTCTTAATAACTAAGACGTCGAAAATAGATAATTAGTAATGGATAGTTAAATTGGTTCTGACAACCAAATTGGGTTAAAACTACGAATGATATCCCAATTTTAGGGTCGTAGTCCTATCAAGCAGTATTAATTGTTAGAGTTAAGAGTTAGAGTTAGAGTTAGAATTACATACTAGTGTACAAATAGAATCTCATACGGAAGTTAAAGCTATATATATAATATATATTGGTACATTCAGCGTAAACTACTACATAGTGGCCTAACATAGAATTAGTTGTGAAAATATCATCAAGTGGGTAATTTTTACCTAAGATGACCATGTCATGATCTATCTCTAATTATATATACACTGATGAGATATCAATTTAGGATTCTCATTTGACAAAAAAGGTTGTTGTCTTGATGTTTAAAATCTTCTAATTTAAATGGTATCCAAGTGATTTTCTATCAATTATAGTTTAATTTAAATCTTCTAATTCAACTTTTAACTTTGATTAAGGTTTTCTAGATTAATGGTTTTGTTAATTTTCAGGGGAATGTTGCTTTAGATGTTGCGCGTATTCTTTTACTGCCTACTACAGAGTTAGCAACAACTGATATTGCCAGTCATGCGTTGGCTACTTTAAAGGAGATAGCTCTATCAGGTTTTAATCGCATTATTTGAAACAGACAGAAGATATTCTATTAGCTACCACGAGACACATGAGTCTTTCAAATAAAACTATAACAACGCAACACTAAATTAAACACAACTTCAACAATTGATAATTACAGCATGTCAATAAGCACTCACCACAAGTTGTTTTTAATCTATTAGCTCAACTTCTATATTTTGCTCCTTTGTTGTGTAACTCCTTGTTTTGCTCAACTTCAATCAAGAGAATAACTTATTGATTGGACGCGTACAACCTATTAAATACAAATTAATGCACATGAAGTGAAAATTAGCTAAAAGTAGTTCTGACCACATTAGAGAGATAAAAACACAAATTAATGGCAAACATAAGTAAACATATGAAAGAGGCATTAGATATACTAGGAATATGAACCATATGACTTGGCATTAGAATATGAACATAATCCAAGTCATTCTTGCTTAAACGTAAACATTTAATGATCTTCTACTTCAAATTTTGCAATGCTCAACAAAACAAATTAATATTAGTTTAATTTTAAGTTGACCAACTAATTTAAATATATACTATGCAAGAAGTTCAGTACCCAATGAGTTGTTATTTTGATTAAATATCTCCAATTACAAATAGAACTTCCAAAAACTACCAATTACAGTAATATAATTATTTCTCTACTGAGGGTGAGAGGGCTTGATCTGGTTAGAACATAAAACTTGTTACAGGATAACACCGAGTATATAGATTCTCTTCGGTGTTCAGCTCGACAATTAATTCAATAAAAGTGAATTGTTTTATTAAAACATTGCAGCATTAAAGGATACATGAAAAAGCATATTTTGATATTCGAATCATATATTACATGAAGAAAATAGCTGGCATTCATATGGCAAATCAACACAAAAGCATTTGCTTTCATGATGAAATTTAAATCATTTGAGAGGTACAAGCATACAAACTCAGTAAAACCACTAAGAGGCCACAGACTAACTCAGCTTTAAAGAATAGCTTATGGAATGATTGCTTAAGTTATCTCGTACTTGTACCTTTACCCTTATCTATGTATCATAAATGGATACTATGATAAAAGACATATTTTAGAATTGCATAATGAAACTAATTTAGCTACAGAAACAGAGCAAAATGTGAACAAAGTGCCACCTAATATATCTGCCATCTATTCATGTGCTCGTAACAACATGGGATTTATTCAGCACCTTGTCTGTGAAAAGGATTGTGACACAAGGAGACAATGCTTTGACTGTCATAGTAGTTGATTGGAACCGAAAACTTCAGTAAGAAGAGACTGAATCCAAATTATTTCACTTGTTTTAATGGTTAGCCTCTAATACTCAATTTCAAGACTTGAATGAGCAACTTGTTGCTTCTTTCTAAACTACCATGAAGATATGATTCTAAGTATATGCTAGACCCTGAAGTAGAGCACCTCTCAATGCTCGTTTAGTGGTCATGCTATTTTTGGCACACCTTATGTACACTATAGTTAATTTCAGGTCTGCTGCTAGTTGCATATTGCAATACACCCACCCTACAGTAGAATGACCAAGCTGAGAGTAAGCCATGTACCATAGGTGCTGTAGGTGCCATTTTTCACTATTTAGATCTATAACTTCGTACGATTGCCCTTGCATAATCGTCCATGATCTGTTAGTGGAGGACAACATCTGAAATACCTATCCCAAATGAGGACATGGGCTTTAATGACCCCCTTGCAACTCTGCAACCCAGGTCCAGTGTGAAGAGTATATGTGAGGAAGAACGAGGAACAATAGATAAATGATAATGGGGCCGAGGGAGACAGAGACGGGCAACAGTTGGTTATTTGATCTAGGGGTTGGTTATTTGAGTAGTATGGTGGATTGAGTGAGAAGTTGCTTTGGAATTCATTTAGAATTGTTTAGGAGAAAGTAAACTATTTGGTATTTGCTCTGTGGACAGTAGGGTGCTCATTCCACTGTTTTTGTTATTTTAGTGTTGATACAACTTCATGCATCTATGCGAATATAAAAGCAATATAATCACAATATATATTTTGTCTTAACAGAATTTTTTTGGCATAAGTAAATTCTTTGAGTTGGAGAACTGATAGGATTCAACATAAATCAAAGGAAAAAGAACAAGAACTGAATGAACATGACTATTATGAGATAGCCTTCAAGATCAATGTGACCCTATATATGTGTTGAAATACTCTATGTGCTACTGCTACATAAAATGATAAACACCACTGAAATCAATTTAAGAAGAAACAATCCTACATAGAAAGTGATTATGGGACTAATTAGTTGATCCCAACATTGTGCAAGTGATGTCAACATTGGTCTTCTATTCATAGTACCATAGTAATGAATGTTTACTTAAAACGAATAATTTCCAACGTGACTTTCGCACATCTTATAGCAAAGAAGGAATACTAGAAAGAAATAGTAATGTTACTTTCTAGCTATTAAGATCACCTCTGGTAGATTTCCCAAGCTAATCCCTTAGGAATATGGAAACTATTATTTAGCACATCTTATAGCAGATAGTGTCCAAAAATTACCAACCACAACTAAAAAGAGCCATTCTATGAGACAAAACACGCATTCTATGACACTGGGACAATAAGATGCAAATAGCCATCCAACAAAGACAAAACACGCATTCTATGACTCTGGGACAATAAGATGATCATATCAAGATTTATTGATTTTCTAAAAAGCTCATTGTAAACAAAGATAATCAAAAGTCAGAGACTGTCATCATTGACAATCAGACATGAGGAATCATATAATTCTGATACCACAGTTTAGAGATACAACATTATTCATTCACGGCACGAGAAGAGACAAATAAGGTGGAAAGCACATGACATACAAGTAAATAGCTAGAAAGAAAGAATATTTTAGCACATTGATCTTAAACAATCCTCCATAGAAAGTAATACTAGAAAGAAACCAAAGAAGGAACAAAAGATAAGTTACATAAGTTACAATGAACAAACGAAAATGAAGCAAGAACGAAAGTACTAAAACTTCACTATCTAAGTGTAACATCCTATAATAAACTTCTATTAATCGATTATCATTCTCTTTTTCGATTAGTTCTAATTTGTGAGTTAACACTATTTTATCGTTTAAATTCCCAAAAACAAGGGGACTAATGCTCAAAGGGAAAAGTACTTATAGGCATCATTATTAATTTCTTTCCAAAAACAATACCAATAGTTCCAAAACAGTCCCAAATCTATTCCAATATTTTATAAACATGGATTTCAATTAGATTATAATGAAATCATAACAAATTATGGAATATACTCAAATTTGAACATTGAAGTATGTAATCAGAGTTTGTCATAAGTTGGGCTAGAATTTCTTAACATTTCAACACATGCAACTTCTCATATACTTAGATTATTCTAAAACCGTAGTTTCTATTAAAATTCAAACATAATAAGAATTCACCTTAGTTATTTGAAGATGATGAAGATGGTGATGAAACTTTTTAAACCTTGTGAGTTTTAAACCCTATTTTCTTTTACTAACCCAAATCCTGAAGCTTTAGCTTTTAATTTCTTATAATGGGCAGAGAGATGGGCAGCCTAGTCATGTTGAAATTGTCATGTTCCATATATCTTGAGATGATTTTTATCTTAAATTATACCAGTTCTACCCAGCAATAACAACAAAATCATAATCTAATTTTTATTCACATAACATAAAAGGGGAAACATATTACCTCAATTTGTTGCACAAATACGTACAGGAGCTCAATCTTTTCCTTTCCTTTTTGTGCTTCGATTCGACGGCGGAGGATGTGAGAACGAGGTTTGATAAATTCGACGGCTGCGGAGAGTTCTTGGTAGATTTTCGAACGAGTGAGAATGAATTAAAGGGTTTGGGGTTTGCTTGAGGGAAGAGTGACAGATTTCGCACAGAATGAAGGAGTTCGTGAGGGAAAAGTGAAGAGGATAGATCGATTTCGCTGTGTAGATCGTTCGTGAGGGAGTGTTTGTTGGTGACTACGAGAGAACGGCGACAGAGGAGTTTGCCGTGAGGGTTCGATTTTGCTGAGGAGTTTGTTGTGAGGGTTCTATGGTTTTGTTCGATTTTGCTGACTAGTGAGATTTTGCTGTAGATCTATTGTTTTTTAGGGTCTGTTTGGATGGAATGTGGTGGGATGGGATGAGATAGAATGGAATGTGTTATGTTCCGTTGTTTGGTTTTGCAAATAATGAATGGGATGGTATGTGATGGAACTCATTCCATCCAATACCACTCATTCATTCAATTTTCCATTCCGCCCAATTTGGGGTGTGTGCAATGGAATGGAATAAATTAATAACATAAATACAATTTTATCCCTATTTATTTTATTATTATTTTTTTTGAAAAGGAAAATACAATAAAATAAAAAAATTTGTTATGAAATTTTTCTTTCTTCCCTCTCTCTCGTCTTCTCTTCTTCTGTAACCAATTTTATTTTATTTCGTACAAACCAATTTTATATTAGTATATCTTCCCTACCTAATCTTCTCTTATTCTGCAACTAATTTTTTTGTGTACAAATTAATTTTATTATTCTTATTATTATATTAGTGTATGAAAAAAAATTCACCTCAAATATAATCTTCGTCTCTTCTTCTTCTCTTCGTTTTTTTATTAAATTAGTACTACTATTTGGTCTGACATACTACAATAGTATTATTTTAATATATGATAATATATATTTTTATCAATAAGATAGTGGCTTTGGCTATTTGTTGATCCTTTTTCTTTATTAATTTGGTTGTTTATGTTCAATTAAGAGTGTTATTATAGTTTGGACAATGAATTAGTAATGAAATATGTGAAATTTATTGGTTGAATTGAGTATAAAATGTATGATATTAAGATTTTATAAATAAAGGGTATAATTGGAATAAAAAATTTATAACTCATTCCATTCCGTTCACTTTCCAAACAATGGAGTGGGAAATTTGTTCCGCTCCATCATAAAATATCCAAACAATGGAATGGAATTTATGTTCCATTCCGTTCCATTCCATTCCGTTCCATTCTATTCCATTCCGCTCCGCTCCATTCTATTCCATCAATCCAAACAGACCCTTAGGGAACTATAGTTCTAGTTGTTTGGTGTGTAGCGGGAAAATATTTCTATAGTGGGCTTTTTTCCTTCAGAATTGAATGCCCTGCTATAGCGCTTCTATAAAACGCTATCTAACCTCCCCTAATTTTTATAGCGCGCACACAAAAGCGCTAACAAAGGCTTTTTTATTTTTTTTTGTTAAATTTAGTGACACTTATTATAGCGGTTACTGCAAAAGCGCTATGATAGTTGGCGAAAATAGTATTTTTATAGCGCTTTCTAAAAAAGCGCTATAAAAGGGGCGCTATAAAAACCCTGTTTTGTAGTAGTGATTCAAGCTGATGTGGCATCAAGAAATATAGTGCAGCAAGTATATGTGAGCCCTCTTAATTGAAACTTTTACTAATTGCATATGAGAAACTTTTATTAATTTCATATCAGTCCCTATAGAAGTTTAAATTATTTTAGTAATTTAAAAACTGAATAGAATTCAATTTAAATAAATTTTTATTTGAGATTCAATTTAAAACCCTAAATCCCGATTCTCATTCAATCTTCTTTGATCTCCTCTACAGATCAAATTCATTCATTGAATTTTTTCAACTTCTTCAACCTTAATTCTCTTCTGGAACTGCAACGTTCTATTATCCCACCGAAATCGAAGCACCAAACCTAAACCAAACACGATTTTTCATTCCCAAATTATTTCCATCAAACATTGCAATTCGTTTCAATTCCATAGCGACACCACCTTCTTCCTCGTCTCCTCAATCGCAATTCGTATATTCCAACGCCCCTTACTTCCCCGTTCCCTCATATTCTTCAACCTCAATTTTATTCGTTTTAGGGTTTTAGTTTCTCATAAAGAACGGCGGATTGAAAGGTATTTATATTATTTCTGTCTTATTCGTTAAATTGTTATGAAATATTTTATTTAAATTTGTTGTCGTGTTCTGCAGTCACCCATCTGCTCCTCCCCTTAATGTTCAAATTGAAGTTGATATAGTCGAATTAACGGATTTCTGATTTGGGGATTATGGTTTCATATTAAAATTATAAATTATGCAATTCAATTGTAGTTTTTTTTTTGAAATGGCAAATATATTAATAAGCAACTCTTTAACGAGACATACAAGAGAAACCCAACATGGGGAAACAATTCGATTGTAGTTGATACCTTCGAATTGGGGATTAGGGTTTATCAATTGGGGATTACGGTTTTGATGTGCACTCAATAGTGCCTTCAGCGATCGTTGGATTATTTTGTGATAGTTAGTGTTTATTGTTCAATTTCGTTTAAATTTTTGATTGTGAATTAGGGTTTAGTGTGCAATTTTCAATAACTTCTACTCATGTATTTCAGTTCATAATTTCACTTGTAGATTGTTGTTGAAATATGTGTGTTGTGTACATATTGAGTTTGAGCATGTTAATTGAACCTTTTCAAATTGCAGTTGTACATATTGTAGTTTTAGCATGTTAATTGAACTTGATATAGTCAAATTGGGGAATAGGGTTAGTATTTTTATAAATCTGTATATTTTTCTTGCTAGAATAAACTCTGAATATTATTCCTTATGGATCCAGATATTAATTTAATACGATTGAATTTTATATGTAGGTGTGATTTCGCGTGGTGTTGAAATAAAATATTATCATGAGGCTCCAAATTTTCCTCTACAAAAATATTGTTATGAAGCTCCAAGTCTGATGCAGTTAGGAAGGCTGCCACAACATTCGATTTGTTACCTCTCTCTGAATAGCAATAGGGGCTGGCTGTCAGCCAACAAAGCGATGGGAGCGAGACGGCCATAAACGGAGGATCAATTGACTGAAATAGCTCTGTGTAGGTAATAAACTATTTCATGAATAGATCCATTGGAAGAGTTATTTGGTTATGGATGTTGATACTTTGAAATAATATAGTGTAAGATTCAAGTTTCATAACATTACCAAAACATTGGTGTAATTTGAATGTAAAATGTTGTTTTTCTGATTTTGGACATATTGGTCGATTATAATTGGCAAAAAATGTATAAGATCTTGTAGAATAAATTATGAGCTCATCTAGTTTTTTTGGACAGTTAGTTGATAACATTTCATAGCTCTTGTGTAGAATTTACACTATCTTCATGAGAGAACATTTTCTAATTGCAGTTGTACATATTTTAGCTTTAGCACCTTAATTGAACTTGACGTTAGTATGTATAAAAATTTATAACTTTGCATATTATAAACTGTCAAAAAATCTGGGTCTATAAAAAGAAAAGGAATTTGGACGTTAATTTAAACATTGGTAAAATGTTGAAGTATATTTTTTTCTTTATTTTGAAGGTGTAGATGTATAATTTAGTGTTGAAGTGAAAAGCAATGGAACGACATATATATTCATAAGTGGTAAAATCTATCTATGCTGCTAAAAGAAATTGAATCATAAGTGGTATGTCAAGAGCATGTGAAATTTGTGTAACAAAAAACCAAATCATCCAAAATCTTTAGATACTAGTCATAAGACACCAAAGTCATAAGACACCAAAGTAAATACTAGTCATAACAAACCAAATCATACAAAATGTTTAACACACAAGGCAAAATAAGACAACCATAACCAAATTAAAACATAAAAAAAAACAACCAGTATCCAAAAGTCATTAGGCCAAAACTAAACCAAACTTAACGAAACAACATTTAAAATTTCATTAAAGCCTTCCTCATATCTTGTTGTTGTTTCCAGTACTCAGCAGTCTTTGCCAAAATATCATTATACAAAACGTTGTTGCCCGATTGTGTTGGAGTAAGCCCTAAGAGCCAATCTATTTTCATAGTATTTGCTTTAGGAGTTTGAATATAAATATGGCGTTTCTTTATTATGTTTGTAAGAGTCCAAAAAGAATAATAAAGTCCCTAGAATAGATAGTCTGTTTAAAGAAATATTAAGTGTGACTTAATCATGAGATTCTATTAAACATAAGGACGTTATTCTTAAAGTATCTGTAGTTGAGCTTTAAGGTGAAGTGGGATAACCTTAAAGCATAAAGACTATTATGAAGATAGACTGATGATCGCATCTCATGGATCATGGGATAAGGAGTTATCAAGTCTTGACATAGGTATAAATATTAGGAGTAATATTTATACTGGATTGACCCGCTATGAGAGTACTACATGGATAGTTATGTAAAGTGTCATAAGTTACTCTCATGGTGATAATGGTGTAACCCACCCTTCGACCTGAAACCACTTTGGACCCTAGATGTAGAGTCTAGTGCTTTATCACTGATCTAACATTGTCCGTAACTGGATAATCATAAAGGTAGTAGATGGGTACTTCACAAAGCATGCTGAGGGACAGTAGTGACCTAGATGGAATTTGCCAATCCTACATAACAAGATAAATGTCTATGGGCCCAATATTGAACTGGACAAGGATGACACAATCTATGCCTTGTGTTCAATATAGACATAAGGGCAAAGGGGTAATTGTACACATATAATATTATCACAGAATATTTTGTTAAGATCACATAAACATTTCGTGACTTGGATAGCAATGAAGTATTGCTAGATACCTCTCATTGTTTATAATATTAAATAGATGATTTAATATTATTACCAACGTTACGGAAACCTACAGGGTCACACACATAAGGACAGTATAGTGTGAGAATTGAGAACACCGTAAGGTACAGTACAATTTAGAGAAATAAATATATATTGTGATAAAGTATCACAAATTAATGATAAGCGGTGCACCATAAGATATGGTGGGCGCACGCACACATGAGTAGCAAGACTCATGGGGCGCGCGCCCTAGGCTAGCTTATTGGGCTTTTTGCTTCTCTTTGTCTTGTTGGACAAGACAAGTGTTTGTCTTGGAGAGCAAGACAATAAGACTCTATAAATAGAGGTCTTGTGCAAGAGCAAAAACACACAAGAGAAATTCATAAGAATTTTAGGGTTACTGGAATCCTAAAATTATTTCTCTACCTCTCTCTCTCACAAAGTCCTTCATTCATAAGCTAGCACTTGGAGTGAAGGAAAGTTGTTCGTGTGGACTAGCTACAGACGTTGCTGTTCATCCTTCAACGTTCGTGATCATCTTGTTCGTGATTTAAAGGCTTATATTCTTCAAGAGGTAAAACCCTAAACACATAATCATGTCCATTCGTAAGGATCATTAAAGGAAATTTTTTGAATTTCGCTGCTTTTACTATTATTATTTTCCTTCAGATTGCACCAAGTGGAGCGCCAGTTTCATTCTTGTAGCAGTCACAACCTGAATGCATTTGTAAGCATTTATAGTTTAGGACTTGAATAAGAATAAGATGATGATAATTATATAAGGGATGATGACAGGAATTAACTTACAGTTACGTTGGCATAATCTACACGGTAAGGACACTCTATCATCCATTTTGCGACCCAAACTCCACAATCGTTGTTGTGATACTTAATATGTAATATTAATCACTTAACATTAGAGTGAGGTTTGCAATTTTATTTTTAAATTCAGCAAAGTTTTTAAAAATAAATTGTTCTATGTAAAAATAGTACACAAAGAGCACTAGGAGAACACAAACAATGTTATCCTAACCACAAGACAAAACAGGTGAAAGCAAAAAACCAATTAAGTCAAAGAGATAAAACCAACCCACACTGCCTGGGCCTAATGACATACACCAACCAGCAGAGACGGAAAAAAAAAAGCATAACATGGAAAATACTTACGATCCAGCTCTCTGCACTTGAAGTCCAGTTGGTTCCACAATGTGGAAATCTGAAAAACGGTCTTGTAAATATTTTGGATTGAAGTCATGAAATGATTCATTAGTTAACATATCTTCAAGGAATGATGTCTGTCAAAGTATGAACGAATTTTTTTATAAAAATGAACCAAGGAACCAAGATGTTGGAATTGTCATTAAAGTTATGTTACCGTACAATTCTTAATATCGCTCGCCGTCTATAGTGATCTCTGTCTGGACAAGGCAAGGAGTCTAGCCAGACCAATTTCCTCTCATGAGTATCAATAATCATCAAGTACCAGTGATTTCCTTCATCATTCATGGGGATAAAAATCTGAAAAATTGTGATTTAAGTTGCATTAACCAATTTTGGAATGTTACATTAATTTTTGAATGCAAGTCAACAACAAACAACTTACCTTGTTTGCAGTATCTGGTCCTTTCATAAAACGAGTTTGGTAAATCCTTCTCACATAGTCTGGTTTGTGATGTCCGTCAAGGACTTATTGCTACAAATTCAAATAAAAGGTTTGTTCTCATTACTCAACTAGTCACAATACAGTGCCTATATATAGGCCCAAGCACATGTGCGCGTGCACTGATACAACACAACAAAACACCAGGATACCAAATGTAAGAGTACTAGTAAGGGGTAATCACCACGAATTCAGTATGTAGATACCAAATGGACTTTGCTGATCCAGTAGTACCTATTAACCAATTTTGCCTTGCAACAACAAGATTAATGACCTGCATATTGAACAAATAAATGATATCAAAATAAAAGCAAGATTTAAACAGAATACATTTTACTTGTGAAGTGACTATAATTTGTTGTTGCGGATGACTGAAAACGATAATAAACAAAATAACCGGAGGTGTGTAATCACTGAACTAAGGAATTATCCGCATAATTTGCGCAACTCCCCCAGAATACAACCGGTTCTTCTCGATGATAAACGTGCCGAAGTCTCAATACAAGAGAATATCACCTTGGTCGGACTCAGGCAATTAGGAAAGACTCTGTTTTTTATGTATTCTGTGTTTTCTCTACTTTGTTCTCAAAAAACCACGTTACTGTTAAAACATTACTTATATAATTGTTTTTTCTAAAACAACCTTTTACTAGTGTGCAATAAAATAGCCCAAACAATTGGAAAATATTACAGGAATATTACAGGAAGAAATATTACAGGAAGTGGCAAGTCTGCACATTCATAAAGCTAAGGAGGTGAACAAACAACTCCTATCATTAAGGGCAACTAAAATAAGTTAATTAAAATGTGTCACTATAAAATATACATTTAATAAAATAGAAATATTATTTAAGACAATTTAACTTTTGAAATATAACTCTAAAAATACAACAATCCCCCACATATTTCAAAAGTTTTAAATTTAAGTAAAATTAACTTCTATTTGCCTGAGTCCTTTGAGTGTAACGCATCAAACTGGTGTAGCAAGCTATATGAACCAAAGACACTTGATGTATGTTAGCGGTATATCACCCGCATCACACCCCCACAATTCTTGTGTTACGCGGTGTTGCGCATTTTGGCCGTGCGCGTGTCTGGTATTCATGAGTGCTCCAAAGATCCGCCACAGTCTCATAAAAGCGGCCCCACTTGACACTCATATAGGTGATTCCATCTAATGTATGTTACATCCATACACCACCCATAAGGGCTTATGGTAATCATTAAAAGCTTTAAGCTTACCCCTCAAATTATTTTAATTAGCACTTCTCATAGCCATTATCATAACACTTAGGACATGGACAAAATTCAGTGCTAACAGAACTGACAAATGACTTGTTTTTTCTATTGAACCTTCTTCATGGGATCTCCGATCACAAAGGTTGGGTTACCATCGTCGTTTTTCAGTGGCAAAGTCCATTCTTATTAATTTTCATCCCAGGGGTTTTTGTCTACGAATCCGTGTAATTCACAAATATTGACTAAGACGCCTCAAAGTCAATTAATCTCATATTTCATCAAGTTTATAAAATAAACTTGGTTTTCACAATAAGTTTATACAAGTCTGCTTAGATGGCTACTAAGCGACAACTTATTCATCAACAAAATAAAGCTACTAATAGATTTATCTTATTGGATTACATCAATTTACCATCATCATTGTATTTTTATAATACAATGGCTCATTACTTTTATATAAGCAAATTCATAAAACATCATTGTATCGTTCTAATACAATGGTTAATCCACAATATACCATATCATAGTTTACGGTGTGTCTCAAATATCTTCTCATTTACATACACCACAACTCTCACACTTGATTCTCTTATGCTTTAATCCACATCAACTTTGATGTCTCCGATTTTCTTTAAATAGGTGTTAACCTCGTATAACATATATATAGTCGAGAAACTATAATCAAAATGCCACAAATATCAGTACATCACACATACACAACCCTTTCACATAAATAATTACCAAATTCTTAATTTTGACAAACCAAACCAATATTAAACACTCTCTATAAGAAACGTTTAAGTTGTCCACATATGAAAATGATTTGGCACATATAAAATTTTCAACATGGCATTAACATCATTTGTGTATTGCAAAGCCTCTCAAATTCCTCATACAATATAACCATATGTGATATTTACACAAATATTTTATAATCTACGCACATTATTAAGTAACAACCACCAAAGTCAGATAAATAAAGTAAACTAGACTATATGCAGTATGTCAATATACATTTACAGCTTATAATTTTCGAGAACAAGCCCTATCCCAAAATATCCTTCCCATGATAAATATTACCTTATAAAGCATATAATTTAACTCACACACATTGACATTTAACAAATTTAGTGGCATAAGAATAAGCTACATACATATGAAATTGAAAGTCACAAAACTATCATCAAAGAAGAAATCAACAGAACTCACAAATCTCAATCACATATAAATTTATATATTTGTTCCAAAACTCTTTAAAATAAAAATTATTAGTAACTCACTTACATGTATATACGTTTAAAAGAAATATGCGCATGACATATTCACTTCACCAATTTGGTCAAAGGTATAACTCGCCATACAAAACTCTTTTTTTTTCACTTACACACACACACACACACACACATATATATATATATATAGGACACTGCCAATTTATTTTCTTGTAAAAGGAAAAATATACCTTTATATTTTAATTGCGATTAACACTCAAAATATATAATCACGTATCCAATATAAAACAACTCAAACATAAATATTATATTCTCATCTGAAAAAAAACAAATAAAGGTAATCATTTTTAGCCACACCAGATAATTACTGTATATGTAGACAAATTCAACATAATCACAAGATCCACATAAAATTCAAAACTTAAAGATTAGAATAAGTACCAAATCTCTTGTGGATGATTTCAAGAGAATAAAAAAGGTAGGACTTACAAAGAATTTGTTCACACCATGGCCGGATTCCATTAGGCAAAGAGAAGTCCAACCCCCACTTTTTGACGTCATACAAAATACAGAGAAGATAAAAAAAATATCGGTAGCATCAATTATAAGATTAGATTGATGATAAGGAAACTCGAACATCAGAACTGAAAACATCGGCCTTGTTACACTATCAAAATCATCTTCAACCATAATTCCTTAGATTGTCGTTGCGGATGACTGAAAACGATAATAAACAAAATAACCGGAGGCGTGTAATCACTGAACTAAGAAATTATCCGCAGAATTTGCGCAACTCCCCAGAATACAACCGGTTCTTCTCGACGATAAACGTGCCGAGGTCTTAATACACGAGAATATCACCTTGGTCGGACTCAGGTAATTAGGAAATACTCTGTTTTTTATGTATTCTGTGTTTTCTCTACTTTGTTCTAAAAAAACCACATTACTGTTAAAACATTACTTATATAATTGTTTTTTCTAAAATCAACCCTTTACTAGTCGTGCAATAAAATAGCCCAAATAATAGGAAAATAGTTACTCTTCAGTTAGCTATAAAATGAGATAGAGCCTTATCACAAAACCAACAAAAGAAATATTACAAGAAGTGGCAAGTCTGCACATTCATAAAGTTAAGGAGGTGAACAAACAACTCCTATCATTAAGGGCAACTAAAATAAGTTAATCAAAATATGTCACTATAAAATATACACATAATAAAATTTTGATATCATAATAGTATTAACTATCATTTGTTTACTTACAATCACTCATTTGTTAATCAATTTTATTATACTCAAATTTAAACAAGAAACAAATATGAACATGAGGGTTAGAAATGTATACCCATAAAGTTCTCCTTGGTTAGGCATAAAGATCTAAGCCGCTATGTAAGCACATACATCATTTAGACTCATTTTTGGAGTTGGCTTAAATGACATTGGCATCCACTGTAATGATGTGCATATAAAAAATAGTAAGAATAACATATCCTCGGGAATTTCAAAAGAATAATCAAATCTTTCATATCCAACCAAAAAATTTGGATGATAGTTAAGATACCAATCATTATCATTTTCATCCTCAGGTTGACAGAATATATTCTTCCGAATCTTAGTGTATGGTTGCTCATCTAGTATTCCATTTCCTTTTCCCATTTTCCCAACATTGATAACAGGTGGTGCTGAGGATGTGCCTTTTGTTACATTGAATTTTGATTTGATTGACTTCTTTTCCGTTGCAGCTTGTTTTTCAACTAAGTTCCTATGTTCCACAATAGGCGTGGATGTTGTGGAGTCATAATCTTCATCCTTGTTTTGTTTAGGGGTAGTACTTAGTTACAAACATAAAAAAATTGTTAAGTATGAAAAAATTGTACTTTAAATAAATAAACAATTATGTTTATATGATATCATGTATAAAAAAAATTACCTTGATGAAAACACAGTAAGATCAATTGTCTTTGTACGAGTCTCTTGATATTGTTCTTTAAGATGAACTGAAGTGGTCAAAATTTTAGAATTCTTGTTGCTTGGATTTGTCTGCTTTTCATTAAGTCTTTTGCCATTCTTCCTCTTCTTTGTTGAATCAGTTTTCACATTCATGCATTTGTTGCTTATGTTTTCCATGGTTGGAGATGTAACAATTCACTGTAAAGAGAGTTGATTTCAAGAGTTACAAAAGTCTTGGTTAGTTGTGATATATGTTGATTAATGGGTGAGTTATACATGTGGAAATGAAAGGTTTTTTGTTGTTTATTGGTAATAGGTTTATGCTTTAATTAGCTAGCCATGCATGGGGAGTTGGTTACTAGCATTAGTAATGATTATATCTGCCTAATTAATTACTGCACAAGACACTAGGGTGGCTTATAGGAGTAGTATTCTATTAAGAAGATGAATAAGAAGAGTCACCAAGTTATAAGAAAATTTATTCCCCTAATTATATTTAGAAGATGAATATATACGAGTATTCTTTGATGATTGAACAACATTATATGACATCAAAATGTGCATATTTTCTAGATTATTTCAATAAGCTCTTATAAGAAGAGTCACCTAGTGCTTAATTTATACAAGTGCTTATATAATAGGCCCTTATATTATACTTAGCAGAAACAAAATACGATAAGCTTATATGCTACAAGTGCTTATTAGATAAGCCATTATGCAAAAAGTGCTTATTAGCTACGTCGTTGGAGCTACAAGTGCTTATATGATAAGCCCTTATATTATACTTAGCAGAAACAAAATACAATAAGCTTATATGCTACAAGTGCTTATTAGATAAGCCATTATGCAAAAAGTGCTTATTAGCTACGTCGTTGGAGCTCCAAGTGCTTATATGATAAGCCCTTATATTATACTTAGCAGAAACATAATACAATAAGCTTATATGCTACAAGTGCTTATTAGATAAGCCATTATGCAAAAAGTGCTTATATTATACTAAGCAGAAACGGAGATACTAAAATATATACTAAAACAGATTTATATTGTTATACTAATTTGAACGAAACGCGGTGCCAAACATCAGGATAATTAAGGTACCTTGTCTAACAAGGTAACTATTGTCATCACATACTTTACAAACAAAGTTATGTTTTAACCCCACATAATCAGTTCATCAAAACAAATTAGTTAACCCCCATATTAAGTACATCAAAACAATGAAGTTAACCACCATATTTAGTTCATAAAAAACGACCAAGTTAACCCCCATCTTCAGTTTATCTTCGTGACCAGCACACCATGGTTTTCATAAATGTTATGCATTTGGAAACATAAACGATCTCCAACACGGAATTCATTGATAGCAGCAAACTCACTCCAACCACTGCTCAATTTAACTTCGAGAGGATAGTAGTCATAATCAATGTTACACTTTTGTCGCTCTTTATTTGCTCCAAAGAGAAATATTGCATGCATCGATTTTTCAGCCAAATACTCGCCGATCTCTTTAGGTATCTCCTACAAAATAGAGCATATGAAAAGCAAAACAATGATTAAGACTCAAAAATAAAATCAGATTTAACAAATAAAGAAAACTTGATTACTAAACATCATTATTAAACAGAGTTAACAAATAAAGAATTACCAATAATGATATGTGGATCCTATGTCAATTCAATATCGAAAAACTCTAGCTTTACGTGTTGAATTGGTCCGAGAATGCCAAGTAGGGAAACATGTAGGTAGAACTTCTGCAGGTAGGTACCTAATACGAAACCAGTTTTTTTTAGAAGCTCAAATGTAATTATTATCACTTTTTACCAATATTTTTTTTAATTATTTTACCAATTCCTTTTAATCGTACAGAAACATTTGAAGCATGTGGAAATATATTTTGGGACTGTCTGATTAAAATCAGACCAATGAGATTAAATCCACAATGTTCATTTACAATAATCAGACGGACTACAACGTACTAATTGCATTACTGTACCCTTTCAGAATTGGACTGAACTTAAAAAAACAACCATTTAAAGATGTATCTCCTTCAGATTCACCTTCAAATAACCAAAATACTCCTTTATACAAAAACAGATCTTCGAACGTATTTGAACAATGGAACGACGTGGAAACACTGCATGTAGCGGCAACGATTCTTCTAATTTACGCGATTCATCTTCGTCATCTGCTCGTAGAGGACGCCATTGTTTTTGTGGATCTCGTTTATTACTGTATACTGCTAAAAATGGTCAACATGCAAGGAGACAATTTTGGAGATGTCCATTTTGGATGGTATCAAATTAGTCATAATCCTAATTTTAATTGTTCTAAGTTATTAGTATTTTTAATTTTAATTTTTATGTTGACAGATGCCAAATACATGTAACATGTTCATATGGGCCGATGAGGAGGAAGAGATTTTTGATAGTCAAGATACTGGGAATCATAACCATAGTAGTGTTGTTGCTCTTGCTTTGGGAATTATTGAAAATGCAAAAAAGGAAAATGAAAGGATGGATAAGAAGCTGAATAGAGTGAGAGGATGAGAGTAAAAGTAATATTGACACTGCTCATTGTATCTTTAATGATGAATATGATCTTTATTCATCAAGGAATGATTTAATTCATGTACTTAGTTTCATATTAATATCAATGAATAAAATTCAGTGTTATTTATATTTCATTGTCAAACTATAACAATAAAGTCTATTTTTTTTCTTTATACATTTTGTACCTTCAAATGCACTTCAAATGCACCAAACGTGCTTCTAATTCACAATGCCCAATGCCTAATTTTGGTGCTTCAAATGCACTAAAATGAACCACAAGAATCACTTAAGAAATTATGACAATCAAGAGACTTTCGCAATAGGTAACCAGCATAAAAATTGAAGCTTGCAAATAGACTTTCGCAATAGCATAAAATGATGAGTCCGAATCGGAACCTAGCCGAAAATAACAGAAAATATAGATTCTTGGCTCTCTCTTTGTGAATAAAACAGACAGGAACCAAATATTCTTGGCATTGCAAATACTCAAATAACAATTACTCTAAAACTTCTATTTGAATGGTGCCACTGACACCAATAACAATTACTCAAAAATAGCATCAGTTGTAAAACCATGAAAGAAAGAAAAAAATGTTTGAAAAGAGACCAAGCGAGTAAGTAGACCAATATTTTTAAATGTTTGAACTATCACAAAGACTATATGATTCAATATTAATGCAAGATCTTATCATATAGCTACTATATACATATAATACATCTATATATATCTCAGCAACAAGGAACTGGAAATTGAAATGAACAACAATATGATATTATTTTGGTGCTTTAAATGCACTAAAATGAACGAAAAGAATCACTTAATAAAATATGACAATTATGACAATATTTTTGTTAATTCGCAAAATTTGATCAAAATCAAGAGAGTTTCGCAATAGGTAACTAGCATAAAAATAGAAGCTTGCAACAATACCCAAACATGTTATTGAGTTCAAAAATACCCAAAAATACTCAAACATGTTCTTGAGTTCAAAGTAAATAGCATAAAAAGTAAAAAATAAACAAAGAGATTAACAACATTCAACGTTGATGCTGGCCACCACCGTTCATCATTTCTTGCAGCAGGTTGAAATATGTTTTATCCCCACCGGGCATTCCGTACATTGCATACACAGGTTGAGATTGATACATAGGCATTTGATTTATTGAAGATTGTCCCACATGCATCATCGAATAAACAGGTTGAGATTGAAACATAGGCATTTAATGGCTTGAAGACTGGCCCACATTCATCACAGGTTGAGATTGAAACATTGAATTAACTTGTGTGCCTGTAACATCAACCGGTGTCGTGGCTGTAACACTACCAAATTCCCTTCTAATGCTCACATTAGCATCAGCCATTGTTTTGTTTTTCTGAAAATAAACATTCAATTATTACTTGTGAACATAAAATTAATGACGGAGCCAATAACAAGACTGTCACAACTAAATATACCTTTTGTACCTGACTTAAGGATTCATTTAACGACATTGACTCAATGTCTTGTTTAGATGTCGCATTTTGTGTATTCTGCAACATCAGCCATAATATGAATGGGAAATATGTAAATTACAATGCAAACTATGTAACAACAAAATATTATGATAAAAAGGATAGAATGGTTTACCGGACAATTACGCGCATCATGACTTGTACTTTTTCAATATTTACAGTGTTTGGTCTTTTTGGTTTCATTTTTTTTCCTCTTTGGAGCACCTTTGGTCTTCACTTTAACTGGATCACCAACATATGACTTTTGGGTCCCAACAGGTTTGCTGGCATCACAAAACTTTTGCTGTAAATTCATTATCTCATTCATTACATCCTCATAGATACCGTCAATTTTTGAAGCATTTTTGCAAAAACACGTCAAAGCAGAATAGTAAGAAGAAAATCGAGCATTCTCAATCAGATTATGATCTACATCCCCATTGCAATTGATGTTCAACATCCCAATTTTTGCATCCTTCGTCTCAATGATGTGATGTTGCTTCAGGACATAGAAAATGTGAGAACATGGAAGTCCCCGAGTATCAAATAAATTACAAGAACATTGGAAGGATTCAGACGATTTATCATATACAACTTCTCTTTCATAAACTGGCAATATTTTGTCAATCTATAAATCGCCTTATCCCCGCCTAAAGTCTTGTCCACCTCAATTACAGCAACAACCTTCTCAATTTGTTCTCTCACTTCTTTAAAGATCTCTGCCGTATAGATTTTAACAGCATCACCTTCAATTTTCTTGAGATGCGTTATCAATACAGGCTCTAAAAACTTGGATTTAAAAATGAATTCAAAAATGAGCATCACCTTCATTATTTTTATAACCTATCAAAGCCAGATCATAATTATGCATGAATTCAAAAATGCACCCTTTCTTTTTTACATAAGTCTTGATTATTGCATTGATGGCTTCACATTGAGACGTAGTCCTTATACGACCAAAAAACCGGTTGTTTAGATACGTAGCTGCCCAAAGCTTCTTTCTCTTATATGTTTTTCGAACCCAACGGTTGGATTGAAGTCCATGTTCCATGACCAGCTGTGACCAATATTCTTCAAATTGCTCAGGTGTAAATTTTGTGTACATGGCTTTTTTGAAACCGCTCAAAAAGTTTGCATTCTTCACATTATCTTATGCATTCTTGTTCAAATGCCATGCACACAGCCGATGGGTCGCCTTAGGAAAGATTTTTTCAATAGACTTCCTCATAGCCTTATCTCCATCAGTTATCACTGCTCTTGGATGTTTGTTGTTCATGCAATTTAAAAAACACTCCAACAACCACTTATATGTATTAGATGATTCATCATTCACCAATGCAGCACCGAATATAACCGTCTGTGAGTGGTGGTTGCACCCAAAAAATATAACCAAAGGATAATCGCATTTGTTCTTCTTGTAAGTTGTGGTAAAAGCAAGAACATCGCCAAAGCAGAAATAATCTGATCTACTAGTGCCATCTGCCCAAAAAAGTGATTTTAATCTTCCATCACTATGTACTGAATATTCTGCATATAGCATAGGATTAGTAGACGATTTCACATTTAGAAAATTTAAAGCAGCAACAACGTCACCATCTTTAATAACCTCACGCATCTTTTTATCAAAATAGTTCTACAAATCCTTCTTTGTAAACCCAACATCACAATATCCACCCTTTTGAGCGACCATGTAAACCATTATGTGACAAGTTCTAATTCTATTTGAATGAAGGCTATTAATTTGAGCATTATCAGCCATAGTAAGTTTACGATAAATGGGGTGTAGATGCATATACTTTGACGGGGTTAACTCATGGTTATGAGCCTCTTCAAAATACGACACCACATATTTGCCCTTTTTGGCCTGGTAGTGAACACAAAGCCTTGCTAAGCAGTTGGTACGTGTTAGACGTCGATGTTCTCTTCTTCTATTCGAGCAGATTGTCCATTTGATCTCACCGCTTCAACCGAATTGTCATCATTGTGATTATCAGCATCATCTGAACTTTCATGAGTAGTAGATTCAAAATAGCTAACATCTTCTTCATCACTATATTCCGCATTACTATTAGATGATTCACTATGATCGGAAGTGTAATCCATATGAAATCTGTCAAATGTATAACACAACATAAGATAAGATAATTCTCAAATCGTAATAAAATAAACCCTCAAATCTGAATTACAAATTGCTGCTCCTAACGAACAACATAAACAACATAACATGATTCCCAAATTAAACAAAGTAAACCCTCAAATTTGAAATCCAATTGCAGCTAACTAACAACATCTACAAGATAACCTCATTCCTAAATTGAAACAAAATAAACCCTTAAATTTTAAATCAAATTGCAGCTATTGAATACCATAAACAAGATATATTTTAAACTCCAATACCTTTGAAAATCTGATATCAATACGAACAACAATGAACTGGGTGACTGCGATACGAAAAGCAACAATTGAACCGAAGAATAAGAAAGGTTCGTACGTTGAACAGAGTTGGGAGAATACGAAAGGTTCGTAATAGAGTTGGGAAGAAAGCTTCGATGTCCAGTTCTCAGCGAAAAGGTTCGTACGTTGAACAGAGTTGGGAGAATACGAAAGGTTCATAACAGAGTTGGGAAGAAAGCTTCAATGTCCAGTTCTCAACGACCTGAACTGGTCGATGTCCAGTTCTCAGCTAACAGAAGAAGTCGATGATGATTATTGTAATATCTGCAGATTGGGGGAAGAACACCAAGAACAATGAACGTTGCAAGTTGGGGGAAGAACAATGAACGTTGGAAAGTTTGTTTAGTTTATTTGGTTGATTTAGTTTTGTTAGATTTTTAATTCAGAAATAATTGTAAGATTAAAATAAAAAATTAAATATATTTCATGGGCTACATATTTTAATGTTATTATGTTAGTGTCTTTTTTGCAATATTGAAAGTTATGGAGGTATATGGTAAATGGTTTTTATCATATCATCTTATGTGGCATTGACTAATTCAACTATACATGATGATTGGCCAGCATGGCGACTTCTTCTAACAAGGCAATTTGGTGACTTCTTCCTAGAATTTTCCAAAAGACTTTTATTTAAAAAAATAAAGAAGGCTAAAAGACTTCAATATTCTCTGGCGTGTGGATACATTTTGGAGAAGCTAAAAAGTTGTCATGCTTTTTCTCTTTCATAATTTTTTAATTTTTTTATTAATAAATTATGTTTCTCTGTGGGTCCCATTATAGTTAACTCTTCCTTAAACAATGCCATGGGTCCAATGGTTAGCATTGGCCTTTAGTGAAATTAACATGTTTCTTAACTCTTTTAATGTTTTTCTTAATTTGTGTGTATAAACTTTAAAAGACAATTATTTTGAAGTGAATTGAGTATAAAAATAAATAAGCAAAGACTAAATAATCAAACATCAATCAAAGTGGCGCAGCGGAAGCGTGGTGGGCCCATAACCCACAGGTCCCTGGATCGAAACCAGGCTTTGATAAAATTGTGTTTACTATTTTTATAAATATAGATTTACAATTTTTCGAGTGTGTGTTGAAAATATTTCTATATTAACACATGTGTGTTTTGAAAGTATATCATTCATTGTGTAGAATTTAAATATAACATCCAAAATCTCGAAAGCCTATAATCATCAATTGCAAATACTTTGATAGAAATACTTTTATAAAATCTTTGATAGAATTTTTCGAGTGAATGAAATACTTTGATAGAAATATGTCTTCATCCACCAAAAGATGGGTGGTTTTAGAGTCAATTTAATATTCAATGTGTTTAAAACCACCCCTCTTTTATAAATATTAAATTTATTTCTATCAAAGTAGCAACATGTTTAAATTTAGGGTTAATTACATATTACCCCCCTGTAATATATGTCAAAGTTGCTTTACCCCCTTGTAAAATATTTTTGTTGCTTTACCCCCCTGTAATATAAGATTTTGTGTTTTACCCCCCTTGACTCAAGTCAACCGTCGCAAAAAATTGTTTTAACGAGGGTTTTAAACCGATTTTTAAAAAAACCGCCGCAAAATATAATTTTAGCGAGGGTTTTAAACCGCCACAAAACAAAACCGCCTCAAATTATATTATGGTTGACTTGAGTCAAGGGGGGTAAAACACACAATCTTATATTACAGGGGGGTAAAGCAACAAAAAAAAATTATAGGGGGGTAAAGCAACTTTGGTATATTTTACAGGGGGTAAAATGTAATTAACCCTTAAATTTAATATTCAATGTGTAGAAATAAATTTAATATTCAATGTGTTTATAAATTTTTCGAGTGTAGAATTTTTCAATCTGTTACAATGTGTAGAAATAAATTTAATATTCAATGTGTAGAATTTTTCGAGTGAATGAAATACTTTGATAGAAATATTTCTTCATCCACCAAAAGAGGGGTGGTTTTAGAGTCAATTTTTTTCTCAAAATCATCCCTCTAACTTGTTTATGTCCTTTCCTTTCTTTCAAATAAGTGATTTTCACACATATTTTGGTGTTTATTGTGATTTCGTCGTCTTAGTGCGACGTTGTGTTGTTCGTCGTCTTTGTGCGGCGTTTTGTTTTCCCGTCTTTGTACGGAGTTTTGTTTTCCCGTCGTCGTGCAGTGTTTGTTCGGTTCAGATTGAAGATTAGATTTGATCAAGGGCATATTCAATCAATGATATTGGCGTCTTCAACGTTAAAGCTTCGGAAGCATGGGTATTTCGAACACTTGAATTTAATCATGTATGTAGGCTTTGTCTTATTTGTAGGCGTTATGCCGTTGTATGCTATTAACATAGATGCTGTGAATTTGTTCGCAGATGTATCTTTTTCAGTTTTTAGCAATTTTGAATTTGTATTGTTCAACGTAATCTACCAATTTGAATGATTGAATGTTGTTTTTATTTTGTCATAAAAAAAATACAATAATTGTACAATAGAATTTATTGCCACAATGCATATAATCATCCAAAATCTCATCACCAAAATATCAAATAATGCGTAAAAAATATATACATGATCACACAAAAACGATATCAAGTATCACACAATGTGCATATAACAAAACAATATTGTCGTAATAAAAAATGAATAGTATAAGTCATAATCAAAGTTTTAAACAACAAGCTCTCATACAAATAAACTCCTAACAACCACACATATTAACTAATTTAGGGACATACTGAAAGAAGAGACATAGAGAGTATTGCATATCTTTCATATATAAAAAAAAATACCTAACAAAAATACATACAATAATCAAAGAGAATCACAAACATTTATGAAGAACAAATGATTTGAAGAATACAGGAGAGTAGGAGACAGAGAATTGATGAAAGAAGATGAATAGGTGTATGGTAGTGCTGCTGATATATTGTAACATCATATAAAGGAGTTGGTCAATGTAGGGATGTCAATTACATCGATTAAAGGAGATCTCTTCGGAAATTGCCCCATACGAAGACCCAATTATGGGAAATTTTTGCCCGTGGGGATGAGGATGGAGGAGAAAGTTCCCCCGAAAGAGGTTTGGGGATGGGGGACGGTAATTTCCACGAATATGTTGTCGATGCAAATTGACATCCCTAAGCAAGAGAGAAAAATAGTCTTACCCATTGAATTTTTCCTTGTGAGACAAATAAGATAAGACTAAAAATAAAATTGGAGATATTTATAAGATAAATAATTTATCTAACCCTTTAAAAAGTGAAAAATTAATACAAAACCAGGTCCTGTTTGGTTCAACCGAGGGGAGGGGAGGGGAGGTGAGGGATTTTTAAGAAGAGAGGGGAGGTAAAACGTAATTAATTATGTTTGACAAAACTGTTGGAACAAAAGTGGTTTTGTCCAAGTCCTTAATGTTTTGATGATAACAAAGTATTAATGAACAATAGGGTATTTTAATATTTTATCTAAGTGTGCAGGTTAAAAGGAATATTTAAATAATCACATTTGATATTAGAAGCTATGAAACAAGCGCTAAATATGATATAGGAAGCAACATTAGTCAGAAGTTACTCTAAGTCAGAAGCTGGTTAACTCAAAAGCTATGTTGAGTCTGAAGGTCTTGAGTTTCAGAAGCTATGTTGGGTACATAAATTCTGAATGACTTGCCAGAAAACGTCAGTGTTAACTGGTAGTAATTCAATGATTGGAAATCATTTGAATTGAAAGTTTGTGATTGATTGTGAAATCATAGTACAACATTCTTATCATCAGGATAATGACGTTAGTACTATTTTACTTCATATGGGCGAATATTATCATACAAAAGGAATGAATAGATAAGCTTTACCAAGAATGGCAAATATCCCATGTTACTTTTGTCCTTGCACAGCTAGCGTGAAAATGACCTCTGCAGCGGTCAGTATCCTCAAACGTCTCTATTCTACTCTTACATATAAATAGAGAGCAAAGTTTTGAAGATCAAGTGACGCAAATACAAAAAGCTACAACACTTACTCTGTTTTATACAAGATTGCAAGCACTGTTTCTGAACTTAATTCTTTTGTGCTTCTGACAATCTGTTTTCTTAGGAATCAATTGTTAGAGTCTTTTCAGTTGTATTGTACTCTTTGAGAACTCTTATTTTAACATCAAGTATTCATCACTATAATTATTCTTTTGTTTTGTGTTAGGAAGTCTCTTGCTTGAAAGCTTGAGCAATAGAAAGCCTCTTACTAGTGTGTTTGAGCATTTTGTAATCTAAGTGATTTTAGTGAAAATCCCTTGGAAGTGCAAGGGGACTGGACTACTCTCGGTTTGTGAGAGGAACCAGTATAAAATTGCTTGTCTCGTCTCTTTCTCTCTGATCTCTCTTTTATTCGTATTAGCGTTAATTGTGTTTGTTTATCCGCTGGTGCTTCTGTTAAGTTTGCAGAACTTAAAGAAGTTTTTAAAATCACCAAAACACAATTCAACCCCCCCTTCTTGTGTTTTTCGTACCTTCAATTGGTATCTAGAGCTCCGGTTGTTACGCATCACTTAATAGTGAAACAAAAAGATCCTGAAAAACACTATTTCTGGAGAACTTGATGTTACTAAGAAGGCTGAAATTCACTATGACTATAGTAGTGAAAAAGGAGAGAAATCTGGTGGAGTCTATAGTAAAGCACCTAAGTTCAATGGTGATCAAGCAACCTTTGCATGGTGGAAACACATTATAGCTGAAGATGAAGGTTTGTGGGATATCATTGAAGAAGGTGTTAGCTTTCACGAACACCTAGATGAAGATGGCAAAACTACTGCAGCTGTTAAGAAGACATTCACAGCTGAACAAAAGAAAGAGTGGAAAAGACATAACAGAGCTATATCTACCCTTGCTGAATGTATTACACATGATGAGTTTCTGAAACTTGGAAACAGATCAAGTGCTAAGGGTATTTATGACTCTTTGTGTGCTACTTATGAAGGGAACCAACAAGTGAAAGAAGCAAAAGCAAATCTTCTGGTTCATCAGTATGAAATGTTTAAGATGAAAGACACTGAAAACATTGAAGAAATGTATGCAAGGTTTAAAATCTTGGTTTCAGGTCTTGGAGTCTTAAAGAAGAGTTATACAACTGCTGATCATGTAAAGTAGATTCTGAGGTGTTTACCACCAAAGTGGAGACCAAAAGTCACTGCTATCCAAGAAGCAAAAGATCTCAATACTCTAAGTCTAGAAGAGTTAACTAGTTCACTCATAAGTCACAAGATGGAACTAGCTTCTGATGAGCCCAAAAAGAAATCAAAGTCATTGGCTCTGCCAGCAACTTTGAAATCTCCTAAGACTCTAAAGGCTAAGGTTATTGAATCTGATGCTGAGGAATCTTCTGTAGATTATCAGGAGGATGGATCAGATGAGGAACTTTTTGCTTTAATCTCAAAGTTTAGGAAATGGAACAAATACAAGAACAACAAAGCTTCTGGTTCTAAGAGTTATGGAAACAAAAGTTCAAGTCTTAAAGATAAGAAAGATGGTTCTAAAATAGTTGCTTCAACTGCAAAAAGACTGGTCATTTCATTGCTGATTGTCCTGATTGAAACTCAAATGATAAAGGGAAAAAGGGCAGCTTCAAAAACAGAATGAAGAAAAGTCTTATGGCAACTTTTGAAAATCTTGAGAAGTTATCAGATGAAGATGATGATGATGAAGAGGCTAATCTAGCTCTAATGGCTACAACATCTTCTGAAAACAAGTCTGATATGGATGATGAATCTGACACTGATGATATTGATGAGGTAACTTCTAAACTTCCTCATGATAAGCTTCTGATTGCTCTTAAAGACACTATGAAGCAATACATAAACAAGTCAAATGATTTCAAAAGTCTAAAAACTAAAATTGACTTGCTTACAGAGAAATCTGACCAACTTCAAACTCAATACAATGAATCTCTTTTGAAAATCAAAGAGCTTGAAGAAGGTTGTGTTGCTTGTAACAAATTACATGATAAGCACGAAGTTGCTCTTCATGAATTTGTTAAACAAAATGTTAATAAGAGTAAAGTTGCTTCCATGATTTATAGTGTTAGCAAAAACAAAGAATATGGGCTTGGTTATTCTGCATCTTCTGATAAAGAAAAATCAATTCAATCTGTTTGTATAAATTAAACACCTCCTCCTCTCTATTCCACTTTTGTATCAGAATCATGTAAATCTAAGAAAGTTTCACAAACTGCTGTTTTGAACAAGGGTAAATCAAAAGTTTCACAAGATAATACTTCAGAAGCTAAGATCAACTCTAAGTCTAAAATGAGATATTCAGAAGTAAAGATTCTGAAGAGACCACTTCCTAAGGAAACTAAGGTTCTAAGAACTTCAGAAGCTAGTACTTCTAGTACAAAGTCTGTGAAACCTATTAGAAATTTTGGCAAGAAGAAGTATGTTTCACAAACTGATTTTCAAAAATCATACTTCTATAAAGCCTATACTAACAAATCTGGACCCAACAAGTTGTGGGTACCAAAATCTGAGATAGTTTATGTTGCAGGTTTGCACTCAAAGAGAGAAAAAGGAAAGTACATGGTACCTGGACAGTGGTTGCTCACGTCACATGACTGAAGAGCAGAATTTGTTCCTCACCCTGACTCACAAAGAGGGAGGGAATGTAGGATTTGGTGAGAACCAAAAAGGAAAAATAATTGGGACTGGTATAGTAGGTAACTCCTTCTCAACTATATCTGATGTTTTGTTAGTAGATGGATTATTTTATAATTTACTGAGCATAAGTCAATTATGTGACATTGGATATGAAGTTGTGTTTAAGAAGAACACATGTACTGTAAACAAAGACTCTGATAAGTCCATTGTTTTTAAAGGGAAGAGGAAAGGCAACGTTTATAAAATCAATCTTTTTGAACTCATGGAACAAGAAGTTGTTTGTCTATTGACTCTAAGTGAAGAGAAGTGGGTCTGACACAAGAAATTGGGTCATGCTAACTTGAGATTAATCTCTAAGCTTAGCAAACAAAATCTTGTGAGAGGCTTACCTAACTTGAAATATCACTCAGATTCAATCTGTGGTTCGTGTCAAAAAGGGAAACTTTTTAGAAGCTCTTTTAAAGATAAAAACGTTGTTTCTACCTCTAGACCTTTAGAACTTCTTCACATTGATTTATTTGGACCAGTTAGCACTGCTTCAATAAATGGTAAGAAGTATGGACTTGTCATAGTTGATGATTATAGTAGATGGACTTGGGTTAAATTCCTCAGATCTAAGGATGATACATATTATGTGTTTAGTACTTCCTACACTCAAATACAAGTTGAAAAAGATTTGAAAATTGTTAAGGTCAGAAGTGATCATGGTGGTGAATTTGAAAACGAACCTTTTGAAATCTTTTGTGAAAATCATGGAATTCTTCATGAATTCTCTTCTCTTAGAACTCCTCAACAAAATGGAGTTAAAGAAAGAAAGAATAGATCTTTACAAGAGATGGCCAGAACCATGATGCATGAAAATAATTTGGCTAAGTATTTTTGGGCAGAAGCCGTAAACACAACTTGTTATATTCAAAATAGGATCTACATCAGACCTATGTTGAATAAAACAGCATATGAATTGTTCAAAGGAAGAAAACCTAATATTTCTTATTTTCATCAATTTGGATGTACTTGTTATATCTTGAATACAAAAATCCATTTAAAGAAATTTGACTCTAAAGCATCCAAGGGTATCTTTATTGGATATTCAGAGCGTTCAAAGTCATACAGAGTGTATAATCCTAAAACTAATACAGTTGAAGAGTCTATGCATGTAAAATTTGATGATAAAGAGCCTGATTATGAAAAATCAGAGCACATTGAAGTAATTACAGATAAACAAGTATCATAAGAAAAAAGTTCAGAAGTTCACATAAGTTCAGAACCTGAATTAGCTTCTGATAAACAAGATAAAGCTGCTTCTGAAACTGTTCCAACAACTCAAGATGATAGTGAATCTGATGCTGAGAAAGAAGAAGTAATCAAAAAGAACTCCTTCAAATACAAGTCATCTCATCCACAAGAGTTAATTCTGGGCAACAAAGATAGTCCTAGAAGAACTAGATCAAGCTTTCAAAATGAAGATTCAATGGTGTGTTTAGTTTCTATCACTGAACCTAAGAATGTTGATGAAGCTTTAAAGGATGAAGCTTGGATCTTAGCTATGAAAGATGAACTATATCAGTTTGAAAGGAATGATGTTTGGAATTTGGTTCCAAAACCAAAGGATTAAAAACATTATTGGAACTAAGTGGGTTTTCAGAAACAAGCTGAATG
Source organism: Trifolium dubium (assembly GCA_951804385.1). Classification (NCBI taxonomy): domain Eukaryota; kingdom Viridiplantae; phylum Streptophyta; class Magnoliopsida; order Fabales; family Fabaceae; genus Trifolium; species Trifolium dubium. The sequence goes on from OX638066.1 coordinate 11,105,058, forward strand.
AACAAGGAGAAGTTACAAGAAACAAAGCAAGATTAGTTGCACAAGGTTATAGTCAACAAGAAGGAATTGACTACAAAGAAACTTTTGCTCCAGTTTCTAGATTGGATGCAATCAGATTATTTCTATCCTATGTAGTTAATCATGGTATCACACTATATCAAATGGATGTGAAAAGTGCATTTCTCAAAGGGTTTATTACTGAAGAAGTTTATGTCAATCAACCTCCTGGATTTGAAGACTCTCAAAAACCTGATCATGTTTTCAAACTAAAGAAGTCACTTTATGGTCTTAAACAAGCTCCTAGAGCTTGGTATGAGAGACTAAGTAACTTCCTAGTTAGTAATGGTTTTGAGAAAGGGCAAGTTGATTACACATTATTCAGAAAGACTTGACGAAAGACATCCTAATTGTTCAAATATATGTTGATGATATTGTGTTTGGTTCAACCAATGCTTCTTTATGCAAGAATTTTTCAAAGCTAATGGAGAAAGAATTTGAAATGAGTATGATGGGAGAAATGAAGTACTTCCTTGGTATACAAATCAATCAAACAAAGGAAGGAACTTACATTCATCAAACCAAATATACTAGAGAGCTTCTGAAGAAATTTAACTTGGAAGATTGCAAGCCTATGAACACTCCTATGCATCCAACCACAAGCATGGATCTGGATGAATCTGAAGGCAAATTTGATCAAAAAGCTTACAGAGGTATGATTGGTTCTCTACTCTATCTAACTGCATCTAGACCTGATATTTTATTCTCTGTATGTTTATGTGCAAGATTTCAATCAGATCCTAGAGAATCTCATCTCATTGCTTTGAAGAGAATCTTTAGATATCTGAAAGCAACTTGTAATTATGGATTACTTTATAAGAAATCCAATAAATATGAGTTAAATGGATTATGTGATGCTGATTATGCTGGAGACAAACTTGAAAGAAAATCAACAAGTGGTAGTTGCCAATTTATGGGTGAAAACCTTGTCTCTTGGGGTAGCAAAAGGCATACCACCATTGTTATGTCCACAGCAAAAGCAGAATACATTTCAGCTGCTAAATGTTGCACACAACTTCTTTGGATGAAATATCAATTAGAGGATTATCATATAAGTAGTAACCATATTTCATTATATTGTGATAATACTGCAGCCATTCATCTTTCTAAAAATCCTATTTTACACTCAAGAGCAAAACACATTGAGATCAAACATCATTTTATTAGGGACTATGTTGAAAAAGGGATTATAGATATCAATTTTGTTGAAACTGAAAAACAATGGGCTGATACCTGTACAAAACCCTTAGCTGTTGAAAGATTTGATTTTATTAAGAAAAATCTCAACGCGGTGTTTGTTCCTGATTGTTAGTTTTTGTGAGAATTTTTTTTTTAATCTGATGATAATCAGAAGCTGTTGGACTTCATAACCCCAAGGTCAGAAGTTCTAATAGATAACTACTTCTGATAATAATCAGAATCAAAGAATGGTTCTGATGTGGTAATGGAACAGTTCTTTTGTCCTATTCTTTTTTAACTGCTGTCCACTAACGCGTCAGTTATTTAAATAAACCTCTATACACGTGTCTATTTGTAATTAGTCTGAGTATTGGTTAATGATGATTAAGTGTTTTATTTAGAAAATGACTCTCTTGTCCTTTTATGTGGTATTGTTTTTTGTTTGTTTGTTTTCTAAAAATATACAAGTTATACACGTTATTCACTTACACACAAGCACTATCACTACCAACACTTTTCATATTCTTCTAAACCTCCAACGCTTTAGTTCATTCTCATCTCTCTAGCATTGCCAAAACCCTAACCTCCATCAAATGGTTTCGTCATCGTCTGCTCCTACTAAGACTTCTACTCAAGCTGCTTCATCGTTACCAGTTCCTAATGTTGCTCCTTTAGTAAATCTACAGAAACAGAAGAAGTATTCTATAGCAAAGGATACAATGAAGTTCAAAAGCACGCATCTGAAATGTGTTGTTGAGAAAAGAGTTTATTTCAACAGTCTGAAGGCAAATGGTTTTGATGTTCAGAAAATGTTCTTCGAACAAGGTTTGGAGAAATACTTCAATATCTTGAATGGTCCATACTTTTATGAGATGGTAAAAGAATTTCGGATGAAAGCTTACGTTTTTGACAAACACTCAGCATATGAAGAAGTAGAAAAGTTAATTAAGAAAAATCCTCTCTTGAAAGGAAAAACGAGAGAAGAACTAGGGCTTCCTGAGTTCACTCAAACAAAGATTAGGTCCAATATTGCTGGAATGGACATTGTGATAACTACTGATCACATTGCAAAGGTGTTAAACTTGCCTAATCATGGAATTCTTCTAAGTGTTTACAATAACAAGCCTCACAATCCAATTGTTCAAACTCTGTTGTTTGAGAACGATAAATCGTCTGAGCAAAGAGACTTAAAAAGCTTTTTCAAGGTGGTTTACAAAATTCTTTTTGAATCTATTGCAACATAAGCAGGTAGAACAAACTGTATATCTTCTTAGCAGAAATACTTCATGTATTTCTTGCACAACTTCATTAAAATGAACGTGCCAAGATACATATTTGCCCATCTTTGTGAAGTAATTTTCTGTAGCATTGAGTTTGGACATGTCAACTGTCATCATGCTAGATTACTATCACACATGTTCTTTTTGAGCAACTTTCATGAAATCTTGAAGAAGGATTATCCTGGTTTTATTAAGTCATCTTTTCTTGAAGAGAGAATAGTTGATGGAAAATCTCTCAAGAAGATGCATCTATTTAAAACAAAGGTTATTGTTCCCAACAATCCTTTCCTAATGAAGAAAGAAGATCAGAGGCTGCTGTCTTCCTTTCCTGAAGTGGATATAGAAGAAGCAAAGAACATTGTGGAAGGATTGATGAAGCACTGGGAAAATATGGTGTTGAGACTGCTGGAAATGAAGTGGATATCACCAAACTTGGCTTTGATAAAAAGCAAGATTTTGTGATGAAGTTTGTGGTGAAGAGAGACAGAATTTTGAAGAAAAACAAGAATGCTGGTGTTTCTATTTTGGATGATAAAGAAAGGGAAATTCAAGAAAAAGAAAAAGAAGTCAGAACAAAGAAAATGAATGCAAGACAGAGAAACAAGAGGAAATTGGTGGTTTCAGAAGAAGAAGAATAAACTGATGAAGAACCACTTGAAGCAAAGAGAAGAAGGTATAGAAGGCAAAAAGAAGAAGAAGCAAGCCATAATCAAATGCAGAATCAAGGTATGTCTTTTGAAAACATTATTAATGAGCATACAGATTCTCAATCTAGGACTGTTAAACCTAGGAATGTTGTTGCTTCTTCACCTAAACCTTCATCTGAACCTACTGTTGTAGATAAGCCTTTACCCAAACCAACAACAATGGAACCTTCAACTAAACCTTCAATATTAGATGTTTTGTCTGGACACCTATCACCTCAAACCATCCATGTTGAAACTTCTAACTTACCTGAAACCCCATCCAAACCAGTCTCTGAAAAGGAGAAAACTAAGTTAGATGAAATCAAAGAGAAAATCTTTAAAGTTGTCACTGATTTAAGTTCTGATTCTTCATCAGAATCTGAACTTTCTCCTCATCCCAACTATAAAGATACATTTGTTAAACAATCATCTCCATCTAAGCCAACCATTCAAATCATTGATACTTTGACAGAAGTTAATTCTGAACCTCTCTATACTGTCACTTCACCTCCATCATCCCCAATCCACATGACAACAAATTCTGAGCCACAAAATCTATGTCAAACCTTTTCTGAACCAGAAATTTCATATCAATCTATACTTGACAACATAGTGTCTCAACATTCCAATAACACTGTGTCTAGTATTGAGATTATGGATAGGCTAATTAATAATGATATTAGAAGATTACATCTTTTGAAATCATCTCATGCTATCATGCCTAGTCAGATTGTAGAAAAGTTTGATGAAATAGATGGTTATCAGAGGTTGATTATGGCTACTTTGAAGAAGAAATATGTTGAAGAGGTAACTTTTGAACATTTGAAGTTTTGTGATGAATCTGAGAATGCTTTTGGCAAATCTCTTCAGAAACAGAAATTTACTCTTACAAGTTGTTCTCATGAGGATATGGTTCTTATGGAATATGAGAAAAGGATGATGATGCTGAATGATGTGAACAAATATGATGGTGAAGAGTATGCTGAGATGGTTATAACAAGTTCATGTGCTGCTGATCAGACAAGGTTTATGAATATTGAAGAAGTACAGAAGGAACAGAAAGACAAGCTCATCTCTTTGGAAGCTGAGTTAAATGAAGTCAAGGCTAATCAGAAGGATCTAAAGGAAACTTTGGATAAAAATGCTGAGAAGTCAGATAAACAGTTTGAGAAGCTGTTGAACCTGATTGAGTCAAGGCTGTTACCCAACCCTTCTTCATCTCAAACCTAGGATTCTATGTCTGAGCACATTTCTTTTTGAATATTGTTATGGCTATAATATTTGAACAAGTTTTTACTTTATTTGCATGAACATCTACTTGCTTTATTATCTATATGTTTGGCATTATATGATTGTTTATGTTTATTTTTTTTGCTTAACATGTTTTGGAAAATGTTTTCAAATCTGTTTTGAATATAAAAGCACAAAGAAATAATAGAAACATTCAAAGCATAAACATGAAATTTTTATTGATTATAAAAGAATCATCAATACACGAGATCCTACTTCTATTTAGAATCTACATCTGATTTTTGAGAACTATCAGAGCTTGAGTTCACTGTTGGAGAATGATTATTCTCTAAGAACCTCATATAATCAGAATCTGGCCTATCAGAAGGGGATTCTGAACCCTCATAAAGTTTTGGATCATATGTTCTGAGAAATTCTGCATAATCAGAATCAATTTCATCAGAATCTGAAGAAAGTGTTATATACACCGGTTCTTTTGGTGCTGCTTTTGATCTGAGTCTATTACTTCTTCTCAATGGAACTGAAGAAGAACCTTCTCCCTTTAACTTTTTTCCTTTTGGCTTGGATTTTGATGATGATTCTTCTTTCTTCACTTCTTGTGACATTTTACCTTTGTTTGCTCTTCTATCCTTATCCATTATTCTGAATATAATGTGTGGAAGTGTTGAGTAAATTGAACTTGATGCCATATTGCTTTTATAGACTTCAAAATGTTTTTTAAGTCACGTGGTTTTTCAAAATGTCATTTATGACACTGTTGCAACCGTCCACTGACTTGTCTGTTTGAAAGTTGTGCTTTGATTGATCTTTTAAGTGTTATTAATGTCTTTACTTCTTTTAATAAAACTGTTTTTGTTTGATGACAAAAGAGGGAGTAAGAGTCATTAATTTTAATTATACAAAGCACTGAATTGAAACCAACTAATAGCAACCATTTACAGTCTTATTTGATTTCAGTTTTGTTCATATTCTTTATAGAGAACGTGAGTTTATATTGAACTAAATTTCTCATATGATGATAAATGAAAAGAGTGCAATTTTTTCATCTATTATCAGACTCAGGGGGAGAGCTTACGAAACTAGTCTCCAAGAGTCAAATTATGAAAAATTTGAGTCAAAATAAAAATATGTTTTTATACTATTTTAATTATTCACAGTTAAACTTGGGGGAGTTTGCAAAGCTTGTAAACCTAAGTAAAACTTGGAAAATTAAAATAACAACCACTGTTAATTAATACTAAGTTTGCCATCAATCAAAAAGGGGGAGATTGTTGGAGCAAAAGTGGTTTTGTCCAAGTCCTTAATGTTTTGATGATAACAAAGTATTAATGAACAATAGGGTATTTTAATATTTTATCTAAGTGTGCAGGTTAAAAGGAATATTTAAATAATCACATTTGATATTAGAAGCTCTGAAACAAGCGCTAAATATGATATCAGAAGCAACATTAGTCAGAAGTTACTCCAAGTCAGAAGTTGGTTAACTCAGAAGCTATGTTGAGTCTGAAGGTCTTGAGTTTCAGAAGTTGAGGAATAAAAAGTTATGTTGGGTACATAAATTATGAATGACTTGCCAGAAAACGTCAGTGTTAACTGGTAGTAATTCAATGATTGGAAATCATTTGAATTGAAAGGCTGTGATTGATTGTGAAATCATAGTACAACATTCTTATCATCAGGATAATGACGTTAGTACTATTTTACTTCATATGGACGAATATTCTCATACAAAAGGAATGAATGGATAAGCTTTACTAGAAATGGCAAATATCTCATGTTACTTTTGTCCTTGCACAGCTAGCGTGAAAATGACCTCTGCAACGGTCAGTATCCTCAAACGTCTCTATTCTACTCTTACATATAAATAGAGAGCAAAGTTTTGAAGATCAAGTGACGCAAATACAAAAATCTACAACACTTACTCTGTTTTATACAAGACTGCAAGCACTGTTTCTGAACTTAATTCTTTTGTGCTTCTGACAATCTGTTTTCTTAGGAATCAATTGCTAGAGACTTTTCAGTTGTGTTGTACTCTTTGAGAACTCTTGATTTTAACATCAAGTGTTCATCACTATAATTATTCTTTTGTTTTATGTTAGGAAGTCTCTTGCTTGAGAGCTTGAGCAATAGGAAGCCTCTTACTAGTGTGTTTGAGCATTTTGTAATCTAAGTGATTTTAGTGAAAATCCCTTGGAAGTGCAAGGGGACTGGACTACTCTCGGTTTGTGAGAGGAACCAATATAAAATTGTTTGTCTCGTCTCTCTCTCTCTTTGATCTCTCTTTTATTCATATTAGCATTAATTGTCTTTGTTTATCCGCTGGTGATTCTGATAAGTTTGCAGAACTTAAAGAAGTTTTTAAAATCACCAAAACACAATTCAACCCCCCCCTTCTTGTGTTTTTCGCACCTTCAAAAACTACCCTCATTTATTTATTAAAATCCAAAACTACCCTCATTTTTTTATTAAAAATTTGGATATTTGTTTTTTTTGTCACATAAAAAAAAAAGTTTTCTACTCATTATATTTTTTTGTTATATATCCATTAATTTTTTATTGACATAATATATCCATTATAGTTTAACCCTTATTTTGAGTTTATAAGGTTAAGGATAAAAAAATAAATTACTTGGGCATTCGACAAGCCTGGGAAGCCAACACTTGTCTTCTTGGAAAGCTTGTGTGGGATTTGATTCAATCAAAAGACAAACTTGGGTCCATCTTCTCTCTAACAAATACACCGGTGGCGCTAAGCTTCATCATGCAACTGCCCTCGCCAACAACTCTCCTTCTTGGTCCTCTATTATCCAGGCTAAAAATATTCTTAAAAATGGTTACTATTGGAGAGCAGGTTCAAGTTCTTCATCCTTTTGGTTCAGCCATTGGAGCCCTTATGGCTTCCTCGACACTTTGGTTCCCTACATAGATATTCATGATGTTCATCTTACTATCAAGGAGGTAAATTCTCTACACAATCCTCCCTCAACGCATTGAGGATTTCATTAACAACACTCGCCTCTCTTTTAATGACTCCGCTGACGATGCTCTCATATGGTCTCATAATAAATGTGGGGCTTACTCCACCAAGAGTGGATACACTTGGCTCATCTCCCTTGCGGAACTAAACACAAATAACAACTCTCATGGCTCTGTGTCAAAAAAAAAAAACCTCTCATGGCTCTTGGTCATGGATTTGGAATTTAAAAGTACCGGAAAAGTACAAGTTTCTCATTTGGTTGGTTTGTCACGACGCAACACCTACTTTAGCCTTACTCCACCACCGGCAAATAGCTAGTTCAACCACATGTCCCCGTTGTAATGATCATGATGAAACCTTCCTTCATTGCATCATGGATTGCATTCACTCCAAGCCCATTTGGTTAAAAGTTGGGTTTTCGGACCATGCTTTCTTCTCCAACGACAACGTCATAGATTGGATCCGTAATGAAATCACTTCAGACAGTTCCACCTTATTTCTTGCTACTCTTTGGTGGATTTGGAGGTATCGGAACCAGATGTACATTAGTCATGAAACCTTGTCCTTTCATTACATTGTTACAAACATTCACTCTACTGTAACCACCATCACTTCGACGCTTACAAGTGAGAACTCTCCAACTCTTGTTGAACGCCACGTTTGATGGAATTGCAATAACCATGTCGGCACGATTTTAAACGTTGATGGCAGTTGCAATGGGACCTCTGCTCGCACAATATATGGTGGTATCTTCCGTAGAGACGAAGGCCTTTTCCTTGCCACCTTCTCCGCTAGAATCATCCACTCTAGCGACATTTTATTAGCTGAGCTGAAAGCTAACTACCATGGGCTGCACATGGCCATCGAGAAGGGGTTCGATGATTTGGTTTGCTACTCGAACTCTCTTCTAGTCGTTAATCTCATCAACAAACACACCCCACATTTTCATGTTTATGCTACTCTTATTCAAAACATCAAGGACATCATGGTTACTAATGATTTTTCTGTGTACCACACATTGAGAGAGGGTAACCAAGCAGCTGGCTTCATGGCAAAGCTTAGCACCACCGCTGATGACAAACTCGTCACTTACTCGACTCCACCAGAAAACATTCTTTTGTTACTTCAGCACGCAACAAGAGTGTTCTTCCTTAGAATTTAGTCCTTTTTTCCTTGTTTTTGTTTTCTCCTTTTGTCTTGTAACCAAAAAAAATAATTGCCACTTATATGTATTAATACACAGTTTTATTCATTTAATATCTTTAGTTTTTATTTTATTTTATGAAAATTTATAAAAATTTAATAATGTTAAAATACTCATTAACATAAATCAAACAAAATATTACAATAACTATAAAGAGATACACTGATAAATAAAAAATACGATCAAAATAAATTTCAACTTAACAATTAGTCTGAGACAGAAACAAGTAATAGTACAAATTGGTTATTTCTAGAAATATGAGAGGCGCACATATAATTTTAAGAAAAAAGTACAAACCCTAGGCTATATATATCACAAACGAACCGTACTTTCAACTCCTCTTCACTCTCTGGTCGCTCCGTAACCTAGTTTCACCGCCACCAACTCTCTTTCATCAGGAGCGATCTAAGAGTCAGTAACTCTTCAATCATGTTGGTTTATCAAGATCTCCTTACAGGTAATCTAACTACTCATATGGATCCATGGATTCAGAAATTTTTTCTTCAATTTTGCGTTTTTTTTGTTTTGTTTTGTTTTGTTTTGATTCTCTCATCGATCTATGTGGTTTCCGCATCTGAATATGATTGTTATGAATTGAATTTTTATTGTTATTTTGTTTATGTTTTGGATCTGGAAATTGTTTTGATTTTTTGGTTTAATTTCAATTGATATGAATATTTTTAGAATTTGTGGTGATTATTGATAATTTGAATTGTTATAGCCGGAATAATCTTGAATTGCTTAATTTAAACCCTCAATAAGTTTACTTTTTTTTTTTTTTTTGTCCCAGCAAGTGGGTGGTAGGATTGGTCCTCTCGAATTAGTCTGTCCGTCGTTAGGCCGGATTCTGAACTTTCAAAAAAAAAAAGTTTACTTTTTTAATGTGATAATTCATTTGTTCTTTTTGGATGATTTAATGAAAAAAATAATATAATTTTGAATGATAATTAATTTAATCTTTTTGGATTTGGGTGAAGTGTGTAAGTTGCTGGGTGATTGCTTGATTGTAGAACGGTTAATTCAGAGACATGGATCCCTTTTTGTGAATGGATGACACAGTTGTCATAGTCTAGAAACATGTCCTGTTAGTTTGAGATCATCGGATAGGTCATGTTCTGTGTTTGAATTTTTTGAATTTTATAGCCGATTTGCGAAGTTAGATGTTGATTACTTCGATCTCAATTCAAATGAATTACGGGACTATAGGAATTCTAATCAGATCAGTATTTGTTGTTTACTGTGTCTTTTTTATATAGTATTGTGTTTTTGTTTGAATTATGTAATAGTTGAATGCATGGAGTAACAACGTACATATGACATGTCTTGTAGGTGACGAGCTTCTGTCCGACTCTTTTCCTTACAAGGAAATTGAGAATGGAATGTTGTGGGAAGTTGAAGGAAAGGTTAGTTCAATTTTGTGAAGTTATTTAGATTTTCAAGTTCGTTTATAAATTTCTTTTTTGTTAACGGATACACTTGGGGATGACGACGCTTAAACTTTTCCTTTTGGTGTGCAGTGGGTTGTTAGGGGAGCATGTGATGTAGACATTGGTGCAAACCCTTCAGCTGAAGGTGGTGAAGATGAGGGAGTTGATGACACTGTTGTGAAGGTTGTTGACATTGTCGATACATTCAGACTTCAGGTTAGTTCAACTACTGACATCTCTTTATATCCTTGTAGGACATTCTTTAATTTATTATTCCAAGCTCAACTTTATTTCGGAGGATAATTATTTTGTGACGTATTTTATTTTGTAGGAACAACCTGCTTTTGACAAGAAGCAGTTTGTTACCTTTGTTAAGAGGTATATTAAGTTGTTGACAGCCAAACTAGATGAAGAGAAACAAGAGCTGTTTAAAAAGAACATTGAGGGAGCAACCAAATACCTCCTTGGCAAGCTCAAGGAATTTCAGTTGTAAGTCAACCTCTATTACATAGATACTATATTTTTTCATCATGTTTTGTCGCTTTTTCTAGGTTTTGGTATGATTTTTTCATTGATTATAAAATTCAAGAAGACAATAATTTTAAAACGTTTTACTCCTTGTCTATTGGCTGTCCTTGGGTGTAGTATATTTATATTAACATATGTTTTATATTTTATGTAATTAAGGGCATGTTTGGTTTCAATTCTTGAGGGGTTAGAATTGATTTTGGATGTGTAGAATTGATTCTGACATGTTTGGTTTCTCTGAAGTAGAGTTGATTCATACTTGATTTTTTACTCTAAAAAAATGTTTAAATCATTTTACCTTCAAAATCAATTTTCTCACTGCAGAATCAAACGTACACTAAGAACATTTAATTACTCCATTTATCCTTTGTAAAACCTTAAACCACAACCATTTTTAAATGGTGTTTTATGTACACCTTCTAGTTCATTCTGTTTTAATGAAAACAATGTACTGAGTTGAATTCTTGTGCAGCTTTGTTGGTGAGAGTATGCATGATGATGGTAGCTTGGTCTTTGCCTACTACAAGGATGGTGCTGCTGATCCAACATTTCTCTACTTTGCATATGGTTTGAAGGAAATTAAGTGCTAAGTGTTGTTGTACTGCTCTGGGTTTCTTCTAATTTATCCTGTTTTTGTTCTACATCATGTTCTAAGTTATACTTGAGAGTTTAGACTATGATTTGGTATTTTTGATAATGATGTGATGGTTTTGCACTTATTTATCATTCCCAATTAATTTAATCAGATTGGTTAGAATTCATAAATATATGATTTTTCTTGTGTTTCGAAATGCTGGTTGCTTGTCGTGCTTGGTTTATATATTAGATGTGCGTTGGTGTGTTGAGTGCTGGTATGCTTTGAATTGGCATTAATTTCACCTCATTAGAAATCCTTACAATCACTTACAGTAATCCAACCCTCTAGCTTGCCGAATATGTAAGAATGTTAAAATGTGTATTTACCAACCGAACAATATTAAATGAACTTCTTAATTTGAAAAGTAAATATTATTTAGTTATATTTTTGAGTGTGACTAAATTTAATTATTTAATTTCTTGATTGCGTGATCATGCAAGAATATCTCACCAAAACTGATTGGGTCTGACTGATATGGGTGAAAAGGTTGAGAGAAGTTACCTCTATATTCCATGATGGTTTGAAACATTGGAAAATGAAGAGAAATTTGAAAGGGCAAGAAACATGAGAGTTAACTCTATATCCCATGCTCTGAGAACTTATTCAACAATCCTTAGCAGAATACGATGATTCATACCTAAGTGAAATTTGAGAACATTAATGATAATTTATTAAAAAAATTTGTATAACAATTCCGGATTCCCACCAAAAAAATTAACAATATATTGTTGAAGTTTCCTCACACACGAATATCATAGTTATTATTACTACTACTTTAGTTCTTGCCTTTTTTTTTTCTTTCTAACTCCACAAATAATTCGAACCATATAATTATGTCGTTGTTTCAATGTTCTAGAATAAAAATCTATTAAGCCCTTTTTATTGTAATTGAATTAAATTCAACTCGATACTAAATCTAAAAAAGGGAAATGCTAAGAAATAGAGTTTTTTAAATTGCCAAATTCAACTCAAAACTTGAACGAGAATTTGAAGAAATACAGGGGATGGTATTTTGTTGAAGCTGATATACAAGTCTTTTTTTTTTTTTTGGTTTTTTACAAATTCACAAAATTCGTGAAATATGCCTTCGCGAGATATAGCACTACTCTTTTATGAAAAAGAGAAGAGTATCAATTAAGAGATATGCCATTATACCCCTTTGAAGATATGATAAATTAGGACTCCTTGTTTATCTTTTTGATTAATTTTTTTTCTTCTTTTCGTTTGGGAGTATTGTCATTTGAAAGTCATTGAAGTAAACTTGTATTATAAATTTGATCATAAGTTTATTTTTTCTCTCTTTGTCGCATTTGAATGTACCTAAGTAGACCTGATAAAACATAAGTAACCTATAACCAAAAAAGAAACCAAGAACTGGTTGCTAAACGATGCAGTTAACCTGATCAATTGGCGCCATTTTGGAAGGGGCAACACATCTCCAAATGCTCTAAATCACAAAGGACTCAGCAGCTTCCATATCTGCCTACATTAACTAGGATCATAAGACCACCTCCACCGATCGGCGATCACCCTCCCACACTACCAACTGCTACCGAGAAATGACAAAAAAATTATTTTTTGTTTTAATATTACTCCATCCGTTTCAAAATGAGTATTATTTTAACTTAAAAAATTTATTTTAAAATAAATGTCGTTTTCAATTTTCAATGCAACATTTTTCAATTCTAACTTCTAATTGTTACTTTATACACTATTCACAAGCGAATAAATCAATATAATAGGGTTAATTTAATAAAAGTGTTACTCATTCCGTTCCTAAATAATTGTCACAATTGACCAGTTTACGTATGTCAATCCACATTTTTAATTCACAAATATCTTTAATATAATTACGTATTATAAAAAATTTAAAATTTTAAAATTATGAAAATATTTATCGAGACAAATTGAACAACATATATTTAATATTTATTTTTATATATTAATCAAAATATATGATCAAAATAAGTTATATGAGTAGTGCGCATGTAATTCAAACAAAACTTATTTAGGAACATAGAGAGTATTACTTTTGACATCATAATTGAATTTTTTAATATATATACAAAAATTAACAACATAGTTACAAAATCCGGGAGATTGTTTATCTCGTTGACTTTGTCCCCGGGAGTTGTAATTTTCTTTTGTTTTGGCGGAAGTTACACTACACTTCAATTCTAAATCATCCAACAGCATAGTGAGTGAGGGCAAAGGTTGAGGTATTATTTGTGGATAGATACAAGTTACAACAATCAAAAGGTTAGTAGTAGAGCTGATAGACATCTAGCTTTGATCATCCTCACAATCAGAATGACCCACAAAATTCAGGACTCAACTTCTTATTAATATGACTTGTATCATTTATGTCTCGCGGAATTTTGGTTTTAGTACTTGTATTGATTTTTGTTTTAAATAAGTCTATAAATCAACTGAATTTGTTGCTTTCGGTCCTTAAATCTAAAATTCGCATGAAAATTCACAAGTTTCCTGTAGATTTTCTTACAAATTTTTCTGCGAATTTTTGTTTTAAGGACTCAACTTCTTATTAATATTTAATAGGGAAAAATACACAAAATCTTCTTTGGATGGAATCACCCTTATAAGTCATTGAATCATTTAATCTAAGGAGAAATACACACATCTCCCCTAAGATTTATCTAAATGTAACACACAAACACACACACACCCTCTATTTTTCTATTTGTTGTGTACCAGCTTCCTTCTTCTTTTTACTTTTTTAACATTATTTGTTAATTCTTCAATAACAAAAACAAAGGAAACATAGCACTCAATTTATATCTTCCCTCATTTTACTTGTAATCTACCATATAAATACAACACAATGTATTTTTCCTTACAAGTTAATGAAGCATCAAATTCCATTTGAGTTAGTAAAGCTTGTTTAGCTAAAACATGCTCAGCTTAGATCAAACACCTTAGTATGTAACTTCCATCATTCTCATAAAAAATAAATATATACTATGACCACAACCACAAATATTTTTTTGAGCCAATAAATAGGCCTCAAAATTTTATCTCACCAAATTAAGTAAACAATGGAATTAGTATGACTTTCATCAAAACAAACCAGTGGCAGTAGAAATAGAGAATATAAGCTACCCTCTAAAAAAGAAAGATTGTTAAACTACCACCCTCAAATTCCAATACAAAGTCCGTTTTCTGAAATACAACAGAAAAAGTTTCGATAATCCCACAAGAAAACACCAAACACATAATATATTCTGGTTTAACTAAATCATTTTACCTCATGGAAAACTTTGTTAAAGGTTAGAAACCTTAACAAGTCACAGGTTTGTTGTCAAAGGCCTCTCTTGCTTCCAACAATTTAGGGCAGTATCTCTTTGTAAGAACTTCAACCTGCTCAATAAATGACTTATTTGCATGCTCCCCAAGACGTCGGACCATTTGTTCCCAACGCTTTCTGCATACATCACCAGACCTATGCTCAAGTAGCTCGTCCCAGTCAACTTCCTCCATGCAGCAAGCATCCAAAGTATATAAAGCATTCATCATACGGTAGTCATCGGTATCACACCAATCACCACTAGCAACCATTGGCGATACTAATTTATCATACCACTTCTTGCAGCAATGTGGACTGTCTCGGGTTCCCAATTTCTGACTAATTGCCTCCCAAGAAATATTGTCGCGCAACATACCATGTTTCTTTTTTCTTGTAGGCTCTAAAGCCCTTGCTTGCAGATCCAGGTTTACTAAATCAAATAAAGTTTGACATTCCTCTTGGGACCAAAATCCGTGTTTAAGTTTATCATTTTTTATCACGCGCCATGCATCTTTTACTTGAGATAAACTTCTACCCAAAGTATCAGCTATTAGCCTCCAATTAGGTCCATGTTTCTGGTAGGACTTCCGTATGAATTCATACTCATCAGGTGTCCACTTCTTCCTCTCGATGTTTTCCAACAAAGAATGAGCACGTCGATACACACTCACCAACGGCCTGTGAGGTAGGACTTTTGTAATTTCTTTCCAACAACCTCTAACCTCAGGATATGATAGTGAATGAAGAACCTTATCCAGACCTTCATCTCCCAAACCATGAGAATCTATGAAGTCAAAAACAGATGCTTTGATCTTCTCATCTTCTTCGGGTGTAAACCTTTTCCCTCGCACTAAGTCATCAGAAAAAGTTACTCGTTTTGATTTCTTCTTATGTTTACTTTCTTCACTTGGTTTCCAATTAGGTCCATGTTGCTCGTAGGACTTCCATATGAATTCATACTCATCAGCTGTCCATTTCTTCTCCATGTTTTCCAACAAAGAATGAGCACGTTTATACACACTCACCCAGGGCCTATGAGGTAGGACTTTTGTAATTTCTTTCCAACAACCTCTAACCTCGGGATATGATCGGCAATGAAGAACCTTATCCAGACCTTCATCTCCCAAACCATGGGAATCTATATAGTCAAAAACAGATGCTTTGATCTTCTCATCTTCTTCGGGTGTAAACTTTTTCTTCTCCCCTAAGCCATCAGAAAAAGTTACTCGTTTTGGTTTCTTCTTATGTTTACTTTCTTCACTTGGTTTCTTCTTCTTTTTCTTCATCTTCTTGTGTTGCTCATCATGTTCACATCCATTGCTTCTAAAGTCATTACACTCATTAAGTGTGTTTCCTTCAGTTAGTTTCTTCTTCTTTTTCATCTTCTTCCCTTGGTCATCTTCACATTCATTGCTTTTAAACTCGTTATGCTCCTTATGTATGCTTTCTTCACTTTGTTTCTTCTTTTTCTTCATCTTTTTCTCTTGCTGACCATCTTCCTCTCCATTGCTTCTAAAATCATTACACTCATTAAGTGTGTTTCCTTCAATTAGTTTCCGCTTCTTTTTCATCTTCTTTCCTTGGTTATCATCTTCACATTCATTGCTTTTAAACTCCTTATACTCCTTATGTTTGCTTTCTTCATTCTGTTTCTTCTTTATAATTTTTTTCTTGCTCTCCTCGCCATCTTCACTTTTATTGCTTTTGACCAAATGTACATCAGCATTAATTTTGGCCAAAGGCAGATCCTCAACTACATTGCTTTCAGACATATATGAATCACCTCCATTGATTTCATCACCCTCTTTGTCATTGGTTCTTTTGTTTATCTTGCTCGGAGTCTTCATCTTTGTTATGTGCCCCACTGCAATGACAACAGCACACAACATGATTATAAAATTAAGAATATTTACAGTATTATAATACTATTGGTAAGCTTTCCAATGCAATTGGTTTCACTTAAAAACTAATTTATATTTTCTACAACTTTTGCTAAACATGTGTTAACTCAGATATGCCGAAATTACTTCAACTTTGGTACACTACCAATCAATTAACAACAACTCAATTCAAATTGCAAAGTACCGAACAACTACAAGAAATCAAATGACTATCTGGGCAAGGCAAACTAGTGAATCTATGAATTCCCAACAACTAAAAGCATATGTATACACATTTTAATAACCTGGTTGAGTGGTTACATACAAGCAGCAGAAATCATGGAATACCGTTATCACATTCATTCAGTAACATATTAGACTATGTTTATGGGCAGATCCTAACTAACACAATATTATCATCTATGAATATTGTTTACCATTAGCAACAAAATTTGCATTGAAATATATGAAACCAACCCACCAAAACATAAGACATGTTTTGAGAGCAAAAGAAACAATACAATACAGGTTCAACAACAAAAAACTAACTGCAATGCTACAACACCTTTATTTTATCAATCATATCTACGATATTCACTACGCCATTGTTAAATACACACACATTCCTAACATTCCAAATCAAACACAACCCAGCATTCCTAATATTTAATGTGTCACAACAAAATCAAGAACAAGTATAATAATAATAAATAAAAAGAAACTAACAAAGAATAAGAATGGTACAATGCTATAAATTAAAATCAAATTTGCAAAAATTGGAAAATGACCTTGCAAGAGAGAGAGAGAGAGAGAGAGCAGTTTAGGGTTCTTGTTCATAAACGATGAGAATCAGAGTGAGTGACGGTGTTCATGAGTAAGAGCTTTTTGGGGGGAAATGAATTAGGGTTGTGAGCAAAGGGGATATAAGTTTGATTGGTAAACTAGAATTTTAGTAGTGTGCTCGCACGGGTTTTATAAGTTGATAATTGTAATAATAAATTATTTTATATCAAATGTATAATATTAAAGTCTAGACATTTCAGTTTAGTTAGTAGAAAATGTCGAAATTATTAAGTTAGAAGTCCAGATCGATTCCTAATTATCCCACTTTATGTGTGTAAATTTATGGTGGTTTTGTCATCTCATCTATGTATCCAAAAATGTATAATATTAAAAAATTATTTATTGATTGTTATATTTAATAAAACATAATACTAATTTTTATTTTATATTTTTTCATAAAAATTTGCAATATTCGTTATCATGAATAATAAAAATTCAAAAACAATAAAAAAAAATCAATATAATCAAGGGTTTGAGACAAAGCTTCATCCTATTTGTTTCTGTTTGGTTTTTCTGCTGCTTTGCATCTTGTTTATGCATTATTTGGAGTTTAGTTATAAGATTAACCACGTCTTTGCATTGTGGCAATTATTATTTAATTAATGTAGAAATCACTTAGTCAAAATTCAAAAGGGTGAGAATGATACAGGTATACTAAATAAAAGAAACAATATCAAGAAAGATTTGAGACAAAAAAGCTATGGATAATGCTTGAAGAAAACAAAATAGCGATGCAGAATAATGGGGAGAAGTCCCCGTAGGATAGCTCAAGTGGTAAGAGCTGGGGGACATATGGATTGGGTAAGGGGAGGTCTAAGATTCGATCCTTGGCGGTAGCAATTTATATTTTCGATATACCAAAAAAAAGAATAATGGGGAGAAGTGAAATGAAGGCTTGTTCATTTATTTGGATTTTAAAATAAATAAAAAATGACGGAAGGTTAACAGAACAAACAGGAGGGAGGTTTGTGTTTAACAAGAAAATAGAGGGGGTGTATCTTCTCAAGGGAGGTCGGTGTATTTTCCTCAATAATCAATGTAATCTCTTTGGAAAAATGAAAAGATCAATTTAATTTAATAAGTGGTTGGTGCTTTAGGCCCATTATGAGTTTTGCATATTTTTTTTATCCATCAATTAAGATTAAGATATAATCTATGAAAAGTTTATTGGAATGTGCTTAATTAATTAATAGGAGTAAGAAATAGGAGGAAACACTTAAAAGAATAGAATTAGATTTAATTATTATTAAAAAGATAATTTATAAAAAGCTTCATTTAATGCTGTCTTTGGAGGGAAAAATTTAGGTTAAATTGTTGTTAACCTAACAACATTTAAAATTAAGAGAAAGAGATATTTTTTACCTTCAAAAATTATATAGAATTTTTTTTATTGAATTAAATATGTTTTTGATTCTGATAAAATCTAAAATTTTATTTTTAGTCCTTATAAAAAAAAGACATGTTTTGATTTCTATAAATTTTTTATTAATACAATTTAGTTTCGGCAATTTTTCAAAATTTTAAAAGTTGTTTAATAATCATTAAAACTTAATTTAATTTTTCATATATGTTTAGAATAATATAAAAAGTTTTTTAACCAAAATTTAGAATTTTTTAAAATAAAAATAATTAAATATGAAATTTTCAAATTTTAAAAGTTAAAAATAAAAATAACATAAATTTCGATTTAGAAATCGAATTTTTAAATTACAGGACTAAAGTTCAAATATTTATATGGACCAAAAGTATGAACTCATTTTTGATGGATATGTAAACTCCAAGACAACATTGAAGCAATTTGAGAGCTAAAATTCAAAAGGAATGCTTGGCTGATTTTAGTTCACTTAACACAGTAATTGCTTGTGTAAGTCTTTTCGGCTTTGACTCACAATTTCAAAAAACATTTAATGCAAAGTTCAAATAATTTCAGTTAGAAATTGTTTCTATGATGCACTCTCATGCATGCTTTGACAGATTGGGGGGGTTTGGACTCAATATTTTCTGTTACAGAAAGTAAGAAAGTATATGACAAGTTGAAAGACATTATTATGTTCATGGCATTCTTCAATGAAAAAGACTTCAAATTAAATTGTACATGTTGCTTGTTTGAGTTTAAAAGGCATTTTATGTAGGTACAACCTATGTGTGCTTAAGTTTACGGGCAAAACATATTATGTGCCACCAAATTGATCAAATTGTCAAGAAGAAGCTTGCATAAAAGAAAAGTAAAAAATGCAGTCAAAAAAGGTAAACATAATGAGTTATTTACTAAACGTTAGTTGGTTCAGTGGTTGGTGGTGATTGATGCTCTATTTGATAGAGAGGACCACAGTTTGATCCTTCTTAACTGTGTTTGGGAAGAGACTAAAACCACTCGATACCAGAACTCGCACCGAACTCCAAACTACTAGAGCCTCTTCTCTTAGAAACCAGAGGGTGAAAATTAAAAAAAGCATGGTGAGTTATTTAGATATGAACTTGGTGATGGAAATGACAAACATGAGAGGATTCAAGTAAGTAAAGAACATATAAGTGAAGCAAACCAGGTGCAAATATAGGATGCAGTCTTTTGTTTATTTCTGTTTGCAATATTCATATTAAAAATCATTACATATTTTTGGCATAGGTCAAGTTCCACTTAATAACATCTATGTATACAATGAAATGAGATGACTGAAAAACAACTAAACAATAATACACTTCTACTATTTGCTAATGTTTGAAGGAGAAAAATGAACAATACAACTTGATTAATGAAAGAGAAAGTTCTATTTAATGTAAGAAATGAATGCATACATGGTCTTCAAAAAGTGCAGTCATGCAGAAACACGACTATAGTCTATGTGTGTCGTTATTTTCCACTATCTCCGGAATTTTAAACCGAATTTTCTATACATTGTATGGTGATCGATGACTGTATCCGACAACATGAATCTCAAAACTTGATCGATAATATGTTTGATTAGCTATATATATACAGGATCATTCAATGTTCAAACTGGTTGGAGAGATGGTTGAGGAGTAAGGGTGGCGAGCCAATCCAATAAAGCCGAGTTCACAAGCTCAGGTACCTCATCATGCGGACAATGCCCGGCTTGCAAGTTAACAAGAGTTGATTTTGGATAAAACTCTTTGATTTTGTTAGCTTTGGCTGGACCAACCCATGGATCAAGGTCACCCCATAGCAGAAGCAAAGGGCAAGAGAGTTCGCTTAACACAGAATCTAGAGTGTATGTGCTCTGATTCATCATGAAGCGTGTCATTAACCTGCAGAAAATAAATGTCGAGTTGTAGTTAATAACAAATAAAGAGTAATAAAATAATTAGGACAACAAAGAAACTGATAATTAAAATTCCCAATTAGGTAGTACAGAATAAAGGTTGATTTATTTGTTTACAGGACAAACATTTTCTCACCTAAAGTGCATGTTTGGTTCATTTTTGGAAGAGCTAAAAATGATTTTGAAGACTTTTTTTCTGTTGACAAAAAAGTGATTTTGAAAACTTAAGTTGATTTTGCATGTTTGGATGTTCTTGATCAGAATTGATTTTGCCTCTAAAATTGATTCTACTTTGAAGCTAGAATTTGTAGCCTTAGCCTCCAAACATGATTTTTACACGCAAATGCATTGTTCAACTCACTTTCGCGTGTTTTACCTTAAACTCACTTTTAACTAAAATCAATTCAATCAAAACAATTGTTGTCATGATAGAACCAAACACACAATAAGACTGATTAGGATGGACAAGAAGGTCATGCACCTGTAATAAACTTCTCCGGCATTGGGGTCTTGCGCTGGCCTTGTTATAGACTCCACAAGATAGTCGTCAACATTTGAAGAGTTTACATACACCTGCATTAGCAAGCTATGCAATCAAACGCATATACAGGGCCATAAGCTATTTAAGTATGGAAACTAATTCTAAGAGATATTCTAAGCTACTCTAAGATTAGAAACTATTTATCCTATGAGTAATGAGATAAGAAAGATAATCTAATATAACATCAAATATATTAAGATATTTTCTCATGTTCTAACATAAATATAAAAATGTCCTAACATTTTGCTGAAACAAATATGCATTGATGAGCCTATTCAGTGAAAGCTTATTCAATAATATATTAACAAACTTCGGTTCAAATATAAAGTTGTCAAATTTTGAACTTCATATGAAGAAGTTTTCACAGAAATTACAAGTTGAAGATAGCATGTAACCTACACTTTTTAAGACTGATTGAATTCGAGCGGGTTGCTTCGATTGCCAGAATATAAATCCAAGAACTACACGCTGGAAAACATCCTTCAACGGTTTAAGGAAAAACTTTTGTAAAGTTGTTTCCTCGGAAGTTTTACGTTCCTTTCCATCACCAAATTGTCCTGCAGAATTCAGCAAAGCAACTCCATTGACAAACTCAGGTAACCCAGTTGCTGCGATCAAAGCAGTAAATCCTCCAAGGCTGAAAAATCATCATGATTGAAATAAACTTCATAGTTTTAACTTTTTTCGAGCAAATAGGGAAAGAATCAATATGATGGTAGATATTGTAATTTACGGAAACAGATACGCTTTTTCAGCCGAATAATGCAATGAAAATCTAATTAAGTACTATAGTCATTACCTATTTCCAACCAAAACTGCTGGTTCTTTTACAATTTCCTTCAAGAAGTCCACGACTTGATCCCTCCACACCATGGCATCATAATCGACGAGTGCTTTGTCACTCCACCCAAATCCAAGCAAGTCTAAGGCATAAACCTTGTGTTTCTTCGCCAATTCTGGAATATTGTACCTATAGATATGATATGTAAATAAAGATATATAACTCTCTACATAGCAAAAAATTAACACTGATTGGATATTATAAAAGGTAATCTTAATAACTCTGTGAAATTTTATATGGTAATATTTACGATTCCAAAAATAGGAAATTATAGTTTCCAATTTCCATGTTAATACGAGGAATTTTCAAATTCTCCATATCCAAGTAACTGAAAAATGTGTAACCAAACTAAAGACGGATCTTACATGGGAGGGAAATTCCCAATAAGTCCTTATGCAGAGCCAAAACCATGTTCTATTAATCAATCTCATGAATCACCTGTTTATAATTTATGTTATTTTCACTTCATCATCAATGAAAAAAGTGAGAAGTCCATATTTGATTTATGTTAAGGTTTCGAGTTAGTAATTGTATGTGCTTCAAGTGTATTAAGTTGTGGATTGATAATAAGTGAAATGCTTTAAATCAGTTGAATTTATAAGCTTTTAATCACTTGAATTTTGTTATTTCACAATTAAGTTGACAGTCTGATATGTTATATTTCATGCAGGCATAACGTTTAATTAATAACGTGGATCTCACCCTTGGAGCCTAGTTAAACCAGTTTAATGTTCTTCTTTTCTTCCCTTTCGGTTTCGGTGTATACACATCAGAATGTCGGATATACATTGCCGTGTGTACTTATGAACATGTTTAATGTATTTCTAAGTGCTGACATTAAGATTGTTATGTCTGCACAAACTGATTTATGTTCGAGGTTTACCTTCTATTTATAAGAAAAACATCCACTGTTACTTAGGAGACTAGACTAAAAACAGCACATATAAAAGGGCATACTCGAATCTTCTATTTGTTTCTCTTCAAGGGTTTCCTTAACTACTTTCCTTTCGTCTAAAGCATAATTTAAGCAAAAAAAATAAAAGAAATGCAAAAGATTTGAATGAAGAAACAAACCTCCAATGGAATGCAGATGCACCAAAACCATGAATAAGTACAATAGGAGGGCCTTCTCCTTGCACAACATAGTGAATTTTATGATCCCTCCACTTCCAATAATTGTACCCTTCCGGCTTGTATGCTAATCTTTCAAGTCCCTTCTCTTAAAAAAGAAAATGCTATACATATAAGCCTAAAAAATAACCAATGTTTTAAATAAAGTAAAAAGAATCCACAACCACCAATTGGGCCGCAACATCAGTTTCGGAAGCAACTTTACCCACTCACATTTCTAAAAAAACACGCATAATTCTTGAAGTATACATCCAAACGGCACCAAAACTGTTTTTCTTTTTAAATGTGTACAAAACCGGCTTGTAAGATGAGGATTGACTACTTGAATCTTCTTATAAACTCGTATTCAAGGCATCACACATTCAACGTGGGACTCTTAACACACCTCCTCACACTCAGCACTATTGGGCTTGATACGTGTAAACAAATGGTGGGTGGCCTGATAGAGGAAACCTAATAACAGGTGACTTTGATCCCTCCCATCTTAAAATTGGGAGTTGGTCTAACTCAACTCTACCAGACCGGCTTGTAAGATGGGGATTGTCTCTGCTTATAAACTCAATTTCAAGAATGACGACACAACAGTGATTCAAATCTTGTAAAGAAAAGTAAACAGAAATGGCATGAGTGAAAGTGAGTAAGTAAGTAACTAACTAACTAACTAACCTTGAGATGGTTGAGCTTGAGAGGCAAGAGTGGAAGCAGCCATAACTGAAACTCCAGTTGCCATAATTCCTTTAACCGCTAAACTCCTCCTGTTCATCAATTCACACTTACTTCCTTCAAACAACACAGAAAAACTAACTCAGCAACAAAGAGAAACAAACACAAAAGCTATTTAATATGCATTAGAAAGAGTGAGTAGAAAACAGTGACTAACCGTGATAGAGAGGGAGTGAAGAAGGTGCAGCAACAAAGCTTGTTCTCGTGAGTTGTAATTGGAAAGAAGGTGAGGGAGTAGTAAATATACAAGAAGCCATTGAGATGTGCAAACTTGGGCAAGAAGAAAAATGGAGACTTTTGAGGATGTTCAGACTCAAAAGAAGGTTGTTAAGGATGTTTTGTGAATTTGTGCGGTGTGTGAAGATTCAGTGTTGTGGCTTACTACAAACCATTGACTCTTTTTCTCATACTACCACAATTTTAGGAATCAATTTCTTTTGTCTTTTTTATTTCTCACATATTTATATTTTATTGTTACAAAAATGAATTTTTTTATTGTGTTATAGAATTTGTCTTAAATATGTTACCACAAAAATGATATCTCTGTCAAAATATAAGTCGTTTTGACCATATTGTACAAATTAAAAAATATAATCATTGTTTTATGGAAAGAAATTACTCCCTCCGTCCCATTATAAGTGTCGCAGTTGACTAAATCACACACTTTAAGAAAAGTGTATAAAAGAAAAAGAGAGAATATGATCTTTACTAAAATACGCTCTATTTTTTTTGGTAGTAGACATTGGAATATTAAAAAGTAGATTTTTTAGTGTACTTTTTCTACTAATGTTATAAATAGTACTCCCTCCGGTCCTTATTATAAGAATAAATTTGCTTTTTAGATACATAGAATGTTTGATGTATCTAGTTCATAACATAGTCTAGATACACCAAACATTCTATGTATCTAAAAAGCAAATTTCTTTTTATAATAAGGACAGGAGGGAGTATATGATACTTATTTTGGGACAAGTAATTTTGGCAAGACACTTATTTTAGGACGGAGGGAGTATGAAGTAGTTTACAAAATTGTCCTTCATTAATGATATGGAAAAGATAGATTGGAGAAGTATAAAAAGAGAGAGTAATAAATAGTTAAAGATATACTCTCTCCGTCCTAAAATATAAGAGAAAAAAAAATAATATCACTTATTAAGAAAACATAATTATGAGAATTTAAAATATGGTTTTGAGGAATTTTCCTTGAAATAAGTTACATAGAAATGTGTAAAACTATTTTTTACTTGTTATTGTTTTTTGAGAAAAAAAGAGAGAACGAAAATTAAATGCAATTTGCATTTAATTTTATAAGAATAAGGAAAAACATATTTTTGAAAATGATTTTCCCCTTATAATTTGAGACAAAAACAATGGTTTTTTCACTTATACTATGGGACGGAAGAAGTAATAAGAAAAATAGCATTAAATGTTTCATTAGTAAGGTAAAATGACTTATATTTTGATATAAATTTTTTTCTCTTAGTGATTTATATTTTTGTACGGAGGGAGTAATAACTTCAGTTGCAGCATATGTATTGATGAGCAAGGTGCTTTGGTTGAAGCTAGAACAACAAGGTTTAATTAGAGATGCACCTTCATCAATTAAATGAAGACACAACTGTGTTAGAAATATATACTCTTGAGTTTCACAACTTGTATGCTAGCTTCAACCAAAGCACCTTTTACAATTATGATACACTTGCATTTGCATATGTAATAGTTGAGGTTAGAAACTGAAAAAAATAAAATGATTTTTCATTCTATTGATTAATTTGTTTGCTTTTCATCCATGTAAGTATGTGTTATTGTTTTTGTCCCTACCTGTGGAGAGTAATAGAAGAAAAATCACTTAAAATAATAGAATCACTCAATCAACAGACAACATAAAACAAATTGAAGATATAGTTTGTGAATAGGGTTCAAATTATTAATTGGTCCAAAAACATGACCAGTGTTACCATAAGGTCCTAAACAAATTTAAGCCATAGTCTTTTTCTTCTCTTCGTCGAGGCGCTGCAATTCAACCAGTCTTTCTACCCACTCTCTTTCCCTTGCAACTGCAGCCATTTTACGCTCAACCCTCTTAACGATTTTCTTCCGCTTAGCCTCTTGCATCTGAGCTTTCCTTTTCTTCTTTTCCTCCTACATGCAAAAGTGTTTGCTTTGAATATAACCAAATCGAATTTCAAATTGTTCTATACAGAATTTTTGGACCAGTACCATAGAGAAACTTTTAGTTTTTTTAAGTAAAATAGCACAGGTATTTTGTTAGGTTGTGAAATAAAATTACTCTAACCTCCCTAATACATAGATAGCTAGAATAACAAGCAATAGCCAAGAGATAATTGGTCATAAACTAATCAATTTAGCATCAGTGCAACGTGAAGTTGTACAAAACAAACTTGTTTGCTTTAGTTGACACTTGACAGACAATTATTTGGCACATGATAACATTATATCGATGACATACTGGTATGATAGAATGATGCCTTAAACATATATGTAGATCAATTATCTCAGTTGCCACATTACAATTTCTATGTTATGGTTATTATGGCTATAAGCATGAATATGGAATACTTTTGACATTCAATAGAAAATCAACTTGCCGCAAATTAACTTGCAACAAACTAAGAGAGTTGCATTTAAAGTTTGAATGGTCTGTATTGGGTAATGGAGTTAGTACAAACTAAGGTTACAGAAGTACATGATAACAAGCAATCCTCTAAAAATGCTTTCATTGTGAAAGACTACACAACCTTATCTATCGTTCATTATTATATACTTTCATTTTTGCTTCAAGTAGTGACAATAAAAGCAAAGAAAACATTAGGCAAAGTCCATGTTAATAAGTTATGAGAGAGCATCAAGATAGCCAAGATTAGTTTATGTTTAGAGTATTATTAATGATAATTTAAAAGGCAAAGTGCAAATGCTAAACAAATGGATGATAGTACAACATAGGAATTCTTACTGCTAACTGATAAACTACTCCAGATAACACCTTTGTTCGAAACTTATGCACCTTATTGTTCACAAAGTTCTAATAAAATTTCCTATAACTATTAAGACTCACACATGTGATATTTTTGCCAATCAAAGGTCTTCTTTAAAAATAAATAAGATGACTATCATAACATGAAGTTAAGTCAGAGTAATTTTTCATTTTGAAACTCTCATCCAATCAACAAGCAGAAGGCAATCTTCTCCGCTGTCACATTTTCGATTATTTTACAAACATTATTACTCCCTTTGAACCAAATACATCAACTGTTGTTGACACAAAATTTTCTTACATTTACGACTAGAGATAGTATTCATTTAAAGAAAAAAGATAAGTTATTTTGTTTAAAATAAATCCAAGATTCATTCATTGACTCATAGGTAAAGGGAGAGCGCACCAGTATAAAAGCACGGCGCTGCCTCATGCGTTTCTTCTCATTCCTCCTCTTGATGCTCCCTTCATTAGGCTTATTAGGAAGTATGGTCTCGCCAGGTGTGTGTTGAACCCAAGCATAAGGCCCTAGACAAGATCATAATTAATCAAAACCCTGTTTAGATAAACAAGTTATTTGCAGCTTATAACACAAACGTTTATCATGATAAGTGCTTGTGCATAAGCTAACATAAGTTATTTATATAGCAAAAGATAATAAAATAAATTAGCCGAATTGATTATGTAAAATTGATTTGAAGATAAAGTGATTTATGTTTGAATATATTCATTTCTAGAATCCGATGCTAGGATTTCTAGCTTCAAGTGGATTCAATTCTATTGGCAGAATCAATTTTACTTTCGAGAAACCAAGTTAGTCAGAATCAATTATATACCTCTAGAATCAATTCTAACCTCTCTATAATTGAAACCAAACATGCATGTTTGGTTTGGCTTTGAAATAGCCAAAAGCAATTCTAGAGGCATAAAAATTGATTCTGAGTGATTTTAAGGTGTTTGATTCTTCTAAGGCAAAATTGACTCTACCTCTAGAATTGATTCTATTAGAAGCTAGGATTTGTAGCTTCTGAGTTTAATTATGATTTTTACACTGAAATTTATTTTTCAACTCACTTTTACATAAATATATTCAAACATAAACCAATTCTGCTAAACTCAATTTTATTAAAATCAATTCTACCCAACTCAATTCTATCAAAATCAATTATGTCCAACATGAAAAGTAAATAAGCAAGCAATGAACGCACCAGAGGGTCTCAAGCTAGCTCGCTTTCGACGAGGTTTATCAGAGGGTCGTCTTTTGGGAAAACGAGTATCTGTCAAGCTATGAAAGTGGTTCAAAAATGGAAGAAGGAACTGTGGTGGCGGTTTGCATGATGAAGATGGCAATGTGGAGGAGATTTGTGAAGTTACAGTAGTAATCCTTGATGAAGAGAGTGAGAGAGGGCGTAAAATACTCCGAACGGTTCCTCCGATTCCGAATCTCATTTCTGAGAAGTTGAATTGAAAACCCTATTTGAACTAAAGAATCAATTAAACTAGTTTTAAAACAAGGAATGAAACTAAGAACTCCTCAAGCCAAGAAAACAATATCCATGAAATCACTTTTGCTGCAAGGAAAGAACAAGACAAAAAATAAATGAGAAACAGCACAATATGCTAAGAGAAATATGCAATGATTCAACCAACAACCACAGTTGAAGAATAGCATGAAAGATAGAAAGAACCATAAAGAATCTGTAATTGGAGAATTCACCTTCCATGTGTTTCCTCTTTCAGCAGTCAGCAAATGGTCAGTTCTAAACCAACAATTCAGAATGATCCCTATACCCTTCCATCCCCCTACTTATATGTCCAACGAAACCCATCTAACTTGGTGACAACTGTAAATGCCAAGAAACCCTCACCAAAGTATTTCTCACTAGGCAGGGTTAGCTTAGCTGCATGAATCAAACAATGTCATAATGTTTTATCATGTATTAAGTCAAAAATATATACCATTTATCTCATCTCTCCCAAATCACAATCTATTATAAACCCAGAGACGAGACTCTGCCTTTTTCTACCGTGGGAACTATTCCTATTTTCTCGATAAATTGCATTTATAATCTGATCACGTCCTTTGTAACTACTCGTCTATCGTAACATTCTCATCTTTGTGACAGGGTGACACCATGTTTACTTTATTGATGGTTCTTTACTTCCCAACATTGAATCACATACAATATTACAAAGTCCAATAGATATAAGAAAAAGCATCGTAACTCAAGAGTCAATGAAATATGCCATGACTATTTTGTTTGTCTTCTCTTTATTTTTCCAATCAAATATCTTTTTTTCCCAAACAAAGCATCAAAGACACTACTGCTCTGAATTCATAATATGTTATGAGGACTTTTATTTAATCTTTTTATTTTCATTGAGTGGGGACAGGGTTGAATATTTGAAATTGCTATAGCTTGTTCAGGAATCGTGACAAAAGTTCAAAAGAAATTAGAGGATGTTGGTGATAACTGACAAAGTTGGATTGCAATGACAAATTAACAAAGACGGAGAAAAATAATTACGAAAAGTTCAATTTGTAAGGTGTTAGGAACCCTAAGAAACTGAGTTGATCATATCTATGCAGCTGTCCCATTCTACTATTGCCGAGGCAGGAATTGTGCCGGGGTACTCTTTCTATTCCGTAGACTTTGGTTTGGCCCATTAAATCCAAGAAAACACTTGTCTGACTAATTTCTCCGTTCAACTGAACTCTCCGTCTTCAAGAGTCCAATGACTGACACCAGTTAGGACTGAGCCCCTTAAGTTTAAAGTTACACCCCCCCCCACCCCCCTCCTTTTTTTTTTCTCTTTTCCAATACACTTTTTAAAAATTGATTTATAAAAAAAAAAAAATCAGATACAAAATCAAACAGGCCCTAATTCTTCCCCTTATCAATCTCACATAAATCAGTCTCCTTCCCATGCATACAATATAACCCTAATTCTAAAATCCCTAATTTCTTAGATACAAAATCCCTAATTCAAAGTAGATAAATTCATCCAAATATTTAGAAATACATCAAAAATACATAAATTCATACCAAATACCAAAAACAAAATCCAAAATCAGAACCAAAAACAAAAACTAGAATCTACATTGAACAACAAACCTAACCCTAATCACAGTATAATTTACTAAAGAAAGGAGCAAGACAAAGTGACAAACATTGAAATTCAAAAACAATTACCTCTTATGTGAAGAGAGGGTGGCGGTGGCGGCGGTTTGGCGGCGAGTGAGCGGCGGCGGAGGAGGGTGGTGGTGTGTGGTTGGAAGGAAGAGAGAACTGAGAAGTAAGGAGATGTATCGTGAAAGCTCAGTTTAAAATATTATTACAGAATTTTATTTAAACGAGATCTTTTCACCCGTGCGTTGCACGAGTCCAATCAACTTTATCATTTAAAAGAAAAGGTATATTTTATAAAAAAAAATTATACGTGATTTTACATAATTGTATTAAGAACAAATTTTATTGTATTATTTAGTTCATAGTTCATTGTCTTGTGTAAATACACATGATAAAAAATACTTTCTTTAAGCCCCATCAGCCCATCCAATTCATTTGATTAGAAGAATTCCTAAAAATCTAAGAGATAGTTACAACAAATTATTAGACATACTCCTATAACTTAAACCAAAGAAAATTTATAAAAATAAGAGTTTGAAATTACATTTGGAAGGTTTTCTACATGTCAACCATTTAAATAACTGCAGGTTTTCTATAAAGCTATTCAAATTCTTGTGTTGTATATACAATATTGATTAATTTATTGGTTCTATATAATATATTTCCAAGGAGGTAGTGACATCATTTTCAATTTGAAATTGAAATGCTAGCATGTGGACGGTAGGAAAAATTGAAATTGCAATGACTAATAAATGTACCATTAATTGGACAAAAGATTTAATTATATATAAGGAGATTAGAGAGGGAAATTTTGAATTTTTTTCTTGGAAAGACTAATATAATTTATTTTTATTGACTCATTTAATGATGATATTTAGGAGGGAAAGAATAGGTTAAGTTGTTGCTTGACTATTAAGCATTGTAACAAACATATAGAATAAAAGATAATAATGGAAATATTAAAAAACATAGTAAAAAAATGGTTAAATTTTGCCTAAAAAAACTATGGTTAAATATGTAAGATACATAGGGTGTGTTTGATCTCTTAAATAACATACGATTAGATAGGGTATTGTATTTGATTTGAAAATTGTCATTAGGATTGAACAAATTAGGAATGAGACTGGACAAAATCAAATATTTTTGTCTCACTGAATTATGGGACAACTTTTTGTCCTCGGCACAACTTTTTAAATCACCAAAATAACATTTTCTCCATCGAGTATCATATAAGACAAAATTTGTTTAATACAGTAAATATTTGTCTTGTGTTTTTCTGTCTTGTATTGTCATGTACTGTTTTGTCCAGTACTTTCATTTTACAGATCAAACGGACTCATGTGAAAAAATGGTTAAATATGTAAGATATCACACCTTATGGTTAAATTTTAAAATGATTATTCACATGTTTAAAACATCATAAAAAGTTCTTCTAAAAAAAATGAGATCAAAAATTAATTTTTAAGTCATAATTTTTGTTACTTTTATCCTAAACTGTTTTCGTTTTAAAAAATTCATATCTAATTTATGTATATTAAAAAATTCTAAATTTTTGTTGATAAACTTTATAAGATATTTAAAATATGGCTATAAAAAATTATTCAAAAATTTAAGAGTTTAATGATAATTAAATGAATTTAGTTTTTATAAGGACTAAAATTATGTGCATGAAAATGAATTAAAATATAATAAAAATTAAGTAAGAAGTAAACTTAAAATTAAAGTCCCTTAAAATAAGAATCAAAAGTTTAGTTACTTTTTTGGTTTATTAATTAATTATTATTTTTTTGTTTTAGTTCCTTAAATAATAAATATTTTATTTGAATCCCTTAACTAATTTTTATATTTTATTTTGGTCCTATAAATATATATTCGTTAATTAAAAAGGTTTTTTTCGTCAATTTCATTAAAATAAAAATACTAATCCTTCACATAGTGAAAATCTTCATCTTCATCAATATCTTTAATATGAACCCAGATTTTTTTTAACGTTGGAGGAATGGTGTTTTGATGAGATTCATGCTCATCATAAACATCATCATTTTTCTTCTTCTCCTTCTTCATTTTCATCACCATCTTCATAACTATCATCATCTTCATTTGTCAACAAAAAAAAAACATCTTCATAATAACAAACCCATAAAATAAAATAAAATAAAACTAGAAGAACCCATAAATCTTTCTTCCTTAAACAAAATTCACAAAACACATAAAAGGAAACAAAAAAAAAATATTTGGAATTTTTATGAATGAAATTTCTGGAAATTAAATTAAACCTAAATTATTTTTTGACACAAAAACCTAAAATTCTTTAATTCATTATTCTCGTCGCCTAAGACCATTTACAATAATTGATTTTTTGAGTGTTGAATAGTGTGTTGGGTTTTTATTTTGGTGTAATTTGTGTGTTGAAGTTAGGTGTTGAATAAGGTGGAAGAGAGAAGTGTTGAATGTGAAACCCGGGGAAAGCGTGTCCGCAAGCCATTCGCCAAAGCAGGAAGTACACGCGCCGACAAAAGCGCATCGCGCGCAGAGTTGCAAAAGAGAGTATCTGATTTGATTAAAAGTGGGAAACGTGGCATGCATTGATTGACTTGTTGGATTTTTATGATATCAATATTTTGGACTCAATTAGTTCATTGCAAAATAATTTGTTTTATTTTATTTTTTTACCAAACTTCGTAATTTTTTCCTCTATAAATAGATATTTGGTTCATTTCATTTGGACACAAAAAAAAAAACCAATTTTGTCACTATATTAATCTTATTATCATCTTATTCAATTTTTGTTCCATTTCACTCATTGTTCAATTTCAATTTCTGTATTCATTCAAATCAATTTCAATAATGAGTATTTTTGGGGATTTGGGAATTTTGTTAAAAGATTTGGTTAAAATTTAGCAAATTTTGGATTGATGATTTTTTTAAAAAAAATTGGGTTTAAAGTTTTGGCAACGAATAAAGAAGTTGAAGAAGAATGAGATGAAGAAGATGAAGAAATGAAAAATAATATTATTTGGTGATGATGCATGGTTAGATATGGTGGACATGTAAAATCAAACTGTTAAAATTTTAAAAAATTATTGAAATTTAAGATGGACAATGTTGGTCCACTATGAAGTGGAAGAAATAGTCACAAGAAAGGGGGGGTTTGAATTGTGACCCTTTTAAAATGTAATCTTGCGTTCTATAAAAAGATCTCAAGTGTATACTTGGATAAATTAACAAGGTTATATATTCAACAAATCTTCAAGATTAATGTGAGAACATTTTCCAAATGTTTGGTTAGTATAAAACAATATTCAAGTTTCTTGAGATACTACCGATCTCAAATTACAATTTTCTCTTCGATCTATACCAAGATCAAAGTTTCTTCAAGCCTTACGAGCTTATCTCTACCTTAGTCCTAAGGTAGCACTCAAATAATAGTTACGTATTGACTTGAGAATCTTGTTTTTACAAAGAGTTTGTTTCGGATCTAAGTTTTACAATAAACTCAACCAAGTTGAGAAGCTTATACAAAATACACTCAATACACTCAATAATATTTTGATCCAAGAGGTTGATAGAGAGTTGGAGTGTGAGTGGTAAAATTGAGACAAAGATACAACCACTTAAAAGTGGATTATGTTGAAATGTAGTCTCTAGAAATATTTGCTTATGGAAACTCAAAGGTTAGTTTGAGAAGCAAATAAAATCACTCTATAAACTCAAAAGTAGAGATGACATTGAAGATCTTGAGTTTAAGTGATGAAAGAAGAGTTTGATGTCTTGTAAAGAAAAACAAGTGATTGATGATTTGTAGCTTGAACTCTCTACATCTTCAATGTTGAAATGGAGTGTTATTTATAGGAAATAAATATGTCTTGATAGCCTTGTTCAGCAAGTATGGCAGTTGGGAAAAGCAACTAGCCGTTAGAGTCTTCTTAAGCAAGCTAAACAATTAAACTTTAAGAACAAGTTTCTGGCAGATCAATCTGAGACCATTCTTCAAGCAGATTTAAATAAAAGGAGCCTATGGATGAGCTGTAATGAGCTGGAACTGAAAGTACTTTGCTTGCCCATCAAGATTAGCCGTTAGAACTTTATTTAGCACATGGTAAATAGTTGTATATGAGCTGTCAGGAAAGTACAAGTATAAAGGCCTTTGAAACATCATTCTCAGACCAATCTCTCAACTGGTTTTTTTTAAATAACATTATAATTCCTTGGAGATTGATGATAGTACATGAACATACAATTGGTGTTTCCTTGTCATAGCTGTATTTCTTTTGTACTTGTCCATAAAATAAGGAATGAGCTCATGGGAGAAAGTCCATTGAAATACACTTCATAAAGTACATGACAACCATAAGTATTGCTTGTTGTTGTAGTTTGATTGGTCTATGATTCATTTGCTTTCAAATCAAGAAGATGTAAATAACAATAACTTTTGAAGAATTCTTCTTGAACACAAGCACATGCTTATTCCTCAAACATGGCTAAAAAAGAAGAATATCATTTATCACAAATAGATTCCTTCCATAAATATCTTCAAGCTAAATTGCTTATTTGTCTTGTACATAGTTGACTTATAACAATATGTGCTTAAGCTTGATTCATGTTCTTGAGCAAAAACAAAATGCAGTCCAGAGATCAATCTCAGACCATTCTTGAAACAGTATTTCAAGATTTTCTTAAAGAGTGATTTTCATGTTGCTGCAAAACTTTTCATACATCCTCTTGATGTTTTGCCCACATTATTACTTGTTCATTGAGTATCTTGAGATGATTTAGTGGTGGCGAGAGTGTACTCAACATGAGAATTATAATTTTCTAATTTGGAGAATGATTTAAAATGTTTATGCCTTTTGCATAAGCTCTTATGAAAACTTGTGAAATCATTCTCAAATATTCTCATGTTAAGAAGTCTTGGTGGGATGATACTTTGAGTAAACATTTAAGATTCCGCGTATCCACCATTCCTTTTGTGGTAGTTAAAACTTAAAGCATGTAACATAAAACCCAATGTGAGTTTTGTCACACAACATAAAATATAATCTTTATGTAATTTGTGATGCAGATTTTTCCAATCTTATTCTTCAACTATTAACTTCATATTCTTTCTTGAATAATCAATACATGATGAAGAAGACCATTAACCATGAAGCCTATTTTCTTGCTTAATTCTTCAATAAATTCTTCTAATGATGGAAACAACATTCTTTAAATATCTTCTTGAAGCTTGTGATGATATTGTTGTCATTAT
Organism: Trifolium dubium; assembly: GCA_951804385.1. Classification (NCBI taxonomy): domain Eukaryota; kingdom Viridiplantae; phylum Streptophyta; class Magnoliopsida; order Fabales; family Fabaceae; genus Trifolium; species Trifolium dubium. The sequence continues at coordinate 11,140,202 of OX638066.1, forward strand.
CTGATGCAACTCAAACTCTTTAATCGTTGAGTATATAAAATGCACTTGTTGATGTAGTGACCTCTATCTTGTCCACTTTTATCATTATCTAACATTCAACAAAAACTCAAGTGCAAACATTAGTAGATTGCCATTCATAAAACTTAGCATTTATTTCATAAGGTTTGTTGTCATTAAAACATGTACCAAAGAGATTTTTCCTCAACACACTATATATATTTGGTGTTAAAAACTGACGTACGGACCTTATAGACCAATGGAATAAACTTAAGGAAATTAGCCGAAATCATTATTAATTAAGGGACAAAAATGAATTCTAAAATTTAGTTAAGGAACCAAACAATAATTAAGCATACAATAAAAGAAAAAAAACCATAAAGTTACAAATTTATTTTCATATATAGTCCCGTGAGCTTGTTAGTAGGACATTTGCACGTAAAGTGTTGTGACCGGAGTTTGAACTCTAGTACATCCATTGATTCACCTTTAAAAAGTGAAATTATAACCACCAGACTAGCTGACCAAAAATAAAATTAAATTTTGAAATATAATTTGATATACTATATAAAAAAACTATGTTTTTTTATAGGTTAAATATCTCTTTGTTCCCAATAAATATACCAAATTTTGATTTTAGTCCTATAAATGTTTCTTCAACTTTTAATCTCTATAAAATTTTTAAGTGTTAATTACTTTTTACCCCTGTAAAATAGACAAAAGTTGCTTTAGCCCCCTATAAAATTATTTTGTTGCTTTATCCCATGTAATATAAGATTTTTCATTTTAACCCCTTGGTCAAAGTCAACAAAAACTTATTGGCAGAATAATAACGTGGCAGGTGCCGTGGCGTGCCACATGACATTTTTTTTTATTTTTAATATTTTTTCAAAAAAAATGCCAACTCAGTTTTTTTTTTATAATTTTTTTTTGATTTTTTATTTAGGGGTGGTTTTTAGTATAATTTACGGCGGTTTTATTATAGTTAGCGGCGGTTTTATAATATTTAGCGGAAATTTTATTTTGCGGCGGTTTAATAAACCTCGCAAATTAAGAATTTAATATGCAAATTGCACAGGTTATTTAGTGAGGGTTTATAACCGCCGTTAAATTATAATCCCTCCGTTTCAAAATGAGTGTCGTTTTAGTTCAAAAAATTTGTTTCAAAATGAGTGTCGCTTTTCAATTCACAATGCAACATTTTTCAATTCTATCATCTAATTAGTATTTTATACACTATTTACAAGAAAATAAAGGAAAAAGTAGACTTAATTTTGTAAATTACTATTACTTTTAACATAATGATTGCATTTCTTATTATGTGTGAAAACACAAAAAATGACAGTCATTTTGAAACAAAGAGAGTACTAAAAACCGACGATAAATAATAGATCTATTAAAAAAAGTTCATCGACTATTAATTCCAAGGCAAGATTTCTAGGAATATGTTTTGAATCACTGAAACAAACGCCTCCTAAGAGGATATCGTGGCATTATGATGATTTGTGTCCAATTTATTTTATTTCCTTGTCTTGACTTGCTCTAACAATATGCCATTGAACTCTTTTGTTCGCTGTTATGGTCCGATGAGAAAGGGACTCGATGACTATAAAACCAGTGATGAAAAAGACTAATAAAGAAATATTTAAGTTATCTTTTTTTTCAATGGAAACGTTTGTCTAGATCTGCCTATGTTTGTTTTTTCTTAGGTACCCATATTATATTAAGGTGAATTCTTTGTATCCAACATGTACGATTTTTTTTACGAATGGAGAGAGAGAAAAAAAAAGATGATTGTTTAGTAGTTTAGTATTAGAAAAAATGAAATAAAGTATATAAAATATATTCAATAACAATCAAATAAACAAAAAAGATACCAAAATAAAAAAAGAGTCCATTGAGCAAAACTTTTTTTTTTGGTACATCAGAAAGTTCCATTGAGTAAAACTTGTAGAAAGGAAAATATTTAATTACAACATAGAATTCTTACCAACAAGTACCATGTATTCATTCCATTATACTATGCTTGATGCCAACTCAATCTCATACTTTTTCATTATAGGTGTAGCACATACCATGTTAGAAGAGGAAGAGGAAGAAATAGTAGTTGTATAGGTATTGGACACTTGGGGAGAATGAAGGGCAAAATTTGTCCCATCCATCAAATATTGAAATGGGTTAGAAGTTTTTGGAACTTCTAATGCACCTTCCAACATTTTTACAACAACACTCATAATAGGTCTTAATTCTGGCCTATATTGAACACACCATAAAGCTACCTTAATCATTCTCTCAGCAATATCTTTGTTTTTCTCCTCTATACCACAAACTATCATTGCCTCTTTCAATAGTCCAGCATCAAATTTTTTCCAAACCCAAATTGGAAACCACTCTTGGCTTTCGGTATTTTTAATGTCGAGGTTTCTTCTCCGACCAATAATTTCAAATAATAGCATTCCAAAGCTATAAACATCACATTTGTGAGTTATAGGAAATGGCATCCAAAGCTCAGGTGCGGCGTACCCTGGGGTCCCCCTTCCTCCGGTCATCGTTATGTGAGTATTTTCCCTATTGCAAAGTTTCGCCAAACCAAAATCAGCAACTTTAGGACTGAAGTTCTTGTCTAGGAGAATATTTCCTGGTTTTATATCATAGTGGATTATTCTTTGTTGGCACTCATCATGCATGTAGGCAATGCCTCTGGCCGTACCAATTGCGATTTCATGAAGCTTTTCGTATCCTAATGCTTTTTTTTCGTCAAATAAATACCTATCAAGCGATCCATTCTCCATGTATTCATAAACAAGGGCTATCAAGTTTCTTTCAAAGCAAAATCCATATAACCTAACAAGATTGAAATGATGAATTCTACCAATAGTTCCAACTTCAGCCATAAATTGTTCGTCAATTTTCTTATTAGAACTGCCGCGTAGAACTTTCACAGCTACCATCGTTCCGTTACTAAAAATTCCTTTGTAAACAGTTCCAAATCCACCCGAACCCAACAAGTGCGAATAATTATCTGTGGCGATCCTTAGTTGTTGACCACTGAATCTAATTGGCTTCTCCCTTTCCATGTCGTTAAGAAATTTATCCATAGTAAGTGTTATAAATTGCGAATCAGGACTAATGGTTCCACGACTTATTTGATGTCTTTTTCTACATACACAAACCAAAATAGCTACCTTAACAGCAATTACTACTGCAAAATGGACAGTGTTCAATTAGAAATCTTGTCACCAAATCAATTAAAAAAATAAAAAATAAACATGAATAACAAAATGATCATTAATTGCGGTTTAATCAGAATCATACCAATGGCAACATATATTATAGGAGTAGTATCATCCGTGGTTGACATTAGACAAGAGATAAAAATTCACAACACTAAATATTTTCAATAAACCAACGAAAGAATAAAATATGATAAACTAAAATATCATCATAGCTTAATTATAGAATCATACCTATGATAACAACAACCTCAATTACAGTAGTATCCGCCGATGACATTAGACAACAGATAAAAATTTAAAACAATAAATTGTTATGTGAAGAACCAAGAAGAATCAAACTTATATAAACATTAATGAAATCCCCTATCACTATCAAGGAAACACATTTTTTTTTTGTCGAGAACGGAGTATCCACCGCCAAACGCAGTGACTAATCCCTCGCTAGATTTGAAGTACCTAGAAGGATGGGATAGCTGGCCCATGTATTTAAAGCTGAACCATCGATTCTTGATTAAGAGAGAATGAGCCCCAACCGCTCAATCACACCTTGAATTCGGTCTTTTCATGTATACAATAAAGAATTAATTGGATTCCAATGGATATACTTCATTTGATGAGATTGGAGCTTAATTCCAAGCCGGTCGGGAACATAACATATAAGCAAAATCTATAGTGACAAACACATAAAATTAGCATTTGCACTTTCCAGGTAACTTCTTACTAGAATATCTCGATTATGAAAATATATGATTTTCTTTTTGAGATATGAAAATATACTATGGTTTAGACTTTTTTTTTTGTGTGAATAAATATCTTAGTTTTTGTTGTGAACGTCCAAAGTGTCTTGACTGGCTGTGGTTGATATAGTGACAGGTGGTGACGTGTATTGCAGCGATGGGATGATAGTACCTATAAAATATGTTACTCCCGTTCCAAAATAAGTGTCATACTTGCCAAAATTGTTTGTTCCAAAATAAGTGTCATATACTATTTATATCATTAGTTTTTACTATTTTATCCCTTAAAGCAATCATTAGATAAGAGAAAAAGTACACTAAAAAATCTACTTTTTAGTATTCCAATGTCTACTACCAATAAAAATAGAAGGTATTCTAGTAAAAATCATATTCTCTCTTTTTCTTTTACACAGTGTGATTTGGTCAACTGCGACACTTAAAATGGGATAGAAGGAGTAGCATTCTGACGTTTAAGTCAATATATATAAAAGAGGTGGAATGAAAGTGAAATGAAATTAGATTATAGTTGGATTATATCATGGTATGACGAAATGCCACACTTATATGGTGGTATATCTATACCAACAAGTGAGTGATTCCGTATACAAATGTGAACCGTTGATGTATCATCCAACGATTAATAGCGTGCCTTGCTTTATGTCTGCTTAGGGCTGATGCACTGTAGTATAGTTGTAGAATGCCATTGGAATCTGCGCCGGTACCTAAGTGTATTGGGCTTGGATCAAGTATATTTAGTTATTGGTCATTTGGTCAGTCCGGATCAGTTTAAAAAAAAAAACTTTGAAAAACAATTGTTTTAGATAGTGGCGTAGCCAGAAAATTTATAAAGCTAAATCTAAGCAAAATCGTAATTCTAAATAAAAATCTCAGTTTTGCAGTGAATTTTTTTAATTTTGAACAAAAAAATCTCATTTTTACTTTAAACTATACACATAATAATATCAGTTTCGACCTAAATTAATCTTAAAATTATCAATATTTTTTGCCAGAGTCTTGGCAAGTGCCCGAGGCTAGCCGGGCTATAGATTCACCACTGGTTTTAAGAAAAGATTGTTTTACTACTTCTTTGTCTAAAATCGTAAAACATTATTAATTTAATGAGTCAATCATCTCATTTATATGTTGTTCAACCTCTATTCTTCTAATCAATATAAGCTTTAACTCCCAGTTGATATATAATGAATTATCATCATTAGCAATTATTTGTTAAATAGTACTCTCTCTGTTTCAAAGTAAGTGTCACAATTGATCAGTTTACGTATGTCAATGCACATTTTTAATCACAACTATCTTTAATTATATATTATAAAAAAATTTAAAAATTTATATTTTAAAAATATTCTTCAAGACAAATTAAAAAGAAGGGAGTACATTCAGGAAACATAAGTTGATGATTATACTTTGCAAACTATATGTTTCTTTATCAAAATAAACAAATAATAATATTCCAAGAAAATAGAAAAAATAAATAATATATTATTAGTGAATTTTACAAAACAAGTTGAACTAGAAATAGGTAATGAACAAATACAATCCTGAATAATAAAACCGAAACTTAGTGGAAGGAAGTGCCACTATTGCACCATGAGGATAGTTATGAGGATAGTTTTGTGTAATAAGCTGATATACATATAGCTTAGTTGATAGCTTATCAGTAAATTAGTTCTGCCTATATAAAGATCAAGTGATGTAATGTGTTTCATTTTAATGAATCAATGAGACTCTTTTCCTTCAATTTCTCTATCTCATAATATGATATTAGAGTCTATCTTATATCAATTTGTTGTTTGTTGTAGAGACCTTCCATATTTGGGGCACCCATTGTTGTTCATTCCACGTTCCACCTTATTCAATTCAAGACGTGAAGATGTGTGCTAGAAGCCCCACATTGGCTAGAGATATGACATAGATAGCCTTTATAAGAGTAGTGCAAACTTCAACTCTAAAGCTAACTATTTTGGTTGAGAATATTCCTCCCAAATTCTAATATAACTATACATTAAAAAATTTTAACCAATTTTCTTTTATATTTTGAGACGCGGAAGGAGTATTAATGTAACCTAGAAACACGGACTTTCTAGCTCTTGGTTCCAATTTGGTTCTATGAGCTTGAGTGCTTGTAATGTAGAAGCATAACACATGAACCAAATAATTGGCTTAATTACTCTTTTCGTCTATTAACTATTTTCAAGGTTTTAATTTGGTCCATTAACTGTTTTTTGTTCTATTTAGGTCCATTAACTTTCCTTCGTTAACCAATCTTGTCCAAATTGTCAGAAAAAATCCCAAAACATTAAGTGTTGGAGACGTGGCAGTAGGGACTGAAATGAATCGTGTGACATGACATAATTTTCATTTTGGAAAGAAAGGAAAAGATAGAAGAGAAAGTTAAAAATCCCAAATTGAAATTAGTGTTTGCAAGCTCCATTATCATCCATCAATCTAGCCTAATCTTCTCTCCTCTTCTATAATCAATCTTATTATTCTCTTCTCCATCAATTGTACTCTCCTCCTATCTAATTTTTTCACTTCATTGAATCTACGATTTCGATCATGATGAAGGTCAGGAACAAGAATAGGAACAAGATCATGTTGCTAAAACCGTTGTTTCAATTCAATGATTCAACTAAATCTAAAACAAAAATAAGAAAGACAAATCAAAGCAAAACAAGTATTCTCTTCAGTGAATTCTCGGCAAAAGAAATATGAAGATGACGAGAAAATGAAATATGAGAATGATGAATCGCAGTGAGGCATCAATGATAAATTTTGGAGAAAATTGAAATTAGGGTTTAAGATTGGGGATATTTGTTACTCACTGACCTGTTGGTTACAGCGCAGATGAGATGAGACTTGAGAGAGAGTGAGACACAATGGCGATCAGATTGAGAGTTTCTTTCTTTTGCACTCTGTCTACACGAACAAGCAAAAATAATTCATTTAAACAAAATAAGTAAGGTTTTTTACTTACAGTAATTAATTTGAAATAATGATTCAGTTTTTAAGCTTTTTATCCTCAAGATATTATTATAGACAATTTTTAGCTCAACTAACAGAAAATGCTGAAATTAAAAAACAAACATATGTAAGTTTATGATGGTTTACCATTTTGTCTTCGTATCAAATTTTTTCTTAGATATTTTTACTATATTTGCTAAAGGCTTGTTTGGTTCAATTGAGAGGAAGAGAGAGGAGAATTTTTTTTTTTTTTTTGAAACCAACAAGCTTAACGCCTTTCATTATTAATCAAAATAGCGATACAGGGAGGTACATAATCAAAGAAACGGTGACAAGACCAAGAGATGGCTGCCCTGGCTAAAGTGTGGGCAACCATGTTTGCTTGCCTCCTAACAAACTTCACCTCAAAGTTATTGAAACTAGCTAGCTCATATCTAATCTTAGCTATGAGAGACCTAAATTCAGATGAGCCATTATTGTTATTAAGATTGCTAACACAATGAACTAGAGTCTTAGGGTCACTTTCAAAAACTACATTATTAAACCTCTGCGTATTAGCAAGCACAATTGCATCAAGTAATGCCATAGCTTCACCTTCTAGAGTTGACATCCTTGCATAATATTGTTGAGTTTGAGCACAAATTAATTCTCCCCTCTGGTCGCGGAAACATGCAGCTGTTGTCGTGGTCCGGCCATCACGCGAAAAGGCAGCATCCACATTGCATTTTGACCAGCCATATGGAGGGTTCGACCAGCCTGTTTCAACATCAATTTGTTGCTGTTGTCTTGTTGTTGTCGCGCGCTGCTGCTGGTTTTGTACAGTACTCCAGGTCTGCCACGCCATTGAAGATTGCTGGCCAACCATGGCAGGAGGTGATAAGTGAGAGTTCCAAACTGCGTCATTGCGACTTTGCCAAATATTCCATAGTAGCATAGCAACTCGACCAGCAATGTCTTCATCTTCTTGGCTGCAAATATTAAGCATTAATTCTGTGATATTATCAAAGTTTAATAACCTGTCATGAATAATATGGGCAAGGCTAGCAGCTGCCCAGCAAGCTTTAGCATGATTACAAGTGATAAAAGCATGAAAATCATCCTCTAAATCATCATTACACATTGGACAAATATTCGGACAATTAACATGGCGTTGGGCTAGCCGCGTTCTTGTGGGAACATATTCCTTGCAAAGTCTCCACAACAAATGACAACACTTTGGAGGGGCATTAACCTTCCGCAAATTTGTCCACAACATATTCCTTCCGTCATGTAGCCGATCCCACCGCTCCTTCATTAAGAGGCGATATCCCAACCTCACCGAATAAAGGCCATCTTTCTCTCCCTCCCACACTAACCAGTCTACAAGAGTTGAATTAAACAGAGGAGTGGACAGAATTTTTGCCGCATCATCAGTATTAAACATATTTTCAACTTTTGCTCTATCCCATTTCTTTTCACCCGCAAGCATAAGGTTACTAACATGGAGAGAGTAAACCTCCTCTTTTTGGGGCGAACTCACCCATTGTCCTCCCACATCTCTAATCCAAGCATCATGCATAAATCTCACCTTACTACCGTCTCCAATAGCCCACCTACACCCTTTAATCAAAACCTCTCTAGACTTCCACAAACTCCTCCAAGCAAGACTAGGATTATTACCAAGGCTAGCATCTAGAAAAGATGAATTAGGAAAATATCAAGCCTTGAGAACTTTGGAAACTAAGGCCTCCGGATTTTGTAAAATTCTCCATCCTTGTTTGGCAATCATGGCCTTATTAAACGCATTAAAATCACGAAAGCCCAAACCACCTAGATTCTTGGGACTAGTCATTTTGTCCCACGCCATCCAACGTATCCCTCGGTTATTCTCTCCTCCTCCCCACCAAAAACCATTTATCATACGTTCAATCTCCTCAATAACAGACAAAGGGATCAAGTACACACTCATAATATACGCCGGAATTGCTTGTAACACAGATTTTATCATAATCTCTTTACCTGCTTTTGACAAGGGGAGTCCCCTCCATGAATTCAATCTTCTCCACACCCGGTCCTTCAGGAAGGAAAAAATAGCTCTCTTGTTCCTACCCACCATAGATGGAAGTCCAAGATACGTGCCAGTACCAAGGGCATGTTTGACACCAAGAATTGAAGCCAAGTCCGCCTGTGCCGCCAAGCTGAGGTTGCGGCTGATAAACACTTCAGATTTGGACAAGTTAACCTGTTGACCTGTTGCAACTTCATAAACATGCAAGAGATTAATTAAATTAGAAGCCTCCACCGCAGATGCCCTGTAGAAAAGAAAACAATCGTCAGCAAAAAGTAGGTGAGACACCACCGGTGCCCCTTTGCATATTCTCACTCCATGGATGTCACCTGTTCCTACTGCTTGCTTTATGAGAGCTGTTAACCCTTCTGCTACTAGAACAAAGAGGTATGGAGATAGGGGTCTCCTTGCCGTAATCCTCTCCCGGGCACTATTGGCCCTACTCTATCAAAATTCATCAGAACCGAGTAGTTAACCGTGCTAACACACATCATCATCCATCTAATCCACACATCGTTGAAACCCAATCTCTCCAACATACCCCTCATGAAACCCCAATCCACACGGTCATATGCTTTGCTAATGTCGATCTTAAGGGCCAAATTTCCTCTCCGACCACGGGTCTTTCTTTTCATGGCATGGATAGTTTCAATGGCAACTAGAGCATTATCAATAATAGATCTTCCTTCAACAAACGCGGATTGCTCCGGAGAGATAATTTTATCAAGGATCACTTTATGGCGATTGGCAAGAACCTTAGAGACCATCTTGTAAAGGACATTGCATAAGGAAATCAGTCTCATATCTTTGAGGGTTACCGGGTTGTCGCACTTTGGGATAAGACAAATGTTAGTATCATTGAGGCTTGATGGGAAAAAGCCTCGGTCAAGCCACAACACTACTGCCCGCCATATGTCCTCACCACACATATCCCAATAGTGCTTGTAAAAGGCGGGATTAAAACCATCCGGTCCTGGAGCCTTGTCAGAGTGCATTTGAAAGAGGGCTTGGCGAATTTCCTCCTTCTCTATTTGTTTGGTAAGGCAGATATTATCAAGTGGAGTGACTTTTTAGTGGATCAAGTTGAGCACAGGGTCATGATTCCCTCCATCCGCGCGGAAAACTTCTTCAAAGTACTTGTGAGCCAATTCACATAAACCCGCTTGTTCCGTTACCTCGTTGCCGCTGCCATCACTTAGTTTTTTGATGCATTTTCGTCCCTTTCTAGCTGTGGCCGATAGATGGAAAAATTTTGTGTTCATGTCTCCCTCTTGTAGCCAATGCATTTTGGCCCTTTGCTTCCAAAAAAGTTCTTCTTGAATAAGAATGGTGGCATGACGATCGGAGGCTTGTTTATAGCGTTGGTGACCTGCCTCACTAGTGCTTCCCCTACATTCTTCCATCAACCGGTGACACTCTAATAATTCCTCTTTGAACCGCCCTCTCTTCCTCCTTCCCCACTTACTCAGCTTACTTGCACACCGGATCACTCTATCTTCAATTGCAATGTGTTCCCCCACTCCCCATCCCTCACCGACTACATCATCAACATCTTCTTCATATAGCCAACTGTTTTCAAACTTGAAATGGTATTGGTAGTGTCTAGGTGGCGGGGGGTCAGTTTGGAGCAAGAGCGGGTAATGGTCTAAATGGGAGGCTAGTAAATTGGTAAGTTTTACTTGAGGGAAAATCTGCAACCACTCCGGCATTGCCATAGCTCTATCAAGACGTTCCTCAATCATATGGGGTGCCCCCCTGCTCTTCACCCAAGTAAACGGATAGCCATCAAGCTTGATGTCCGACAAGTCGCAATCAATGATGGTCTGCCTGAACCCCTCACACAGCCAGTTCGGATGCGGATTAATTCCCCTCTTATCTTCTTGAGAGAGGAGGTCGTTAAAATCCCCGATAATGCACCATGGGAGGCTGGACATTGCTTTCAGCTCTAGTAACAATTGCCATGCTTCACGCCTCCTATCACGTTCCGGGAAGCTGTAATAGCATGTCAGTCTCCAGTCACCCTTTGTCTCATCCTCAACATGCAAGTTAATAAAATTTCTACTATAGTTTATCACCCGGCAGTTACATGACTTCTTCCAAAAAACAGTCAGCCCTCCACTTCTGCCAGCAACATCAATGGACAGGCATGAATCGTACCCCAATGTTACTCTGATGTGTTCCAACGTTCTACCATAAGCCAACGTTTCAGAGAGAAAAAGAATGTCTGGTTTGTGCCCATGAGCAAGCCCCTTTAGATTACGAATTGCATTAGGTTTGCTCAATCCCCTGCAATTCCAGCTGAGAATGATCATTGGTCCCGGCAGTCCTGGCTGCCAGGACCTGCCGATAAAAAATGCTGAGACAAATCAGTGCTGCCATGTTTTTCCTCATCTTTTTCTGCTCTGCGACGTTTTTTTTCAGTCTGAATGGTTGGTTCAATGGGGTCGGTTTGGTTTAGTGGGTTTTGGTCTGGTTCAGTTGTGTTTTGGTTCAGGGACGGTTTGGTTCGGCTCAGGTGTATGGTTCGGTTTTTTAATTGGTTTCGTGGGTTAAGCATTGTGGGAAGGGATAGGTTTTTTTCTGAGTTGGCTGCGTGGGACCCATCAACTGAAAAGACAAAGGCTTTTTGTTGATTCAGATGCTTGGTGGGATCGGTGAGGGGAATTTTATTTGGTGATAATGATTGGCCATCAATGGGTGCACTGAAGTTGATAGGGGACATGTTTTTAAGGTTGCTTGAAGGATTAATAATTTTGTCTACTGTATTAATGATTGGGACGTTGGGGAATTGGAAGGTAGGAGAAATAGTTATTATTGGTTCTTTTGGTGTGGAATTTTGTGCTGCTAGGTCTTTGGAAGGGAATAATTGGTGTGGGCCAGGACTGTTATGATGGGTAAGGGTATTGATTTGGCAATTATGGGAGAAATTTACTGGTTTTGGTAAGTTATCAATGGGGGAATTAATGCTGCTGGACCCCACTCCCAGGGTCACACTCTTGGACTGACTATGGGCAGCCGCCGCCATCTCCGCCGCCACTTCACTCTCTCCTTCATTCCGGCCACCTTCTTTTTCCCGTCCAATCCCACCATGTGTTCCGCTTCCCTCCTCCCTCAGCCACCGTGAACTTTGTCTCCCCGTACCTCTTCTTGGCTCTGCTTTAATCTCATTGTTCCAGCCCCTTGTACCATCATCACTTTCTCTTTCAAATCTGACAGGGCAACGATTTTCTGCATGACCCATAATACCACATATGAAGCAAAAGATTCCCAGTTTCTCGTATTTGAACTGCACGGTACACCAGTTGCCATACCGATCCTTCACTTTGGTATCCTTTTTCAGTGGTTGACGCACATCAAGCTTCACCCTTAAACGCGTGTATTTCCGCCATATACTAGAGTTGTTGTTTTTATCATACTCCAACAATGTTCCAATGTAATTACCCAACTTGTCTCCCACCGCTTCCTTCATGAGGCCCATAGGTAGGCCATGAATCTGAACCCAAAAATCAACATGAAAGAGGGGAATACTTTCCAACTGAGTACCGATCTGGACTCTCTCCAGGACAAGCGTATTGTTGTCAAAATTCCAGGGACCATTCTTCAGAACTTCCTCCATATCCAGAGGATGGTTGAAGCGAAACAAGAATAACCCCGGAGTTGTTTCCTTGATAGTAACACTCTGCACCGGTTGCCATAAGTTGTTTCCTTAATTATGTTTGACAAAAAATTTCTCATTTTTTTATTAAGATTCTAAATTATCTTTGTTGGAATATTAAAAATTTAAGTTTTTTTATTTGACAAAAATAAATTTAGGTTTTTCGTTTACTACTCATTAGATTTTCTTCCCCTCATTAAAAACTTGAATCAAACATAAAAATTTAAAATATCACATCCCCTCCCCTCCAAAAACCCCGAACCAAACAGGCCTTAAGCGTAATAGAATAAACTAAAGGATATTTTTGTTTGAAATTTTTTGACACTTGTTTTCTCTTTCCTCTAAAAATATATAAAAAATAAGCTACTAATATCAGCTTCTTATTTTCATCAGTTTTAAGATTATTTTCAAATTATGATCATTTTTAAAAATTATAACAAACATATAACTATTTTCTTAAAAGTGATTATTTTTCAAAAATAAGTGATTTTTTTTATAAAAAAAACCATAACAAACGAGCTTTAATTGTTATGTTAGTTTATACTCAAAAAATATACATCATATCATTATTTTTAAAAAAATTTAGTCCTTAAATATAAACCTCTTTACAAATTATTATATGCATTTATTATTTTTTTTTTCCCTACACATATCCCAAGTAATTCTAGTCACTAGGCTACCTAACAAAAAAACAAAATTGACCTTTAAAATAAATTGAATGTAGTTAAATGTAGAATTTTTGATCGAGTTGTAATGGATATGAACTGTCTTATCTTAAATTAATGGTCGAGAGTAAATACTGCGTTAAACAACGTTTAATTTTACTGTAGTGGATGTCTATCTCGAAATGAATTTACAAAAGCAATATTGACTAGAGTTGAATTGCTTGTGCTGGGAGAAACACCACTTGCTGAAGAAGATTCACTAGTTTCTCAAATTGTGCTTTCGTAAAGCCAAAAGAATCTGTACCTTTAGAGCTAGAAGCATTATCAAGCTCAAGTTGATCATCAACACTAGTATTATTAGCACTAGAATTTCTGGCATAGTTAAGAGGGAAACCATGTTTCTGGTAACAGTTTTCAACAATGTGGTTATCTCCACCATAGTAAGTACAGATGCGCTTCTTAGACCCATTACAACCTCCTCTACCACGCCATTGTCCCCTTCGAACATCAGCAGCAATGATTAGTGTTTTAGAATCATCAGCATCTGAAGTGATTCCAGATGGAGGAAACTGGCGTTCATGTTGAATCACCATAGAGAAGACTTTGTTCATAGGTGGTAATGGATCATTAAGCAGAATTTGTGATCGTACTAAATCAAAGTTATCATTCAAACCAGCTAAAAACCTAATTGTACGAATCAGATCATGCTGAGACTTGGCATTTTGTACACTAGTTACACACATGCATTTGTGTGGACAGTTACAAATAGGTGTGGGAAGATAAGCTTCAAGTTCTTCCCAAAGAATCTTGAGAGCGGTGTAAATTCAGAAACGGAACGATTACCTTGTTTGAGACCAAAGATTTCAATCTGTAATTCGGAAATACGAATGAAATTACCTCGAGAAAACCTTTCTTTAAGCTCATTCCACACGTCAATGGCGTTATCAAGATAAACGATGCTTTGTGCAATTGATTCCTCTCCACCGAATTCATAATCCATGATTGAACCATCATATTGCATCGTGACCAAGCTTTGTAGCTAGGATCGAAAGGAGTAGGCACAAGAATGGTGCCATCAACAAATCAAGTTTGTTCTTTGCGCCCAATGCACAACGCATTAACCTCGCCCATGCATGATAGATAGAATGATTGAGAACCGGTGAAACGGAGACAGAGGAAGGTTCATCAAAAGGATGAACAAAATACACGTTACCGGAGATTTGTGAGGGATCTTGCTGATGACTCACTAAAAGTGGGGAATTTAGACCTTTATTCATGAGTTATTCCCTGCCAATATGGTGATCAAACCATGTTTTAATTCACTTTCATTAGTTTTATTAGTTTTTGAGTCTAGAAATATGTAATAGGAATAATTATGTAATTTTGGTGAAAAAGAGTTAGTCTAGAGGCAATTTATGTCAAGGCGTATTATCTGGTTTTGGATCGTCATCAAAAGGCATCTACTGAAAATTACTGTCAAGACATTGTGATCCGTACAAGTCAACAAGTCAAGCGCAACAAGCAGACAAAATAAGGGTTTGTAGTACAACATTGTGAAAGGCATCTATTTGAGGATAAGGATGACGATTGGCTTGCCAGCTGTCAGCATCACAAATGATTGTACTATGATTAGTGGTCCTTGCAAATGGAATATCCTTTATTCCTTGGGCCTAATGTCACTCATTTAAGGTTGCACCCGATCCAAGAAGGATTTGCCTATAAATACACAACCCTAAATCATTTGTTGGTGTGCTTGAAAACCCTAAAGAAGGATCTGAAGAAGAAGAGAAGAGGCAGTGCCGTTCCGGCTACTGAAGAGGCTTCCGGTGATAACGAGAGGCACGATAGTGTCTGTAGGAGTATCTATTGCTTTGTAATGGGTATCACTACTTTACTTATTATTATTGTTGTTGTTGTCATGCTCATTCTAAGCTAAACTATTTGTAGTTGAAATTATGTGAAGTTTAATATAATGAATGAAGTATTTATGTGAATGAATGATTGTTATTGTGTCATCTTTAACTTTATGTTTTTATGAAAATAAGTTTATTTCTTTGACTGATCAACTTAGGAATAAATACAAGTTGCATGTGTAGAGACATCTAGCATGTCAATGGAAATAATAAAGTTATTAAGGTTAAGTGAGAGCGGACACGTAAACTCTACCTTTTCTTATGGATAAGTTAAGGGCCTTAGTGAGATACCAAACAAGCAAGCGTTTTTCTGAACTAAAATGGGATTAATAGTGACCTCGACAGAGCCAGTCCATTATACCCTGTTTTACTATCTTACGTTGTAGACAGACACCACAAGGCAAGCTTGCTCACAAATGACACGACAGTAGTTATCATTCACTATGCTTTGTTCATGTATTAAATGGATCATGATTTCAGCTACCCTTTTATCTTTGTTTTCAACCATCACTTTATATACTTGCTATTTAATCTATTGCATTAAAAACCAATCATGTTTTGTTACCATTACAATAAGCTAAAACACTTTGAATGAACTTGGAATGCATAACCCATAAACTATTCCCTGTGGGATCGATACACTCTTTACTTATTACTTGCTACTATTGACTGTGTATACTTGCACACATTTTTAGGCTTAACACTTGCGGCGGTTGAATAGGTGGCGCTTCCGTACCAGAGCTACTAGCACGCGTCATGAAGAAGAAGTAGTTAGAAAATAGTTACGGTGGAAGAAAACGATTATGGTGAAGAACTGAAACAGTTACGGTGAAGATCAAAGCCTAAAATGCTCTGATACCATCTTGAAGATGGCAGTGGAAGCTTTGAAACTAAGAATATTCATGATAGAAATGAGAGAAAATGATCAAACTCTTGTATTGATAATTTGCATAATGAGAAAGACAGATCTTACAAGAGGTAGCATTTGCTTATACACACACACATATATGACAACTGTTAGTAGGGGTGCTCACGGTTCGGTTTGGATCAGTTTTGAGACAAAAAGTCATTCGATCTAAAGAAAAAATAATATGCGGTTTGGTTCGGTTTTTGGATGACTAAAAAAATTATCCGATCTAATTTTATGTGGTTTACTTCAGTTTGGTTTATTCGGTTTGTAAATAAACATAAATACTTGTCAATATATAAAATTTATTTTAACTATTAAAAAAAGTTATGCACGCAACTACAATAATATTTATATTGCTAGATTTAAAATACATTGCTAGATAAAATTAAAGAGAGAATCGAGTGAGACGACAATAGTTTAAGGGATGTGGCGATGGATTGAGAAAACATAAACATTTCTTTTGTGCTGCTACGACGGAAAAAAGTTTTATATTTTAGCGCATCTTACAAAAAGAGAAATACTATTTTTTTATGATAACAAAAATAGACAAATTGTTGAGTTTATAAGACAAACTTCGGTTCGGTTTGGATTTGTTCGGTTTTTATGAAGTCATCCGAAATCCGATCCGAACCAATCGGTTATGTTATAAGGTGGTCCAAACACATCCAAAAAACTTCGGTTATTTTTGGTTTTTTTGTTTTTTCAATTCGGTTTTCCGTTATTTTTGGATTGGATTGGATTGGATTTGAGTACCCTTAGCTGTTAGATAACTAATTTATTAAGTGTCTCTAACAAACTCCAATTGGATATGCTATGCTACATGCAAGTAACTCTCCTTCCTTACTATAATCCTTTTCATTTATCAATATCCATTACAACTCGATCAAAAATTCTACATTTACCTACATTCTATTTCTTTTAAAGGTCAATTTTGTTTTTTTTTTGTCAGGTAGTTTAATGACTTGAATTTCATTTCTAAAGGCGAATAAGTAGACGTACCAAAATTCGAACCTTAATCTTTGTACATTACGTGCAAATGTCCAACCTGATGAGAATAATGCCTAAATATCTTTTGAAAATTTTAGATTAAAATATAGTCTAGATTTCTATTTAAAATAAATTAATATTAGATCTAAAATTTATATTTATGTTTAGAATATTTATATTTTTGTTTAGAATATCTAGGATTTGTTTGTTATTTAAGATCAATATGATCTAAAAATATATTTTTGTAGCTCTATAAATAGAGTTTTATACTATATGAATAATAATGAGAGGAAGAGAATGAGAACAATGAATAATATATATGTTATATTCTCCAATCTCCAAAGATTCTTCATATAAAAATCCAACTAAATCAAACTCACTGAACAAAAATCAATTTTGTTATTAAGCAATTTTGTTATTAAGACTTCCTGTATATACTATATCTTTACATTCTCTCATAGTATTTTTGTATTAAATACAGATGAATATCAAATTTTAGAATATAGAAAATCAAAATCCATGGAAATCACATCCATACTTTGGATGTAATGTCTTGGGTTTGGTACTTAACATGACGCCAAGACGAGGTTAGAGACGTAAGATTAACGGTTTACCAACTTGGATTGTCCAAAATCGTTGTTGGTGATAAATGTACATTTGGGACATGTCCTAAATTTAATTCAACAAAATTAAAATAGTGATGTCTTTAATTCAAACTTGTGTTCCTCCTCCTACTTAATCGTTGGATTAAGCTTAACTAAGCCTCTCATGTGCTTTAAGCAAAAGCAATGACTTTATGGTTGAAAAGAAGTGAATTACAAGGTTTGACAACTAGTTAGGCATGATTGAATTGAAGAGGATTCCCTTTTGTTATTCTTTGTACGTCATTTTTTATCATTTCATATATATAGGGCCACAACAATGTCATTCAAATGAGATACCTTTTTCTTTTTTCATTAAAAAAATATATCTTATTAGGATATAAATGAGTTTAAACTATACACACTGACAATTAATATAAATGATTTAAAGTACGTTTTTCATGTCCTGTTAAAAAAAATGAGTGAAATTTTAGAATTCACTTTGTTATTAGTTGACGATGTAAAATTATTTTATATTATTAATATACATTTTTTTCCAATATAAATTATAATTTGTTTCGACCATTGTACATACATAATAGTGAGAAATTAAAAAAATCAGATAACAAAATAAATAAATAACTAAGCGGATTTTTTTTTTGACAAAAATAACTAAGAGGATTTATAACAAAGATAAATAAGAAAGAGTACGATAGTTGTACCCAAAAAAGAGTATGACAGAAAAAATAATGACTTAAATACATTTTTGGTCTTCTAACTAATTTTTAGGTTTCGTTTTGGTTCTTTAATTATTTTTCGCTCCGTTTTGGTCTTGTAATTTTGTTTCCGTTAACTATTTTGGTCCTCTCCGTTAGAAAAATTAAAAAAACGTTAACACAGTTTTCCGGCCACCAATTCTCCGCCGCTCCATCATCGGCCACCACCCATAAAACCACCAAATCCACTCAAATCAAACGATTAACACAATTTTCCGAAGCTAAGACGTCCGTTGATCAAGAATCCAACTTCAGAAACGCCAAAAACAACATTGAAATCTCTAGATTTGAACATGAAAACCGCGATAAACAAGGAGGCACCGATCGATTTTCCGTTCATTCACGTTTATACAAGTTTTGTTTGTTGATCTTGATGTTAGATCTAGACTCTACGTGAAAAAACGAGTGGAATAGTGTGGTCGGTTATTTTTTTCCGTTCTTTGTAAGTGTGGCAACGGCGGCGGCGCTGTTGAACTCAACGAAGAAGACGCAGGTGCACCGTATGCACCTTCAACTTAACGTTTTTTTAATATTTTTTTTAACGGTTAGGACCAACTTGATCAACGGAAGGAAAGTTAAAAGACTAAAACGGAGCGAAAAATAGTTAAAGAACTAAAACGAAACCTAAAAATTAGTTAGAGGACCAAAAGTGAATTTAAGCAAAAAATAATATTAATAATTGAATAGTACTAGAAAATGACTTAATTTAAAATTGTTGACCAAATAATGGTTTTCTTCTTCTCTGTGGCGGTACACTTAGTTAAAAATGTAAGATAGCCTATCCGTGTCAGCACCTACTATTACCAAATGTCTTTAAATGCTTGTTACTAACTTGAGAAAAATATAGTTTTGAGACCAAGATTAGGCACTCATCTGCTAATTAAAATTAAAAATGGTTTTGTTTAACAAAAATTATTATAGCACATTTAAAATATTATAATAACTTTTGTACTTTTTGTAACACAAATATTATTTGTCTCTTCTTTTTTGTTTTCTTTCAACTTCTTACCCCTTTTTTATGGTAAATTTTTTTATTTCTTTGTGGGAGAAAAATGGCTTGTAATTAAATTGCTTCAAACTTTTATTTGTTTAATTCAATTAATAGATTAAATGATAAGGTTAAAAATTTTCTTCTTTTTCTAATATATGTTAGTGGTGGCCGGAAAAAAGATAAATGGGACAAATTTTTATGAAAAATTTAAATGACTATTATATCAATTTTTAAATTATAAACAAAAACAATTTTTTTTTTTTGTAATAAAAAAACAAAAACAAAAACAATTCTTAATAAAATTTATCTATTTAATATCTATAGTTCAGAAACACGGTAAATAATTTTTTTAGTAGTAATTATTATTATTAAAAAGATGGACTAAAAAATTGTTATTAACTAATTATACAAGAATAGATTTGTTGGGAGATTGCCAATTTTATAGTAGATTAATGAAAAAATTATTAATTTTATCATTGCTTAAATTTTTTAATATATTCAACTGGAGAATATCATTGTATTGCTGAATCTTTTTAAAAAAATATTCCAAAAAATAATTAAAATATTGATTAAAATATTTTAATAATTTTTAGTTATTTGTAAAAACAAATATTTTTAACTATAACGATCATTCATATGTTTATTTATTTTTTTGGTCAATGTTTATTTTTATATATAACTTCAGTATTAAATGAGTCATTTTATCTATTTTATTCTTTTATTAAAAACTTAATTTTGCGTTGTTGGTTTTTTTTAATTAAAAAAATGAAAAATACAACACAATTTTATGTAAAAATGAGATGAAACGGACATACCCGATACTCATTATGTATGGATTTGAGATTTAAATTTTTATTCCTATTATGAATGGGGATGGGTATGAGGATACCCGAACACTGTGTGTTTGGATTTGAGGAGAGCAAAATTCGTCCTTGCATGCCCCATTGTGTAACAGGATAAGTATTAGGATAATAGTTTATTTTAAGTATTAGTCTCATTTTATGTTATTTTATATTTTCATCCTTTAAGGTTGTATTTAAAGGCAATGTGTCTCACTTTGAAAAGCAATATAATCAATCAAACTGTAACAGGATAAGGATAAGTATTAAGATAATAGTTTATTTTTAGTATTAGTATCATTTTATGTCATTTTACATTTTCATCCTTTAAGGTTGTATTTAAAAGCATTGTGCCTCACTTTGAAAAGCAATCAATCAAACATTATAACAAAAACTCTTCTTCTCTCAAAAATTCTCAATCAATACTATACATTTGCATAACATCTCATTTGTACCGAATTCTATTCTAGAACAATAGAATTCCTACTTTGAAACTTGATTCTATTAGTTTCGTCCTTAAAATCTAAATTTCTATCTCAATTAATATCTAGAGCCTTCGATTTAGCGTGCGGGATGACTCCAAAATACAAATCTGTGAAAATTTTGAGTGTTGAAAAAATGGAAAAAAAAAATGAAAATGTAAAATAACATAAAATGAGACTAATACTTAAATTAAAGGCTTAATTATACATTTAATCCCAAACATTTATTTTAGGTTTCAATTTAGTCCCAAATGTTTTAAAAGTTTCAAATAAATCCAAACGTTTATCTTAAGTTTTAATTTGGTCCCAAACGTTTTAAAAATTTCAAATAAGTCGCAAACGTTTATAACATTTGCATTAGTTAGTCCCCTCTATAAACAAAATTCTTCCCAATTTCTTCCTAAGCTATAGAAGTATAATGTAGGTAGTGGAATTCAATCTATTTTGAATTGCATTTTGATTAGGAAGAAAACATACAACAAATTGGGAAGAATTTTTTTTGATAAAAATGACTAACTAATGTAAATGTTATAAACGTTTGAGATTTATTTGAAACTTTTAAAACGTTTAGACCAAATTAAAACCTAAATAAACGTTTGAGACTAAATAAATAATTTTGAAGGATTTTAAAAGACTTTTTCTGAGAAAAATGTCTTGTGGTATTCAATCAAGACTTTTATAAAATGTAAGTAAATCTTGTTTTATAAAAAAATATCTCAAAATCTCACAAAATCAATATAATCACACGAAGTTTTATAAAATCTTCAAAACTTTTTTTTGTCAAAATAATTCCTATCCCTCCAAATCCCAATCTAATACTCCCTCTAAACTATTATCCTAATACTTATCATGTTACACATCGCCATGCCATGCCTAAATGTGAAATGATCTCAAGGGTATATTAGTCATTTAAAACTAATTTTTTTCATTCGACTTGAATGACATAGCCGTTTACATGGTTTTGAAAATGTGAGGATTATGATTAATCATCATCACATCACAACGATTATTTCTTAATTAATCTTTAATTAATCTTACTAACAAACTCTGCTTTTCATTTTCATTTTCATTTTCTCTCTCTCTGAATCGATCACAAACGCCATTGAAACGAAACGAAGTTTCAAAAACTCACATTCATCAAAATCGCCATTGTTTTCAGATCTGAATCGCAAATCTGTGATTCTACCGATTCAGTTTCTCTCACTTTCATGTTCTTCTCGTGAGTTTCAATTATTTTTCTCATTTCAATTTTATTCAATTTTTGTTGAATTTTTTATTTATTTTGATTGATTTTGATTTTTGTTATAATAATTGTGATGATGATTATGTGTTAAGAAGCGCGTGTATAACAGATCTTGAAAATTGGCGCCTCAACGACGTTCCCAGCGCCACGTGGCTGGCCAGATGCCGCCACAGGGTAATGCCGCCGCTGCGCTTTACGATCAAGCTGTCGGTGGTGGTTCCCTGCAAAGTTCATCAACTGATGCCGGAGATGCTGTCATGGCGCGGTGGCTTCAGTCCGCCGGTTTGCAGCATTTAGGCTCTCCTATTGCTTCATCAGGCATTGATCATCGCCTCCTCCCTAACCTTCTCATGCAGGTATCGTCTCTTATCTACCGAAGATAGGAACATTGCTTATGTGATTATGAATATAAGAGAAAATTGATCGAAGAAAGTTGATGTATCTGGTTAAATATTTGGTCCAAATATATGAATTTTCTGTTATATTTTGGGACGGAGGGAGTAAATAATGTACATGCTTTGTGAAATTGGAGTTTGAGCTAACCTATAATTTAGTGGATAATTATCTATGGCAATGTATTTTCGTTAGCGGTTTAAAAGTGGTAAAAATTGATTTTGAATGAATTGATTCTGGCTAAAAATGAGTTGAGTGTAAAGTGAATAATTCGTATAAAAGTGAATTGAAAAATAATTTAAAGGCTAAAAATCAATTATGGAGGCAAAAGCTCCAAATTGTTGCATCGAGTTAGAATTGATTCTAACTTGTAAACAATTCCACTTGAGTGGAATCAATTCTACTTGATATTAGATGAATAATTTATATGATATTTGGGGTAGGGTTATGGAGCACAGTCTGCTGAAGAGAAACAGAGGCTTTTGAAGTTAATGAGAAATCTCAATTTTAATGGGGAATCTGGTTCGGAGCTGTATACGCCCAACGCTCAAACTTTAGGTGGGGTGGCTGCATCGGATGGGCTTTATTCTCATGAGTTCAGAGGAGACTTTGGAGCCGGGCTTTTGGATCTTCATGCCATGGATGACACAGAACTTTTGTCTGAGGTATCAATATGATTCATTATTATTATTCTTATTTTACTTGTGTGCTTAGTTTGGCTAATTTCCTAAGTATTGTAGAGAAAATATGTTCAACCTGTAGTGTTGTTATAACTTGTATGTGTATATCAGATAAGATTAGCAAGTAGTATGGGCAGTTTATCCTAAAAAGTTTTATAACCGTCTATACCATCTTATACTACAACCTTAGTTCGCAATGGTTAGAAAATAGGTTATATAATCAGCAATTACACAACAATCTTGCATCTGAATGTCTAAACAATTTTTTTTTCTTAAATAGAATGTTTGATCTCTATGATCCCTTATAGTCTTGCACTCAGCTTAAATTTCTTGTAGTAATAGTCATCATGTGTTCTTGTATGTTGCTCTAATCGCCCCCTCTTATCAGCATATGATTTCAGAACCTTTCGAACCATCACCCATGCCCGGAGATACAAGAGTATTTGAAGATGATTTCTATCCAATTAACAGCAAGCTGGAAAAAGAAGCAGATGTTGATGCATCAATTTCCTTACCTATGAATGAAAAAGAGAATAGTACAAGGGAGAATAATGTCGCTAAGATTAAAGTTGTGGTATGTCAAAATTTTATAGACACCTTTGTACGTGCATAGCTTCACACTTTATGCGATAAATAAATAACATAGCAAGATTATTTTCGATGTCCTGTGTGGGAACTTCCTTATACATTGATAGTAGTATGAAGTAAATATTGGAAGTTTGATTTCTTTCTTTTGTTCCTTTGTTTGGCTCTAGAACAAAAAATAAAAGAACCATGACTACTACTGTCACCCTTATCATCATTGTTTCCCTAACTAGCAGAAGAGTTGTCATCATCAGCTGGTGTAGAACAGAGAAGGAAAAACATCTTTTTATGAAGATTTACTACATTTTATTTTTAGTTCATAACATTTGACTTATGAACTTTTAACCTTTTCATTTGTGAATGCAACCTTATATTGTAGTAAGTAATATAGTAATATAGAGCCTTCACTTAAGAGTGAGATAATCTTCCATTTTCTCCTTAAGACACATCAATGTTGCTTTCCATTGAAAAGTACCATTTTCTATGTTTTCCCAAAATTTCTCAAATGAATCATTTGCAAATTTTCATTTTTTATTAATTTCCTCTTACTTTTAAATTAGAATATACTCTAGTAAGAGTTGCTTAATCACTTAGTATACTCCACTTTAAAGGATGATATATCATCTTAGTTTTATTTAAAATTTAAATTCTTTTGAAATAATTATAGTGGGATGAGGCTTGGTTTTTGTTGAAATAATTATACATATTATATTTATAAATTATAAACTGACTTTTTTTTCTTTGAATATGTACTTTACGATTCTATATGAACTAATTACGCATACTTTCCTTATAATTTTAAGCGTTTTTCTCTCCGATATTTTTCTCTGAATTCATACTTTTAAAATTATTCTTGAATATAAATACTTTCACTATACTGGAGATTCTTGATGGGAAAATGCTATTTTGATTCATTAGCATTTGAGGGGTATTTTTCATTATTTTAAAAATTATTATTTCTAACGCACGTTGTAGGTACGTAAAAGGCCTTTAAACAAGAAAGAGCTTGCTAAGAAGGAAGATGATGTTGTAACTGTATTTGACAATGCATATTTGACAGTTCATGAGCCTAAACTAAAGGTTTGTTTCAATATTGGATCGACGCTCTATTTTTCATTCTTATATATATATATATATATATATATTCAGTTCAAAAGTTGAACCAATTCCCTCATTATTAGCTATCTTAATGTTCTCATTTTTATTTACTGCTGAAATATCTGAATGTTTGTATGAACTTGACAGGTCGATTTGACAGCTTATGTGGAAAAGCATGAATTTTGTTTTGATGCCGTTCTTGATGAGCATGTTACCAATGATGAAGTAAGACATCTCTTATCCTAGATCGAACTTCACTGTTGTTTACTAATATGTTTGTAACTTGTTTCAATTTTCTTCATAACATCTACTGGGTTGGCTCCTTTTGGTGATACTTGAGATTTAGGAAAGTTATCTTGGTTTTTATTTGTTTGATTGATCTAAGGCAGTTTATAACAACAGGTATACCGAGCTACGGTTGAACCAATTATCCCTACAATATTTGAACGAACCAAAGCTACCTGTTTTGCTTATGGTCAGACAGGTAAGAGATTTTATTTGCGATTGTTTTCATACCGTATCAAGTTATCATTATTATCCAGTTTTGCATATTAACTGTTGAGTTATGCAGTTTTTTGGAGTGATAAGGAGTGAGAGGGTTAAATCCCCACCTCCTACAAAATACTAACTACTAAAATTTCTACTTTTTTTTAATTATAAAAGAAGTGTAATTGTTGGCACCATATAAGCTTAGTATAAACTTACATCTTGTTCCTTTGTCTTGTGTATCCTGTTCTTCACTTAAAATATACCAATTCTTTTGAAAATGAAAAAAATGCTTCTTGTAAATAAAAAAACACACCTCTTTGTGAGAGGAACAGTAAGAAACTTTCACACAGCACTGTATGTAAGTTTGGTCCATAAGTTTATCCGTTCATATTAGCCACTTAATCTTTATTTTCAGGAAGTGGCAAAACATACACAATGCAACCTTTACCACTCAGAGCTGCAGAAGACCTTGTTCGACAGTTGCATCAGCCAGTTTACCGGAGTCAGAAATATAAATTATGGCTTAGCTACTTTGAAATATATGGTGGAAAGCTATTTGATCTTCTTAGTGACAGAAGGTGGGTATTTCTTTCCTAACACACTTACATTATGATCTTTTATATGAACATACTGGGTATACTATTTTAATGTATTAGATGATGATGTTGCAGAACAGTTTGTCCATAAGCTATTTATTATGTTTGCCTTTGATCTAAGTACTTTGCCTGTGGGATCTGGGCTTTAATCCTGAGAAAAGCATTTTTTATGTCTTCATCGATGATTCGGCTGCTTAAATAAAATTTTGTTATAATATCAACCATCACTACTTAATTTTATCCTACTTGATGCATTGATTTTTCTTTATTTTTGATTGTACAGGAATGAAAATATCTGTCTCAATTAATATCCATTTACAAATGTCATATTGACATCTTGCTTACTCAATGCTTCTACCTGCATGTTTTATTTGTTCTTTGTTGCATGCTGTGTTAATCTATTGGTGAATGGTGGTTTATTACATTACAAATAGGAAACTTTGCATGAGAGAAGATGGACGACAACAAGTTTGCATTGTAGGACTGCAAGAATTTGAAGTTTTTGATGTTCAAATTGTCAAAGACTTCATTGAAAAGGGAAATGCTTCAAGAAGTACAGGATCCACGGGTGCTAACGAGGAGTCCTCCAGGTCGCATGCTATCTTACAATTGGTTGTTAAAAAGCACAATGAGGTGAAAGAGCGCAAGCGAAACACTGATGGAAATGAGGCAAAAAGTGGGAAGGTTGTGGGGAAAATTTCTTTTATTGATCTTGCTGGAAGTGAAAGAGGTGCTGACACTACTGATAATGATCGTCAAACACGGTACATCCACTTTCAAATTATTTGCATAATATTTGGATTTTTGAGCTCCCGTCAGAATTTTACAAGTTTAGATTTTGGTGCATAAACTCACTTTCTGAGAATAGTATTAAATTGGACCATTGTCGAAAATGAGAAAGCTCTATAGAACTAATAAGAGCTCTCTTTTCCTTTTTGTTTAACATTTTGTACTCAACATTGCCTGGACTAAAAAAATGAGAGCAGCAGTAATAAATATAAACCATATTAGTTGACGGAGGTTATGAAATAGTAGGACCCAGCGAGGAGAGAACAAAATTAGGAACAATATTGACACCGAATAAGCCAACACAGAGGGAATAAATCCCTGTTACAATGTGTTGGAAAATATTTAGTATCTTTTTACTATTTCTGGTAGATTCTAGATATTTTTATTATTTAGTTATATTTTTCTTTATAATATTTTTCTCCTAAAATTAAGGAGAGAATTAATTTTGTACTCTCTATTTAAACCAGCTTAAGGCTGAAGAATAAAATAGAATAGCATTCATTCAGTTATTATTTTCTACATGGTATCAGAGCCTCTATGACCCAATGGTCAAGAGTTCGATCCCCGCTCCCCTCACTTTCTAATTTAAAAGTGGAATTTAAGCATATGGTAGGTGGGCCTATGCATTATCCACCCTTCAAGCCCAAATGGGCTCTTGTGTGAGGGGGCGTGTTAGAAATAATATAAAATCATTGATGTGGCCTTTCCTAACAGCTTAAGCTTTTGGGATAACCGGTCATTTGACATGGTATCAGAGCTCTCGATTTTGGGGGTCTCGCTTCCGCAAAACCCTAACCGCCATAGTGTTTACAATTCAATCACAAAAACTGATTTTGTGGCCGGGGCATTGTTCATCCGCGGCACTGTTCCCTTCCGCGGCACTGTTCATCCGCGACACTATTCAATTCCGCGGTACTGTTCATCCAAAGGCAAAAAAAAAAAAAAAAAAAAAAAAATTTTTTTTGCTCTGTTTAGTATTATTTGGCTGAACTTATTAATCATGACGTTTCTTTATTCTCGACGACGATTAGACACTTTCCAATTTTGTCGTGAATGCAAATATTGTCATCGTTTGGGATATACTATTTTTCAATGTTGGAAATTACATGGCCGACCTACTAATCGGAAGAACAAAGGTGGAGGTGAGAGTCATGCATTTCAAACTAGTAATTCTAGTAAAGGACAATCATCCTCCTCGATTCGGCTTTCTTTCACGATGGAACAACTAAGCAGATTGTTCAAAATTATTGAATCTGACACTCTTTATTCTTTTACTGCCCCAAAAGGTAATTCTTCCCTTCTTAGTGTCAGTCTTAGTCGTACTTGGATAGTAGATTCGGGTGCAAGTGATCACATGACAGGTAATTCTACTTTGTTTTCTTCATATAGTCCATGTCCAGGTAATCATAAAATAAAAGTTGCAGATGGCTCTTTTTCAGCCATTGCAGGTAAAGGTTCAGTTGTGTTGTCTCCAAGTTTAACCCTTAAAGATGTCCTTCATGTCCCAAATTTATCTTGCAATCTCATGTCTATCAGTAAATTAGCCAAAGATAAAAACTGTCAAACTAACTTTTTCCAAACTCATTGTGTCTTTCAGGATTTGAACTCAGGGAAGATGATTGGCAGTGCTAAGGAGAGTGGAGGACTCTACTATTTTGACTTTGGATCTGAATCACAACTACCATCCAAACCAATAAGTACTAACTTTGAGTCCTTTTTTGCTTTGAATAATAATGATGACAATATTATGTCATGGCATTTACGATTAGGTCATCCTAGTTTTGGTTACTTAAAATACTTGTTTCCTAAATTATTCCTTAACAAGGATTTATCTTTGTTTAACTGTGAAGCATGTGAATTTGCAAAACATCATCGATCTAGCTTTCCAATACAACCTTATAAACCATCAAAACCTTTTTCTGTTATTCACAGTGATGTATGGGGCCCTAACCGTACGAGTACACTTTCTCTCAAAAAATGGTTTATCACATTCATTGATGACCATTCAAGAGTATGTTGGGTGTACTTATTAAAGGGGAAATCTGATGTTTGTCAGGTTGTACAAGATTTTTTTAAAATGGTGCAAAATCAATTTCAAACAAATATTCAAGTGTTTAGAAGTGATAATGGCAAAGAATACTTTAACACTAATTTGAGTGATTTCTTCCGTAAAAATGGGACAGTTCATCAAAGTTCATGTCCTAACACTCCCCAACAAAATGGAGTTGCAGAAAGAAAAAATAGACACTTGTTGGAGGTGGCTAGAGCTTTACTTTTCTCAAGTAAAGTACCAAATTATTTGTGGGGTGAAGCAGTTTTAACTGCTGCATATTTAATTAATAGAGTTCCCTCCAAAGTTCTTAATTTTCAAACTCCAATTCATATATTTAAAGAATGTTTTCCCGTTCCTCATGTTTCTAATGATTTGACTTTAAAAATCTTTGGTTGCACAGCTTTTGTTCATGAACATAAGAATATTAGCAAGCTTGAACCCCGTGCTATAAAATGTGTTTTTGTTGGATACTCTCCAACTCAAAGGGGATATAAATGTTTTGATCCAAAGAACAAAAGGATGTTTGTCACAATGGATGTAACATTTTTTGAAAACAAACCTTTCTTTGATACTCATCTTCAGGGGGAGAATTTTAAGGAAGAAGACTCATTTCAAAATGACATAAGTTTTTTTAATTCATCTTTGCCAATATCACAAAATTTTGACACTAGCACTTTAGCACCAATAGAAAATGGCAATGATTCACTAACTGAACCTACTCCTGCTATGAGTAAGGAACTTGATGAATCCGAGCCTACATTCTCTCATGAAAACAATAATGAAAATTGTGAAGATGATGATAACAATGAGCTAATTGAAATGCCACATAATGATGAGTCACTTGAAGTAAATAAACTTGAAGTAGAAAATAAACTTTGGAAAGGGAAGTTTTTTGTAAGGAAGAACCATAAAGAATGTGATGAGTCCACATCCCAACACTGCCGTGAATCTGAACCGAGGAATGATCAATCTCCTAAAATAAGGAAAGGTAAGTCTATCTCTGTTTCTGAGAGTCGTATTTTGTATCCCGATATTGATGATCCTATAGCTATTAGAAAAAATGTTAGATCTTGCACTAAACATCCTATGTCTAATTTTATATCATATTCAAAATTGTCTCCATCTTTTTCTGCCTTCACCTCAAAACTGTCTAGTGTAGAGATTCCAAAAAATATACAGGATGCTCTAGAAGTTCCAAAGTGGAGGGAAGCTGTACTTGAGGAGATGAAAGCTCTTGAAAAGAACAAAACTTGGAGTGTTACGACACTGCCTAATGGCAAGAAGACTGTGGGATGTAAGTGGGTGTTTAATGTGAAGTATAATTCAGATGGGTCAATTGAAAGGTATAAAGCTCGATTGGTTGCTAAGGGTTTCACTCAAACCTATGGCATAGATTACTCAGAAACATTTGCTCCTGTTGCAAAATTGAATACTGTCAGAATTCTTTTGTCTCTTGCTGCCAACTTAGATTGGCCTCTACATCAATTAGATGTTAAAAATGCTTTTCTAAATGGTGATCTAGAAGAAGAAGTATACATGGATAGTCCTCCTGGCTTTGAAAACAAATTTGGATCAAAAATATGCAAGTTGGAGAAGTCTCTTTATGGCTTGAAACAATCTCCGAGAGCTTGGTTTGAGAGATTTACTCGGTCTATGAAGAACCAAGGTTACATTCAAGGACAGGCTGATCACACTTTATTCACCAAGTTCTCTCATGATGAAAAATTCGCAGCCTTGATTGTTTATGTTGATGATATTGTGCTTACTGGAGACAGTTGAAATGGCAAGAGTAAAAGAGAAATTGGGTGTAGACTTTGAAATCAAGGATTTGGGATCCATGAGATATTTTCTTGGTATGGAGGTTGCTCGATCAAAAGAAGGAATTGTAGTTTCACAACAGAAATACATTCTAGATTTGTTGAAAGAAACAGGAATGAGTGGATGTCGACCAACAGATACCCCCATGGATCCTAATGCAAAACTTTGGGGAGAAGGTAGTGTCCCTGTTGATAAAGGAAGATACCAGAGATTGGTCGGGAAACTAATTTATTTGTCACACACCAGACCTGACATTGCCTTCTCAGTCAGTGTAGTGAGTCAGTTTATGCATTCTCCTTTTGAGGAACATCTTGAGGCAGTTTATAGGATACTGAGATATCTTAAGGCAAATCCTGGAAAAGGCTTATTTTTTAAGAAGACTAATGAAAGAAATGTATCTATCTTTACTGATGCTGATTGGGCAGGTTCTATCACAGACAGAAAATCAACCTCTGGATATTGTACCTATGTATGGGGTAATCTTGTGACATGGAGGAGCAAGAAACAAGGAGTTGTAGCAAGAAGTAGTGCAGAAGCCGAATTTAGAGCTATGGCTCAAGGTATATGTGAAGGATTATGGATCCACCGAGTTATAGAAGAACTTAAGATGAAAATTGAGCTTCCATTGAAATTATATTCTGACAGTAAAGCTGCTATTAGCATAGCTCATAATCCAGTTCAACATGACAGAACCAAACATATTGAGATTGATCGGCATTTCATAAAAGAGAAGTTAGATGCTGGAATTATTTGTCTTCTGTTTGTAACTTCAAGTCAGCAAATTGCTGATATCTTGACCAAAAGTTTGGCAAGACCCACCTTTGAGCACTTGATAGGCAAGTTGGGCATGATAGATATCTATGCACCAACTTGAGGGGGGTGTTGGAAAATATTTAGTATCTTTTTACTATTTCTGGTAGATTCTAGATATTTTTATTATTTAGTTATATTTTTCTCCTAAAATTAAGGAGAGAATTAATCTTGTACTCTCTATTTAAACCAGCTTAAGGCTGAAGAATAAAATAGAATAGCATTCATTCAGTTATTATTTTCTACACAATGAGTGTATATAAGAAAAACAAAGGATTAGACTGCGGATAGAGTTATATCCTTGCAGGTGGCTATGGTTACAAAAGTGGTGGATGAGATCAAGTTGTGGTCTTGGAGGTGGTGGTTGAGTCAAGCTCGGTTAGCTTCTCCATGCCTTCTATTTGAATGGATTGCGGAATTGGAAAGATGTGGCTGATTTCTTTCTCCTTTTTTCCTTTATTTTTGGCCTCCAGTTTGTTTTTCTTTGTGGTGGTTCTTGGTTTTGTTTGCAGATTTGCATGGGTGTTTGTTTGTTTCCACCTTCTGTTTGTATTTCTGGCTTAGTTCTTTGGCATGGCTTATGCCTTGATCTTTTGCTTTCTAATTCTAATAATAATAATTTTGCTGATTCAAAAAAAAAAAATCCATGCAGAAATGGAAAATTAAAGGCTTAAATACACTTTTGGTCCCTTAACTTATTTTTTAGTTTCATTTTGGTCCCTTAACTATTAAAAGTTTTGTTTTGGTCCTTTAATTTATTTTTTGGTTTCGTTTTGGTCCCTTAACTATTAAAAGTTTCATTTTGGTCCCTTAACTTACTTTTTGGTTTCGATTTGGTCCCTTAACTCTTCCTACGTCAACTACTTTGGTCTTCATTTCAAGGGACCAAAAAAAAATAAATAAAAGGCTTAAATATGCAATGAGTCCCTGCAATTACACCAACTTTTGGTATAAGTCCCTATAGTTTCATTTGTTGGTTTTTAATCCTTGCAGTTTCAAAGCATTTTAGTTTTAGTCCCTCCTTTAATTAAACCGTTACAAAAATGGAAGAATATAACGGAGTGCCACGTGACCCAATCAATTTAAACCACGTGGCACATTAAAAGACAATTGCTTTTAATGTAAAGAAACATAAAAATAAAAAAACCTTCTTCTTTCTTCTTCTTCTTGCATACAAAAAAAAATTCAAGTCAATGAATTTTTTTTTTGAGATTCAGATTCAACACTGCTTTCTTCTTCTTCTCGAGATTCAACTCAAATTTAACATTTTTTTTGAAATTGGAAATTTTTGAAGAAGAAAAAGTGATTATGTTGTTTGTCCTTTGCTCCTTTAGTTCAGAAAAAACACCAATCCACCACCGTGAAAAGGAAATCGACGCCGGTGAGGTTTCGCATTTTCGATTATGGGTTTGAAGATGTTAGAACGATCTCTCACTCTCTCGTTGTTCGTGTTCTTGTGTTGTTTTTTGATGAAGAATGATGGGTGTTAATGTTGTTATTGTGTTACTGTATTGGTGTTGGGTTGAAAAATGTTTGATGTTGTTCTTCTTCATCTGTTTTTTCTTCTTCTTCTTCTTCAGTTGTAAAAGGTTTTGAATCTTAAGTGAATGAGTGTTGAAAAATGTTTGTTCTTCTTCTTCTTCATCTGTCTTGTTTTTCGTTGATGATGTTGCAGATTTTGGTAATGAAAAATCTCCATTGGTGCTGGTGTTGATGTTGTTTTTGCATATTTCCATTAGCAATTAGCAATATCCATTTGATAGTGATGATTTGTTGTTCTTAACTTCTTGCTTTTGGTGTTGATGATGTTCTTGTTTTTTGCAGATTTGTTTTACAAAAAAAAAAATGATTTGGAATAAATTTTTTTATTTTTCTTTACATTAAAAATAATTGTCTTTTAATGTGCCACGTGGCTTAAATTGACTGGGCCACGTGGCACTCCGTTATATTCTTCCATTTTTGTAACGGTTTAATTAACGGAGGGACTAAAACTAAAATGCTTTGAAACTGCAAGGATCAAAAACCAACAAATGAAACTACAAGGACTTATACCAAAAGTTAGTGTAATTGCAGGGACTCATTGCATATTTAAGCCAAAATAAAAATTAAGGGACCAAAATGAAACCAAGAAAATAGTTAAGGGACCAAAAGGAAACTTTTAATAATTAAGGGACCAAAATGAAACCAAAAAATAAGTTAAGGGACCAAAACGAAACTTTTAATAGTTAATGGACCAAAACGAAACCAAAAAATAAATTAAGGGACCAAAAGTGTATTTAAGCCGAAATTAAATCATAGAAAACCCTTTAACAAG
Organism: Trifolium dubium; assembly: GCA_951804385.1. Lineage (NCBI taxonomy): Eukaryota > Viridiplantae > Streptophyta > Magnoliopsida > Fabales > Fabaceae > Trifolium > Trifolium dubium. The sequence continues at coordinate 11,173,865 of OX638066.1, forward strand.
GAAGAAGAACCAACTTCTCCACTCAGCCTAGCCCAATATTACCTCACTATTTTCTTGATATCCTTTCTGTTACCTGCCTTCCTCTTATATTCAGCATTTTCCCTATCATTTCCAAATTTTAGAATCTTCTCACCCACTCACTCTGTGCAATGTGGCACTTTCTGTTTTTTTCCCTTTCCACCAAATGCCCACATCCCCCCCTCCCCCACAAATTCTTTCTGCTGTGCTACATCGTCGTGTCTTCTTTCATAGTCTTGCATGCTTTCAGTAATAGGTCTACTCTCTTTTGCCTCATCTGTTTGGTAGTTAAGATTTCTGGATAAAAAGTAAACTTTGTAAAAGCTTAACTTTTGTCATCTGTCTTGGAATTTTGAGTTATTGCTTAGATTTTATATGTACTTTATTGTTGTTGCTTTTATGTATGTACTCAACAATAGTAATCTGAAGATTATTGATAGGAACCCGAATTAATCTAGAAACGAAATTATTATAAATGATTAAAAAGTGCTATTACAGAGAGTGAATCCCTATAATCCTAGAGCAAATGCTCCTCAGAGAAGAGATGAAACCCTCTCTCTGGCTAAATCCTAAGATTTGTTCCTAAAATAATTCTGAATGATCTACAACAGCCTACCCATTTCCCTTTTATTCATACCCAATAGATAACTGCCTTAATAACTACTTATTAGATAACTTACAAGATAACTGCCGTAACTGCTATTGTAAATAATAAAAATAATAATAATAATAATAATAATAATAATAATTATAGTCTAACATTACTCCCCCTTCAATTGGACTTTTATGATCATGGGTCCTATCATTGCCACCCCCTTAAAAACAATCTTGTCCTCAAGGTTGGTAGTGGTTGTGATTACTCTTCTTGCTGTTAGGAGACCCTTTAGCGCTCTTGAGAAACACATAGGAATCAAGCCATTAAAGACACTAAGGCTAGACATCAATTGCACCCAACTACTTGAAGACCAAAGCTTTCCTCTATCATATACCAACACAAGCAGCACCCAAATGCTTTTAACCCAACTCTTCCCTCTGCCATATACCCAATTAAGCAACTCATAGATTGCAATGGAATTTCTCAAGCAGAATTCATAAACAGCCACTGACATCAACGCCTCGAATTTCCCCGGATCCCATTGTTTGGTCAACACTGATGAGTTTAAGAATATCATTTCAAAAGCATACTCACATTGTAACTTGTTCTGTAGCGACACCATGGTTGTTTCAAAATCGACGGTTATTGAAGATTCTGGTTTTGGAGAGGTTGTCGCTGACAACTCTGGTTGTGGGTTTGTTGTCACAATTGGACTTCCATCCGGTGGCTTTGGTGGTGGTAGTGGAGTAAAAACTCGTGACTCAACATCTGACGGTTTCCATGGCGGTTGGAAAACCGCAACCGGTGAACAATCCTGTGACATTTCCGGCAATGACAATGCTTTGAACACAATCTCTTGCTCCTTCTTTCTTCGCACCGCACTCACTGCCTCATGAAATATTCCCTCTGTTCCCCTTTTCTGGTGACTCTGCAATTTTCTATTTGATGGCTCCGATGATTGCTCTAAATTGGTCGAATTCAGCGGCGATCCAAATTTTGTTTTTTTCTCCGCCTTTGAATCATCACCAGTTTCTGTGTTCACCTCTTGAACCGCTTCATCGTTCTCTATTGTCTCATTCAAAATGTATCCATGGTTTCCTTGTTCCTCATCTTCTGCGGCTTCCATCATCGCCCATAAATCTGGAATGAATTTTTTAATAAAAGCCCTTTCAAAAGTCTCCCATGTGATATTCTTGTTTCCTTGCTTCCATAATAACCACCAAGTGAAAGCATCTCCACTTAACGCAAATGCAGTCACCCATCCTACTTTTCTTTCTTCACAAAGCCAAGTATTGGCTTCCAAATACCGATCTAGTTGGATCATCCACAAGTAACCATCTGTCGTTCCATCAAATCTAGGAACCACCTTTGTCAAAACCACTGGCTCTTCGTCGAATCCGGTAGGTCAGACCATTTGATAGGAACCCGAATTAATCTAGAAACGAAATTATTATAAATGATTAAAAAGTGCTATTACAGAGAGTGAATCCCTATAATCCTAGAGCAAATGCTCCTCAGAGAAGAGATGAAACCCTCTCTCTGGCTAAATCCTAAGATTTGTTCCTAAAATAATTCTGAATGATCTACAACAGCCTACCCATTTCCCTTTTATTCATACCCAATAGATAACTGCCTTAATAACTACTTATTAGATAACTTACAAGATAACTGCCGTAACTGCTATTGTAAATAATAATAATAATAATAATAATAATAATAATAATTATAGTCTAACATTACTCCCCCTTCAATTGGACTTTTATGATCATGGGTCCTATCAATTATTTGCACAAGTTGTTGTAATAATGTGAGATTACTTCATAAATATAAATCTAGTCTAGCATAATCTTGGCTACTTGTTGTCGAAATTTCACTATGTTTTGGGTTAACTGCTGAAAACAATATTTGGTGGCTTCCTACCATTCTCAAGTAAATTTTACTGGTTAAGATCACACACTTTTTCTATTTTAATAAATCAAATTCACTCTGCAATTTTAATGTATCTCTACCATAGGATTGAAGGAGCCGAAATAAATAAGAGCCTTTTAGCTTTGAAGGAATGCATTCGTGCTTTAGACAATGACCAGATCCATATTCCATTTCGTGGAAGCAAACTTACAGAAGTGCTGCGCGACTCTTTTGTAGGCAACTCAAAAACTGTTATGATCTCTTGTATATCACCAGGTGCTGGGTCTTGTGAACACACGCTTAACACCCTGAGATATGCTGATCGGTATGTGTTTGTGTATTATATGCTCAAATGTAAAATTTAATAACAGGGTGCATCTGTTCTTTCACTGACATTCTTGTTTGCATGTATTAACTGTTTCATCTTAATGCGGACAGGGTTAAAAGTCTTTCCAAAAGTGGAAATCCTAGAAAAGACCCGATCCCCAATTGTGTACCACAAACTAATAAGGACGTTTCATCTACATCAACCATTCCAGCTAGTTCTGGTGGAGAGGATTTTAGTGATCAACGCCAAGAGAAACCGATGGATATTGGCAGGAAGCCATTTGAAAAGGAGAATAATATGTATAGCTCCGCTGCTATTGCTGATAAACAGTTACCTAGTATTTCTTCAAATTACCTATCAAATGGGCGAGAAGAAAAAGGCTTGACTTATGCTTCAATGGAGAGGGAGAGGTTTGAAATGAAGAACTCTTATAGTGATTCTTCCAGTCAAAAGATGAACTCTTATTCACAAAATGATACAGAAGAGAAAGTGCAAAAGGTGTCTCCCTCACCAAGAAAAGGTTCTAAGGATGAAAAGTCTGAAAGGCCAGCAAACTTGATGAAAAGGGACACAGATGGTTCTGATCTCTTCACCACAAGCTCCAAACAGCCGACCACAGGGAATCACAACACCGTTACCACTCGACCCAGGCTTTATGAAACAGAATCTGCTCCTGATGGGAATATCAATGCAGTAATTGAGGTTTGTATATATAAAATAAAATAAATGACCTCTTGTTTACCAGTTTTCAGTTGAATATAAACTAGTTTAAGCTATCTGTTTAATTTATTTATTACATACTTTTGCAGGAGGAAGAAGCACTAATTGCTGCTCATAGGAAAGAAATTGAAGATACCATGGAGATTGTTCGTGAAGTAAGTTGTTACTTGCTTTTCTTAATTTCTTATCGTGTCACTTTACTATCGTTTTTGTGCCACGGCTTCTTTTAGTGTGCTTTTCAACTTATTATTAATAAAATCTGTTTATAGAAAAAGGAATTAGTGGAGTTTTTAAATATCAGATAACTTATATTTGCTATTTTTGTGTGCTCATTCATCATGTATTGCGTTTGGATTTCAGGAAATGAAACTCTTGGCCGAAGTGGACCAACCAGGAAGCCGTATTGACAATTATGTAACACAATTGAGCTTTGTGCTTTCTCGCAAAGCAGCAAGTCTTGTAGGTCTCCAAGCTCGTCTTGCAAGATTCCAACATCGACTAAAAGAACAGGAAATTCTAAGTAGAAAGAGAGTTCCTCGTTCATAAGAGATTCGGTTTCTCTTATTGTAAGTGTCTCTTGAATTGTGATCTGTATTCTCATGTTTAATATCAACTGATCTTTTACATTAAGTTGGATACATTCTAATTGAAGTTAGCTACATGTATATACTCTTACATGATATTTTAGCCAACTCAGGCCTTTGCAAATTTGCCATAAACATTGTATGTAGATTATTATTTGCCCTAAATTTTAAGTTTGTGGGCAAAATGAAAAAAAAAAATGAAAGAATTTGATGCGGTTGCAAAAACAAAATCTATTTTTTCCCCCATATTCCATCCTCTTCGTGGAAACTTATCATAATTTTTTCATATTAGGTGCAACTATTCAGATTGCAAGGCCTAAAGTTTAACAAATGTTAATTTAACCAGTAGATTGCATGACATCCATATGTATTGGTAGAAAACGGTAGTTTCGATTATTAACTGAAATTTCACCCAATATAGCAAAAGTTTCTTTCCTTTTAATCAGTATAACAAAAATTTGGGACTGATAATGTAAAGCTTAACTGGTTAATATTCTATTTGCAAATTTTTACTGCCAATTTGTAATAATTTAACACAAGGAATGTTAAATGAGACACATGAAATATAAAATACTTCCCGTATGGTTGTACTCTTTCTGTTTTATCGTCGATTTTACTTTTTTGTAACATAGGCAGACACTTCGGTTTACACTCGTCAGTCAACGAAACAAACCCCTGCAACTTTTATGTAAGGATTCTATGAAATTCTTCATTCATTGTGCATCATGGTCTCTTTCAATTTCATGTTTCTGTCAAGTAAAATCTATCGTAATGTATAAGGTATAGTTATTAAACAATACAGTGTCATTTAACCTAACAACGAATCTAATAGTAAATGTTGAGAAATTAAACATGCCATTTTCTGATATAACTTGGTAAAGTTACTCTAGGATGATCTCATTACACTTGGATAACATACATACTGTATATTATTAGAACTTACACAGTTTTTGATGTAGGAGAAGTTGTTTAACATATAATGAAGATTTCATTAAGTTATTTCTTGAATCAAAGTAATAAATAAAGAGGGCACCACAAAAAATAACAACAACACTAGACTATTTGAAAGTGCACAATAGATCCCATAACATTTGCAAGTTGTATGCAAAATGCAAAAAGAGAGAGCAATCAAAGAAAAACAAGATTACTTTTTAGGCTTCAAGTTTCCCACAGACCCTCAAAAATCCTAAAATACCCTTCATTTATCTCCTATTTTGATCTAAAAAATAATTGGATTATAAAATCCGACATGTGTCTTGATTTCATAAGTTATGTTCCAATTTACACGCAAAAAAATCAGGCAAAACAATAATCGGAAGATACAAATCTGAAAATCAGGTGCAGTTTTGGAACGTAACTTCAAATTAGGCGTGAATTGGAAGATAAGTTTCAATTTGCGTTTTTTTAAGAATTCTTGGGTTTTTTGCCCATTATAAAAACTGATTCTTCTCTAATTATTTTTATTCATAATACTTCAATCTAACATCAATCCATGAACAATTTCTTCATGTGATCTTTATGGACAATTTCTTCATGTAATTTTTATGGACAATTTCTAAGTATCTTTTAAATGATTAATTTCTATGTACTCTTGTGAATGAACAATTTATTTTGACGGTTGAATTATGTGGTGTTTGTGGATTGAATTGAATTATATTTTTTGGATTGATTAACATTTTAGGTAAGACATTAGACATGAACAAATTAATGGAAGATAAGAAGAAAAAAAATAGGCTTTTGATTTATGTTTGACAGGATTTTGGATCCTATCTTCCAATAAATAGGGAATTTCTTTAAAAAAATAAATAAATGCATTTCGAAAGATATGATGCAATTAGCTACTATTGGAAGATAAAATCCGAAATTGATAGGATATTTTAGTCAGTTTTAGGGGGCCAGGAGTAATTGAGGAGAGGGGGCGTAAAGAGCAATTTTCACAAATAAAAGGGAAAAAAAAACAAAGATGGGTTGATTGAAAAGATAAACAAATGATTGATAAGTAAATGAGGAATCATCGCAATAATAAAGAAGTCATTGTTAAGATTCAAGTAATTTTTAATTCAACAACTCAAAAAAACAAAATCAATTAGATTACATTTGAGTTTTAATATTTAACATCATATTTCAATTATAATTTATTATATACATTTATCCACGATAACATCGGTGGTGCAAAAGTAACGACATGATGTGGCATGCTTTATTAAATTCTCCCTTCGTTGCAATTTCATCCCTCGTTGACAAGGTTGTTGAAATATGGCCTTAGTGACAATTGTTTATTGCTTATACCCCTTATATGTATTTTTTTGATAATATCTTCATATAAACAATTGCTTCCACCCACTAGATAATATCTTCATGAAAAAATATATTCTTTATATGCAGTCTGTTTGCAATATGTGATAAAATTAACGAAAATGAGTAACTAATGTAAACAATGAAAACATAAGGACCATAAATTAGTACTATTTAAATGTAAGGAACAAAGTTGAAATCTAAAATAAACGTATGGTATCAAACATTAGTTGCTCCAATGCTGATTGACACTAAACATGGTAGGAAGGATCGCGGCTCTATCTCCCGCAACTGCGTTTGGGAGGGGACTAAAATCATTTGATGTCAGAACTCGCCATGAACTCTGGACTACTAAGGCTTCTTTCCCCTAGGTACTAGAGGGTGAAAGTAAAAAAAAAATGAAAACTAAAATAAATGTAAGGGACCAAATGTGTAGTTAAGTCAAAAAAATTTAAAATTTTGTTTGAAATAAGCTAATTTATAACTTATTATATTAATTTATAAGCTTGTTTTAAAAAATTAGTGATATTTGATAACATAAATATAAGTTAATTTATAACTTATTAGAGACAAAATGAAAGAAACATAGAAACTTTCCGTCGTGCATGTCGTGCTATATAGCACTACTCAATAAAAACTATCTTTATGTACTTTTCTTATGGATTTTTACATAAAATCCATTTTTTTTATGTTTATAACAAACTTTGAAAAAAATTATGAATATGAGTAAATTATAGTTAGTTATGTTAAAAATCATACAAAAAGTACTCAAAAAAAATACACGTAAGTTTTATTCTATTCATATGTATACTTAGGTACATTTTTTTAAGTATTTTACTAAAAATACCTAAAAAAATATCTTTTAATATTTATTTAAACAGGTCGATAAGACTTGCTAAAGTTCATAACCTAACCTTTTTAAATAATCTTCTAAAAAAGCCTGAGCTTAATCTATTGCAAAAAATGATTTTGATCACTAGAAAAAAATGGTCAAGTCAGGCCTGACATGAACAGGATAAAATGTGACCCCTCGTGGTTTATTTCCACTCCCTATTTTATACACATTTAATTTGAATCTAAAAGTAATGGATCCTCTGAAGATTTTCCTATCATGTGTGTTATCAATCTCACCATTGAATCGAAAAAAAATGATGAGTTTCTAATAAAAATAATAAATAAATGAATAAAACAATCAATAGTGAAATTAATAACACGAGAGAAAAAAAACATTAGAGAATCCAAACATAAATCACTCACTTGAAATTCAATTTTAACCAAATCGAGTTTACAAAAGCAAGTTTATCCAAAATTAGGTTTGACAATTGCTCAAATGTAGAGCCTGCCACAATAACTGCCTACAAAATCATCATTCTTTTCTTTCATCTCAATTTCTTTTCTCTCGGTTTCCTTGACGAAAAGAACAAACACTATCTGAGAAAATCTACTAAATTAAATTCTACACTACTGATAATTCAAAACTGAATAAAAAGAGAGCTGTGACTGGTGAGGAATATTGCCACTGCATAGTTAACACCTCAACCCCATCTAATAATTCACTCTTGTATACTGTATATACAACCTACGGTATTCTACACTACCGATACGCTGTACCTAGACACCGGGACTATATGTGTAGTCAGTCAGTTCAGATTCCAAACAAGCAAAAGCTCGAAAATTCCAGAATGACTATTGTTAAGACATTGCAAAAAGGATCCTCCATCAACTCGTTTAGCAAAGATTCCTATGTTGACGATGGGGTGTTGGATTGATGAATGGTCGCTCCTTTGCTTAATCAGCTCTCAATCTCAATATCTCTTTAGCTGTTCTGCGCCGGAAGTAAGGCATGTGTTCCTATAAATGGAAAGAGAATTTCAGTTTCGACATGTAACAGAATAATAATCTAATAAATTAAGTTTACTTTGCAAGTCTCATGAGGCTCATGATATGCATCACTGGATCTTTTAAACTAGAAATAATATTAGATTTATTTTGGTCATGCCATGCACGATTTGCAAAAATCACAGATTTTAAAGAATGAAATATTTCTAGCAAAATTATAGATGCTTTAATCATTTTACCCAATGGATTAATGGTTGTGTTTCTGATATAGAAAGATTTCAAGCTATTGATTTTAATTTCTCATTTTTAACTATTAGTGCTAGTGAATTGTACACTTGAGATAAAGGAAAATACTTTTCAACAAATTCATAATTTTCCTACAACAAAGTAAAATGCTTCATATCCTACCTGGTTAAAACATAGACCCAGGCCTCTGCTATAAAAGTCAGCATATTTGATCATAAACACGCCACAATCAAACCTGTTCAGTAGAAAAACTTATGTTAAGAAAATAAAAATAATTCTGAAAACGTTAGCTAATTTGAACAATTCAGAGTTGTAATAAATTATGAAAAGTTGGAGTCAAGGATACAGGGCAAATATAAGGAACGTAAATTAAAGATATGTTCAATCATTCCATTTTCAATCCTAACAAGATCAAATTTGAGAAGCTCTTCCAAGAAAGTGCAGATAAAAAAGTTATCTCAAACAAACTAAATGCAAAAAACTTTTCTTCAATGCAACCATTTTATGATCAACTTTCAGTTTCCTAACTTAATAAATTACTCTAATTAATAACTCTTTAGAGTAGTATTGCAATACTATCAATTTTTGGTGACCAAGAACTATTGTGTCTTAATACCAATAACTATTACTGACTGCCAACTTCGAATTTACTTGGGAGGAGCAACAGTATTAAACTACAATGAATTATGTCCCCCAATGAGGAAGAACTTTTAATTCAAACAATAGATAGAGTCAAAAAGGTCAATGGATAATGGTATAGTTATCATAACTTGTTAATTGTTTGGTGCTGTTCAGTCAAGCAATTTTATCCTTGGAAATCTAAATAATCCTTTTCCATATCTGTTATCTTATCACCACGGTGAAATTTTAGTATTAATTTTAACTTAATTGACAGAAAAATATGTTCATTATATTAGGTAGTGCGAGAGCCAATATATTACACATCAATAAGATTTAGGACACTTTCTTCAGAAAAATTTATTAAGTTCTTATTTCTATAAAAGAAGACGTGTCGACAGGTTTCAGTTAAAAATGTTGGAAAGCTACAACCAACTTTTCATTGCAGATATCTCATTTTAAAGGAGTGAAGCAAAAGCTCACTAAACTAAATGATAACGTATATCATGATTTGCAGAAGATTGGAATACAAACCCGTTTTCCTGCTCAGGAAGGTCATCCACAAATTCTCTATCCCAAGTGCTTACATCGATATCTTTTCCAGTTTTGTCCTTTACTTCATCTACAAAGTATCTAGCCTGGGAAACATCAATGACAAACATTAGATAAATTTTACAAAAGCAAAATGTTATAACAAGTATATCATTATTTGGTTTCTTATGCATTTAATTCAGCCAAAAATGTATTAAAACTTGAGCCATTGGAGAAAAACAGAGCAATGACATAAAATTTCAAGGCTTCAAAACCTTTTGTCACTAGAACTTCAAATCAAATAAGAGATGACAGTTAACATAGGATCAAAGGCAAGACCAACAGCTTTCTAATTTATAAATATATTATTGTCTCCAATCATTTTTGGTTGTTTATAATGTTAAATAAGTTTAAGTTGTTTGTTTATGAATATTTATTGCAACTCTTTACCAAAAAAAAATATTTATTACAACAAAACTACTTTTTAATATAGAATCTTTTTAGAACATTTGTTAAAAAAAGAATATTTATTAAAAAAACCTTAAATGACATACAATTGCAGTTTTATATTTACAAATTTTATTACACAAATAAAAAAAATTATTACTTGGCAAACCACTTGTAGTATTGTAAAAGTGTAAAACAAGTCAAGCCATCCCAGTATCTTACCATTACATCATTAACAATGCACTTCAAGTGATATTAAAAAATTAAAAAACTAAAAAATATTAAAAAAAATCTGCACACCAAGTCAATACATAACCCAATGCACAAAAACTAGCTAGACTGATTTCGACATGAAGTGTATCGACCAAATCACAATGTAAAAACAAGAAGATGAACACTCAACTATAGGAGCAAGGTCGGGTCGTAAAAACGATAATTCATAAAAGGTGAGGAAGAATTGTGCTGAGTGTTCAACAAATAACGAAAATGAATAGTAATAAATAATAACGAACATTCAACAAATAAAAAAGTTACTGAGGCTGGATTATGCCATTCAGATAGTTCAAAGAGAAGACATATGTAAAACAAGCTCCATGTAAATGCTAGAAAAGTTAACAAAATCAACTTTCACTAAAGCTGTTGTTTTCTGTTTTTTCTTTCTTTCACAAAACAGAAAGTTCCTTATTTCTGCAAGAGCTTTTTATGAAACATGTTTGGCCCAGCTTCTCTTTGAAAAGGAGAAGATAAGCTTAAAAAATAGTTGGGCCAAACGGTAATTCCAATCAAACTGAATACACTTATGTTTGATTCAACAACCACCTTGACAATGTGGCTAAGTTTGATTTTTTCAAATTCAGCAGAACTTTAGCCATAAGCAGCTGATGAGATCATTTGCCCTTGGCTTAATCTCAGGTGACTTGTTTGCTATATGCACTAGAGTAAAATAAAATGGCACAAGTTTGCAAATGATTGAACAGGAAATGAGGAAGAAAATTAGAAGGCAGAGTTCAAATTCACAAAATAGTGAACACACAAATAAACAGAATATTCTGACTTTGATTACTTCCAATATGCAGCTTGGAAAATGAAATTTGCAATTAAACTAAATAGATGAGTTACTTTACCAGCACTTTTAGCACACGGTTATCCATTCCTTTCAATGAGTCAAGATACTGGAACTTTGCATCTTTTTTATTGATAACCGCAAGGCACCAGTGAATTTCTTGATGGATGGGTACAAATATCTGGTAATGAATGACAACAAACCAGGTAAAGGGTAAATGTGAAAACCATTTCAATTGGCTAAAAGAAACAGAAAATGATTAAGTTCAAACATAATTACTTTATCACAATCAAATAGGCTGTATCCCAATTTCCTTTGAGTCGTCCATCTTCGGACAGATTTGAAATCATAGCCATCCCTGCCACTTATTAACTGGCAATTAACATTCAAAACAAAATGAATCAATATCTGATCAATATGACTAAATTACAGATTATAAATATAGAAAAATGCACATGCACACTAATACTCCTTAATATCAAAAAGGATTTAATAAAAACAGTAGTTAATTGCACACAATGTCAAGTAAAGCATGCACTCTAACACTCTCAAAAGATAGTTTTGTGATCAAGTAGTGTATAGATTCAGAACAACCTCGGCGATTACGCTCATACCCAAAATCGTAGATTTGTAAAATCGTGTATAATCATCCCTTTTAATGGTGAAATCGTGTAATCTAGGATTTCTATCGATTCTGGAAAACTAGTTGCACTGATGGAACTTGCGACGGCGCGCTAGGGTTCCTTCTTCATTGTTATGGTCGCGGGTCAGAGAAGACCCGTTTCTGTGGTCCGAATTAGAAGATGGTAGTTTCAGTGACTTGGGTTAGAAGATGACCCGTTTTAGGGACTCGGGTCGGAGAAGCCCATTAAGAAATTAGAGTTTTTAATTGGGAAAATGTGGTTTTAAGTGGGCACGTGCCTATCCACTGTGCGCTTTTTCCAAAGTACAGTGTTTCATTCCAAAATAGAGCACGTTCATTCATTCCCTCTGCTCTCCCTTCACAACTGTTTCATTCTTTCCCCATCTTTTGTTGTTTTGTTTGAGAGTATAGTTAGGATATGTGATCCTCTGTTATGAATTTAAATTTATATTAACTATTTGAAGTGTGAATATAAGGTTTTTTTATCTTAATTATGCTAATTTGTACACATACATAAGAATTTATATGCATATATTGAGATATATGAATTTTGTATAATCTTACGATTAATGTAGCGATTATATGATTTACGATTTTACTTCCTCTTTCCGATTATACGTAAAATCCCGATTTTGACTACCTTGCTCTTATGTCATTCATTGTCGTAAAATAATTATTGGCTATGCTTATGGAAAATGAAACAGTATGAAAAGTGCTTACAACACTCTTTACAACACTCCCTATTGTATTAGGTGAAATTTATATGGGTGTCAGTTCCACGTCAACCATTCTTAAGCAGAGCGACCCACATGAGTTTTACCCATTGATAGGGAGCGTCGGAAAGAGAGTGTAAGAGAGTTGTTATCGGCACTCTTCAAACAATATTCAACTTAAGATACAAGTTGTTTTTCTAAGCCAACACTAAATAATTATGTGAAGAGGTATTCTACCTTTTTGTAGAAAAAGGTGTTGAAAAAGTGACATTTGAGAAACTTCTTTGGTTCTCTTTGCTCCCTTTCTTTCAACAGCTCAAGATACAAATTTATGACCTACACAATTAAGGTAAATCAATCACAATACTTTACGGTGAAACAATGTTGGATCATCGTGATATAGTTAATTAAATCAGCAAAATGATGAACAAAAAACAAATAAGGTCACCTCATCATTTAACCATGCACCCGGGAGAAGACACCGAATCTTCTCTCCAGCTATCTCAATATTAGAACTCTCATGCACAACCAATATCTTCTTCCTGTAGAAACAAACCCTCAATAAGCTACAATACAAATTAAACACTTCTCGATAAGATATAGCCAAAACATCGAATCATACCGGTTGCTAGAAAACGCGCGAGAAACCATGTGTTCTTCATCATCCGTTAGAGGGACAAAAGGCTCAATTGGCACTTCCTGAAAATCAAATTAAAAAACATTAAATAAACCAAAATAACATTCAGAGTAATAAACCAACCCACCAACACAGTTAATCACCAATAATAAAAACTAGAGTCTAGCCAACTAGTATCCTTCACTAATACACTATTAAATGCTAGAAATATAATATCCGTGTCTTCGAAATTACGATATAATAATTTTCTTTTCATTAAACACTTGCTACTAATTAGCGTAGTTTTCAACTGCAGTCTGACGTGTCTAAACCGTTATCACAGTCCATCAATAACATCTATTCCAAAATATCATGATGACAATATGATTACAATATAACAGCAACTACAATTCAAAATCTTCCTCATATAGATATCATTCACCTAAAACTTCAACACAGTCACAACTAAGAAAATAACTTTACACTGACAGTGCATAACAATTAAACTCAATAACACATTATTATTACCACATTACTACTACTATTCAATAAGACTAAGAATAATCACCTCAACAATTTCCTTCTTAGGACGCAACAATTGAAACGTCTCCCTCCTCTTCTCATTAAGTTCAATTTCAAAATTCAAACTTTGTATAGTCTCATTTCGTCGTTGAACACCTTCAAGCAACTTCTTATAAACATAAACACTAGAAAGATCATTTTCCTCCAAATTCACAATAGCTTTAGCCAAAGCAGAATCCGGCGACTCCATCACCAATCCTTTAACTCCATTTTCATTAACCCTAACCTCCAATTCACCAACATCAACAACCTCCACCACACCCGAATCATCCGAAACCTCACCTCCTTTTCGTAATTCCTCACCTCCATTACTCTCCCCATCCAAATCAATCACTACCTTCTCTTTCTGAGACACCAATCTACATTCCCCCAACGCCAAACGCTTCGCCTTTTCGTAATTTCTCACCAGAAAATTCCCCATAATATCGTTACTATACTCACCACCAACACGAACACCACCGTTGTTATTGTTATTTCCGCCGACGCGTGAACTAGTAAAATTGAATTTATTAGGTCTACAGGGCGCGTGAACTTCACGAACAAACGGAGGTTTAACGTCGGGGTAACGGGAGATTCGGGAAACGACGGGGCGAGAAATGGAAACGGGTCGGGTTGAATCGGAAGAGAATTTGGGTTTTTTTCTTTGGTGAAAATTTGAAGATGAAGATTGATTCGGAAGAGTGTGATTGAAGGACATGCATTCTTCGGAACGTTTTCGATTGCTAGTGGTTACACCCATTGATGATCGAAAACGAAACTCAAAGAGAGTGTTGTTTCGATAACAACGAGCATGAAGAAATCAATTTGGGAATTTAGGGTTTTCGGTTTTTTGTTTGTGTGAAAAAGAATGAGAATTTTGGTTTTGGTTTATTTGGGTACGAAAGGAATTTAGGAGAGTGTGAATGTGTGTGAGAGAGACATTGAGGAGAGTTTTGTTCTTGAGACACGATTATTTTTTACAATTTTTTTTTTTAACAACTTTAAATATAAATAAATGATTTTAATATATTTTTAGATTTTGTATGAGTTTTTCATTCTTTCATCTGTGTTGTAAGAACACTATTCGATAAAATTGTAAAAGATTTCTTTCAAGTTAAATAGCAGTTATGGGATCGAAATGAATTTTGAGAATGCAGCCGTGTTAAATTTTTTGAAAAGAGTTTTAACTATCCTGTGTGGTCCTACTTGGTTCAAAGGATTAGTCTCTGCAATTGCGTTTAAAGGATACTCGATTCAAACAAAAAAAATCTTATATGTTGTTTTAATCTGGAGTTGTTTGATTTAATATTCAGTCTTGATATGGTGTTTGTTTTGTTTAAATTTTTAAATTAGCTTCAATTCAAATTCAGTGGAGATTTAATAATGATGTTTGTGTTGATGTTGTTGTCTGATAGATGAAGAAGCAAGAAGAGGAACACGATAACCTTCAATTTTTATTTTCTTCTGTTTTTATTTTTATTGTTTTTTTTCTTCTTTTGATTCACTGAGAGTGTTGTTTCGATAACAACGAGCATGAAATCAATTTGAGAATTTAGGGTTTTCGATTTTGTTTGTGTGAAAAAGAATGAGAATTTGGTTTTGGTTATTGGGTACAAAAGGAATTTAGGAGATTGTGTGTGTGAGAGATGGGGGAGAGTTATTCTTACACGACAATATTTTACAACTTTTTTTTAACAACTTTAAATATAAATAAATGATTTTCACATATTTTTAGATTTCGTATGAGTTTTTCATTCTTCTGTGTTGTAACCCAGAGTATTTGAATAAAATAGTAAAGAATTTCTTTCAGCTTAACTAGAGGTCATGAAATTGAAATCAGTTTTGAAAATGCAAGTGTTGAATTCTCTTAAGAGAGAGCTTTTAATATTTTTTGTGGTCCTACCTGGCTCAAGGGATAAGTATTTGTAGTTGCGCGCAAATGATACTTAATTTAAACAAAAAAATTCTTATGTTGTTTTACTATGGAGTTGTTTGATTTAATTTCCAGTTTTGATATGGTGTTTGTTTTGTTTAAATTTACAAATAGGGCAATTCAAATTCAGTGCAGATTTAATAATGATGTCTCTGTTGATGTTGTTGTTTGATGAGGAGTATCATTTGGAATACATGTTAGATAGAAAATGAAGAATAGGAACACGATAACCTTCGATTTTTATTTTCTTTTGTTTTTTTTATTGTTTTTTTTTCTTTTTCTGATTTTTATTAAAAAATAAATAAATATATTTAATGAGTTGGATACTAAAAATCAAAAAAATTATAAAAAAAAAATCAAGTGTTATTGCCACATCATTTATTTTGTCCAGACACATGCCCACGTAACATTTTTTGGTGAACAAAATAGGTTTTTACTGTGAGTCACTTGCAAGGGTCTTCAATTTTATTGTGAGTGAGATTGGAATATGTATCTGATTTGAGGGAAAATTTATCTTGTGAGTGAGATTGGAAATTTTTTTGTGAGTGAGATTGGACTCACAATATATGTATCTAAAAATCATTTTGTGCAGTATGATAAACTCTCTGTTGTCAATCTCAAATTCAGCGCGGCGCGGGCGCGGGGATATTCTTGTGGCGCGGACATTAAAAAATAAACATTTAATACTACTAAATACCTAAAACAAAAACTCAAATTTGCATTCTAACATTTCAAGCATCATTAAAATCTAGTAAGACATAACAAAAGTTTATCTATACCTATATAAAGAGGATACACTATTTTGGTATGGCCTATTTTTATTCCTATTTTACCCTTAATTTCAAATTTCAAATTATTCTCATAACAACCAAATTTGAATTTCAAATTTCAAATTATTCTCATAACAATCAAATTTGAAGAAATCATCAAAAAAAAAAAAAAAATCAAATTTAAATATAAAATAATAAAAAATATGTATCACACAAACGGGTACGTTGGTATCACACAAACGGGCACGGAACGTGCCCGTTTGGCCCGCTAGTAAAAATAAGGGCAAATACGTTTTTTTCCCCTAACAATAGAATCTCCCCGCGCCAAGCCGTCTCCGACACGGAACCGAGTTACAAACGCGGCCAATATCGCGCCAGTAGCGGGGGCGCCACCTTAACACGAGTAACGGCACCACCCTGACGCGGCCTTCTCGATTTTGGCGCGGAACGGGGACATAACGGTCGGCGCGGGGGAGATCAACAACAGAGGATAAACTTGTGAGTGAGATTGGAATATGTATCTGATTTGAGGGCACTCTTGAGTAAAAAGGATTTTACTGAGTATATTTGTCAACATACTTGCCACAGTTTGATATTGAGGACAAGATCATTTTTAGAGGGTGTGGTAAAGACATGGTATATGTTATTTGGTTTTGAATTTCGATCTTTGATGACCAAGATGCTTTACAATGAGGGAAATATTAGCAAGAACTAAGGTTGTTGAAGTCGACAAATTGGCAAACACCAAGAAGATTAATAGATTATTGTATAGCTACAACTATGATAGTAATAATCTCTTGATCCATGAATATTCCCTTTGTCCCTATATATAAGTCACTCTGACTTATTTCACACATATTAAGAAAAATTGGTAGTGTAATTATTCTGTCTAGTTTGTGTGTAAATTTTATCAAATTATTTTTTGTTTGTATGTATGGAACTTTGACTTTTTGTATTCCAATGCAAGTTATTAGTAATAATTATGGGTATGTGTTGGGGAAAAAAAGTAATAAATACATCTAGTAATTTGCAAATGAGCTTATATTTAGGGACTATATTTTTTTTGAAAAGGTGTTTATAATTAAGGAGGAAGGGAAAAGGGAGTATATTTCAAGTAAGAACATGTCTGATATATTGAATGGCAAGGAAAACTTATTAGGCTGGCATTATAAGTTATAACTGTAGCCCACCCATTTTTAGCAATGTTGCTGATGTACTTACGTATTTACATAATAGTGGTGTCCTACCTATTGTCCATAAACCAAGTGCTTGGTGGAGGGGTTGAGAGAAAAGTAGCAGGTAGTAGGTACTAGAGTTGCTAAAATGGAATAAAATCTATGAATGTGACTATCAGATCTTATGGCCATGTTGCACTAGTGAGAAGGAGGAAAAGAAAAAATGTGGGATCATGTGGGGCATTTGATGTGTACAACAACTAGGTCCATTAAGTTCAAATAATGTGATCCGGGTAAAATTGGTGCTACGAGCAAATTTCACAACCTTGAGGATAAGGTTGATTTTGAAGGAGCAAGTAATGTTATGATTCAAAATAGCACATCAAGAAATACATTTGGCATATCATAATTGGTTGAAATAAATGGACATGTCGCTTGAATAGTACTTAAATAAGGAAATGATAATCAAGAATGGGTAGGAAGAAAATTGATGAAGTTTCTCCTCTCTCCCTTTGGTACTCTCTAGTAGAGTAATGAACTTTAGCATTGAGCTTAGGTTCTTCTTCTTCTTCTATCTTTACTTTATAGTATTTCTATTTCCTTAACTTTGATTGTAATTTTCCACTGCTATTGAATCAAAACCTCATAATATCATCTATTTCTTATTACTAAGTTACACCAAAATCCCAAACCCTTTCATTTTACACCATTATTCAACGGAAACAAATAATCTTGATTATGCATCAATTTCATGGGATATTTTGTTAGAACAAGATTTGTTCGATAACAATATAACATGTATTGTTTCTATTAAGAATCACGCATTAGTTGCAAGATGACCTGATTATATGTTTATAAGTAATGATAATCCTTACATTATTCAGTATTGAGCTAGGGTCATTCAATGAAAAAGCATAAAAGATACGACTTGACTTTTTGATGAGAATAAGGTAGTGTTACATTCAATTAAATATTGGTGATTTGTCTCCTTGAGATATATTATGTAATGAGAATGATAAGGAGCTAAATTTGAGAACAAATTCTCTTTAAAAGAGAGAGGATGATGAAAGCAGAGAGAGCAGCGTACCGATGGTGAGAGAGGCGCCGCCGCGCCAGTGTGGGTTGCCGAAGATTTGCGTGCAGAGTTGTGGTGTCGTTGAGAGAGGCGCCGTCGCGCAGGTGATGTGTGGTCAGTGATGATGCGTCGATGGAATTTGAAGTTCCATGCAAAGAAGAAGAATGGCCGTGCATGGAAGAAGAAGAATGATCTAAGAGTTGTTTTTTTGCTTTTGAGAAATTGTGATTTCATAGTGGTCCTCAAAGGGGGCTTAACTTAAACAAAATAAATTGAGGTTGGGGCCAAGAATAATTGACCTTGTACCCCTACATTTATACCATCACCCTTACAAACTATCAAATATTCAAATTTTTCCCTTTTTGATATTTAACTCTTTACACCTTTATTCTTCACCCTCAATTTCAACTTTTCCAAAGCAAGCAAGTTACACCATATTTACCGCCATCTGGGTTTATGACTTCTTCGCCTTCATATCAATGAAGCCTACGACCAAACAAGAAACATATGAATCAGTTTAAATTTTTCTAAATCGTAGTAATCATAGTGAGTAAACTGAATTATATATATGGCTTCTAGAATCAACCAAAACTTCATGAATCTATAAATTATATTATTGTTCACTTAAATAATATTGAGGAACAATTTTCACACTGTTGTAGGATTCAGACATAATCTAATAAGATAAAAAATGGCATGAGAAGGGTACACAAACAACACATACAAATATGGGATAAAAATTGAGGGATATTTTAGGTGAATTAAGGAAGGTTAGAGATGAAATACCCGTTGACACAGATCGGATAGCATTGTAGAAGATTTTTTATGATAATGGGAAGTAAGAAAGGTTTCTTTTGAGGTAATGATAACAAACCGGATAATTAAATGAATGATTTCCGTTAAAATATTTCTATAAGTTCCGAAAACTCTATACCTGAATAGATATTTAATAATTCCGGTTTGTATAAAATACTTGCTCTGTTGTGTACCGAAAAAGTCAGCTCAACATAATAAGACTATACGACGTCAACTCAACATCATAATTCCAAATCACCGAACTTGATGCTCCAAGCTTTGGTACCTCAAACAACTTGTTTATCTGAAAAACAATAAGGGAGGCGTGGGATGAGAGAACTAGGTCTAATGAGTTCTACTACCCGACTAAGGTGGTGACTACATCGGGGTACCTTATTAGTCAGTCCATAACATAAAATGCATGATTTCATAACATAATATCATAAATAACGGTGTAACACAACCGATTATCTTGTTCATTTTAATTGCGAGGACAATCTGAGGTGAGCCAGTCTCAAAGGACTACAATATTTGTCTTTGATAATAATATAGATCGACACGGCCGAAGCTCACGTAACATGATTGGATTCACCTAGGAATCCCATAACGCGGTACCATATAACCACACATAATGATTGACATTAATTTTTCATGATGGCTAACCTGCCTATAACCCAATCCGGAGATACTATCAATCTATCATAATCATAATTGCTTACATTCTTAAGCCTATAATTCCTTATTTTTCTTACACATATTAACACATTAATCATACAGTATCAACACACTATCCACTGAAATATACCAAGAGAAATCAGAACATAAAACGAGTGACCCATTTTCCAAAACCATTTTCTAAAAGTTTTCAGTACTTATACGCTCGCTTAGCTTTCTGCCCGGATTCGCTCGCTAGGCGCGCTGATGCCCTCTTAGCGAAAGAGGCCAGAATTTCAAGCTATGAATGCTCGCTTAGCGAGACCCCGCTAGAACCCAATTTTGCAAAATTTGTTAAAAATTCCATTTTTATCACCTACAGTTATGATTTTTCTTAGCCATGAATAATGTAATTTACTATAAAATCTGAGTGGATCTGAGTTTTGGGATTTAAACTCACTCAACATAAACTTTATCTAAATCCTAATGTTATCATGCAATTATTAAATTTGAGCTACTCTATCTAGAGTTTTAAACTGCTAAAGAATCCACCTTAGTTCCTTGATGATAACCCTTATGTGAATTCAAGATCCCGACGTATCTTGTACCCCTATGCCATGCATCAATTCGCGTAGAGACTCATTGCGAAAACCCTGCAACTTCTCACAGTCACAACATCAGACCCCAACTTCCACAATTTAATTAAAATATTAAACGATGTCCGATTTGAGTGAATACTAGGCATGGCAACGGGGCGGGGGCGGGTTTAAGCAATACCGCCCCCGTATTCTAAATTCGGGTTTTTCCCGCACCCAGTTGAAATGGTTTTCCCCCGCTAAATTTGAGGCGGGGGCGGTGGGTCTGGGGTCTTATTGCCATGTCTATGAATGACAACTCGTTGGACAGCTTAAGATGTCAAGATTACAAATAAAATTTTGTTTACGCGGATTAACAAGCCATATGGTCCAGATTAACAAAAGAGTGGGTACTAATACAGAAAATACAGCAGAATAATTTATCAATCTTGTAAGCAGAATTTCTCCTAACATACTTAACGAAATTTCACAATTTTAGTGACTATTTCATGTCAATTTCTGTCTTCTTTCCAATGGTTATGGTTTCAAGTGAAAACAATTTATCTAAAGAAACTTATGAGTTATGACTATTTTATCGTCATTTAGGGTTTAAGGGTTTTGTAGAAAAGAAAAAGAAGAAAGAGGAAAGGTTTGGTTGATCTTTACCTTAGTTTGACAATGCCCAAAAGCTTGAAGTTGAGTATGAATTTGAAGTAACTGAATTTGGTAGTGATGTTTGATGTTTCTGCGTGAGAGTGAGAGAGAAAGGGAAGGAAGAGAAGAGAAGAGAAGGTTTGCTGAATTTTTAATGTTATGGAATGAAGGTTTGCTCTAATTACTCAATAAATTTCTCTAATTTGAATCCTTAATTAATATATATTCCTTTATGTATAAATTCTAAATCTAAATTCCAAACTTATATTCCTTGTTATGATTTAAATATATCGAGAGAGTTTAACTTAAAAGACTAATCTAATTTAGTAGAGATTGTTATGTAGAGCTGTCAAAATGGGCTACCTTTCTCCGTTTCGGACCAGCCCAAATGGACGGCGAGCTCCATCGAATCAGACTAAAAAACCGGATGAAATATAAGCCGAACAAATATGGTCCGAGTCTGGCCTTATATGGGTTAGCGAGCTTTCGGATAAACTCATCTAGTTTTTTTTTAACTAACAAAAACTAATTTATTGAAAACAAAAATTAAACATTCTGAATTAATTATAATTAAATTTAAACATCACATATATTATAACAAACATTTTCAAGCATCCAAGCACAAAAAAGAAAATATGATTAAAAAAAAGAGCAAGGCACTTACTACAAAATTGAGTTTAAGAGTTAATTAACGGTAAAGTTAAGATTTTTTGTTCAAAATTGAGATTTTTAAGAATTTATTTAGTGTAAAATTAATATATTTTTTTTGTTTAAAACTGAAAATTTTCAATACAAAATTGATATTTTTATTTAAAATTAAAGTTTATCCTGACTTTAAATATTTTCTAGCTCCGCCATTAAATATAAATGTTTATGATTAAACACTTTTAGAACAATAGATGAAATAAATATAAATTATTTTTAACTTTTCTCACTAATGACATGAACGTGACAAAATAGTGACAACCTATAGAAAATTATTTGAAGTTGTGTTTGATTGTTTATGATGTTTAATTCAAGGTTTATTATTTTCGCTTCTATATCAACACATGTTTTTTATTTTAATTCCTATATTGTATTTTTATTTAAATAAGTTCATGTAATGACCGAACGTTTTAGTTTTGATCCATGTCGTCAGTTTCTTTTAAAAACATGATTACGTGGCAAACGTTTTGCCATGTGTCATGCATGATGTGACATGTGACTAGATTAATGAGAGGGACCAAAACAAAAAAAAATTCACAATTGCAAGGGACTAAATTCAAAATATTCATAATTTTGTAAATTAACATAAAACTTAATTTCTATTTTTCTTCTCTACATTATCTCCTTGTTCTTCTTCACTCATTTCCGAAAATTTGAATCTCTCTTATCAAAACACTATAATTTATCTCTTCTAAATATAGGACATATTTATAGAACAATTTTATGCACATTCAGAGTCACTTATAAATTGATCTCGAAAATTATTGTTGCTAGATTGAGACCTTTCTTGGATGGAATTATCAGCCCGCTACAAAATAGTTTCATCCCAGGCAGAAGCACCAAAGATAATGCTATTGTTTTGCAAGAAGTGCTCCACTTTATGAGAAAATCGAAGAAAAAGAAAGGTGACATGGTGTTCAAGCTGGACTTAGACAAGGCATATGATAGAGTTAATTGGAGGTTTTTGCGGGATACTTTGATCAAATTCAACTTCCCTGCCAACATTATCTCGCTTATCATGTTTGGCATCACAGCTTCTTCCAATACAATATTATGGAATGGAAGCAAAACCGAAGCGTTCAAATCGGTGAGAGGACTCCGGCAAGGTGACCCACTTTCGCCCTATTTGTTTGTGTTGTGTATGGAACGACTGGGAGCTTTAATTAGCAAACAAGTCCGTGTCGGGAATTGGAAACCTATGCAGCTTGTTAATAATGGCACAAATCTCTCACACCTCTTCTTTGCGGACGATGTGCTGCTTTTTGCCAAGGCTACCACCGGTCAAGCTCGTGTGTTACGTGATGTGTTAGATAATTTTTGCGCTATATCCGGTCTGAAAATTAGCCAAGAGAAATCGAAATTCTGTGCTTCCATGGGAGTGGATAGGCGTACCAGGGACAGTATTTCTGAATATACCCAGATTCTTTTTACATCCAGATTTGAGAAGTATTTGGGGTTCAAAATGTTCTACGGTCGAATCAGCAAGCATGACTTTAACGACGTGTATGACAGAATCGTTGCTAAATTGGCATCTTGGAAGAGTCGGTTATTGAACAAACCAGGTAGAGTGGTATTAGCTAACTTAGTCATATCATCTCTTCCCTCCTATCAAATGTAAGTAAGTTGGTTACCTCAACGTGTCTGTGATGATTTAGACAAAATAGTTCGCCGTTTCATTTGGAAAGGTACGGGCGACAAAGGTCTCCATTTAGTTGGCTGGAACAAAATCACCCAACCTCGCAAGTTTGGGGGTTTAGGAGTGCGTTGTGCAAGATTCCAAAATGTAGCTCTACTTGGAAAATTGATTTGGGAACTTCTCCAACACCCGGATAAATTGTGGGTTCAACTCTTCAAAGACAAATATATTAAAGGTAACCTTCCCTTTAACATTACATTTTCTGGTGGGTCTGCTACTTGGAATTCTATTTCTAAAGCACTTAGTATGCTAGAAGACGGTTTCGTACTCAAAATTGGCGATGGTAATTCGAATTTTTGGTATGATTCATGGATTTTCAAAGAAAAGTTGTGCAATATGGTGCCTTTTGTTGCTATCCAGGATACACAATTGAGAATCTAAGACATATGGTTTAATGATATGTGGAACTTTCAGCAACTGTATACTTGTTGTTGGAATTTTGAATGGAAATGACGATGAAAAGAGCTTGGAATGTTATGAACACAACATGTAGTAAGTTGTGAATTTTGAAAAGTTGTTAAGTCCCACATTGGTGGAACTTGAGACTTTATTAGTATTTATATACTACTTTCCTACTACAAGGGTGTGCCCTTAGGAGTATAGAATTTTGCGCGATGGGTGAGAACGCAATCAACCTTGACCATCACGCGCGCCGCCGCCGTCTGACCGGCTCGGATCGGATCTGGGCCTGGGCCTTGGGCTTGTGTGTGATGTATAATTTTTTGGTGACCGAAAAAATTAATTAAGACTTGCGTTTTTTCCTTAATCCAAAATCAAAGCACATAATTGTGTAAAGACCAAGCATTAAACGGATTCAATGAAAATCCTTCAGTTTCTGATCCATCATCAAACTCAATAATTCCCTTTCGAACGTAGCTGTTTTATCCTGGAGGCGTCGCGGTATTTTTAAGAACTGCTTGCACAATTGGCAGTACCACGAAACGTCTTAAAGAAAGTGACCTAGTCCGCGACTCAGCTACGAATATCATCGGTTGGCAATTTTTTTATCAATTACTGTTTTTAAAAAATTTGTTTTTTGCAAATTCTATAATTGTTTTTCAACAATTTTAAGACGTTTTCAAAATGTCATGTCGACCGAAGATATTGTTGCTACTGCTACTGGTGCTACTGATAAGCCATTCAAATTCGAAGGCACTCATTTCAACCGTTGGCAACAGAAAATGTTTTTCTTCTTAACCTTAAAAAAGGTTGCTAACGTGTTGAGTGAACCTATGCCTACTGTTCCAGAAATTGATAGCACCAATGGTAAGAAACTTGTGGATGATGCAAGTGCTTCTAATGCAACTGAATCATCAACATAGCCTACGACTGCGGATATTTTACAGCTTAAGAAAGAATTACTCCTATGGAAAGAAAATGATTATCTCTGTAAGAATCATATTCTGAATTGTCTTGCTGATGACCTATATGATTATTATTGCAAATGTGCTACTACTAAAGAGGTGTGGGAGACTCTGAAAAAGAAGTATGATACTGAGGAAGCAGGTGTCAAAAAATATGCTGTGAGCCGCTATCTCAGGTATCAGATGGTAGACGAAAGATCTGTTGAAGTGCAGTCTCACGAGCTGCAAAAGATTGCTCATGAAATCATGAACGAAGGTATGAGTCTTGATGAACAATTTTAGATTACTGTTATCATTGACAAACTGCCCCCTAGTTGGAAAGATTTTAAAAATACTCTTCGTAATGAAAGAAAAGAATTTTCAATTGAAAGTCTGATTACTAGCCTTAGAATTGAGGAAGAGTCTCGGAGACAAGACCAGAAAGAAGAAGTTATGATTGTTGCTAATACCAACAAAAAGAAATTCGGTGCGGTTCTGAAGCCTACGGGCAAACCACTTAAGAATGGGAATCCTTCACAGGCTCCCAATGGTAAACAACAGCAGCAGCAGCCACCACCCAGAAATGATGCTGGTCTTTTCCTTTGCTACAATTGTGGAAAACCAGGTCATATGGCTAAAAAATGTAAGAACAGGCCTAAACCTGGTGCTCCTAATGCTCAGGCTAACCTGACTGAAGAATTCATTGCCATGATTGCTGAACTGAACATGGTTGGTGGAACTGATGGTTGGTGGATGGACACTGGTGCCTCTCGCCATGTTTGTTATGATCGTGCTATGTTCAAAAGATACACAGCTGTTGAAGACAAAAAGGTGCAGTTGGGAAATGCTCACACCACTAATGTTGCTGGTATTGGTGATGTAGAGATGAACTTCACTTCTGGAAAAACTTTGATCCTAAAGGATGTAATGCATGCTCCTGAAATTAGGAAAAATCTTGTAACTGGGTATCTTTTGAATAAGGCTGGGTTTAATCAGGTTATAGGGGCTGATTTGTACACCATTACTAAAAATGGTATTTTTGTTGGGAAAAGGGTATGCAACTGATGGCATGTTTAAGCTTAACATTGAAATGAATAAAATGTCTCCTTCCGTTTACTCTTTGTGTGATTTTAATTTATGGCATAATAGACTCTGTCATGTGAATAACCGTTGCATTTCAAATTTAAGTAATTTGGGACATATACCGAAACTAAACACAAATGAATCATTAGATAAATGTGAATTTTGCAGTCAAGCTAAAATAACTAAAAGTTCTCATAAGTCCGCAACAAGAGAATCTGAACCGTTTGATTTAATACACTCAGATATTTGTGAACTTGACGGTACTCTGACTAGAAATGGAAAATGTTATTTTATCACCTTTATCGATGACTGCTCTGATTTCACTTTTGTGTATCTAATGAAAAATAAAAGTGATGCTTTTGATGTGTTTAAGAGTTTTATGACTCAAATTGAAAATCAATTTAGTTGTAAAATAAAGAAGTTTCGAAGTGACCGAGGAACTGAATATAACTCTAGTTTATTTAACGAATTTTATAAACAACATGGAATTATACATGAAACGACTGCACCATATTCCCCTGAAATGAATGGTAAAGCAGAAAGAAAGAATAGAACTCTTACTAAATTAGTCGTTGCTATAATGTTGAATTCAGGTGCCGCTACTCACTGGTGGGGGGAAATTATATTGACTGTTTGCTTTGTCTTGAATAGAGTTCCCAAGTCAAAAACGAAAATATCTCCGTATGAGATATTAATGAAAAGACAACCAAACTTGTCTTATTTAAGAACTTGGGGATGTCTGGCATATGTCAGGATTCCAGACCCGAAGCGAGTTAAACTCGCTAGTAGAGCCTATGAATGCGTATTCATAGGGTATGCAGCAAACAGTAAGGCATATAGATTTTTTGATCTAAATGCTAAAGTTGTCATAGAATCAAATGATGCTGATTTCTATGAAAATAAATTTCCCTTCAAATTAAGAAATAGTGGGGGCAATGGAAACAGTGGGGGCTCTGAATCGAGTCACATTCCTGTGATAAGAAATTCTAAAAGCAATGACACAGATGAATCAGAACTTCGAAGAAGTAAACGAGTAAGAGTTGCTAAAGACTTCGGTCCAGAATATGTGTCCTATGCAATAAAAGAAGATCCAGCAAATCTTCAAGAAGCTTTGTCATCTCTGGATGCAGATTTATGGCAAGAAGCTATTAACGATGAGATGGATTCTTTAGAATCCAATCAGACCTGGCATTTAGTTGACTTGCCACCTGGATGCAAACCAATTGGTTGTAAATGGGTTTTGAAAAAGAAACTAAAACCTGATGGTACTGTTGATAAATACAAGGCTCGCCTTGTAGCCAAGGGTTTTAGACAAAAAGAAAATATAGATTTCTTCGACACTTTTTCTCCGGTCACAAGAATCACATCCATAAGGGTACTAATAGCAGTTGCATCAATTTATAGTTTAATAGTACACAAGATGGATGTGAAAACAACTTTTTTAAACGGTGATCTAGAAGAAGAAATCTATATGGAACAACCAGAGGGTTTTGTAGTTCATGGGCAAGAAAATAAGGTCTGCAAATTAGACAAGTCATTGTATGGGCTAAAACAGGCTCCTAAACAATGGCATGAAAAATTTGATAATTTGATCATATCGAATGGGTACAAAGTGAATGAAAATGACAAATGTATTTATTATAAATCAGAAAATAACATTTGCACTATCATATGTCTATATGTAGACGACTTACTCATATTTGGATCAAATCTGTCTGTAGTGAATGCGGTGAAATCATTGTTGTGTAACAACTTTGATATGAAAGATCTCAGAGAAGCGAGTGTAATTCTCAGAATCAAGATCACTAGGTCTGAAAATGGAATATCTTTGGATCAATCCCACTATGTGGAAAATATCTTAAAGAAATATAATTATTTTGACTGTAAACCTGCCTGCACCCCTTACGATCACAGTGTAAAACTTTTTGCGAACACTGGTGAAGGTGTAAGACAAAAAGAATATGCGAGCATCATTGGTAGTCTTAGGTATGCTACTGATTGTACTAGACCCGACATTGCCTATGTCGTGGGATTGTTATGCAGGTTTACTAGCAGACCTAGTAATGAGCACTAGCAAGCTATAGAGAGAGTCATGAGATACCTGAAAAGGACCATGAATCTCGGATTACACTATCAGAGATTTCCAGCTGTACTTGAAGGATACTGTGACGCCGATTGGAACACCTTGTCAGATGATTCCAAGGCTACAAGTGGCTATATTTTTAATATAGCAGGAGGAGCAGTATCGTGGAAATCAAAGAAATAGACCATATTGGCACAATCCACTATGGAGTCAGAAATGATAGCACTAGCTAATGCTAGTGAAGAAGCAAGTTGGCTGAGATGTTTACTTGCTGAGATTCCCGTGTGGGAAAAACCTATGCCAGCTGTGTTGATCCACTGCGATAGTACTGCGGCTATTGCAAAAATTGAGAACCGTTATTATAACGGTAAAAGACGTCAAATTAGAAGAAAACACAACACTGTGAGAGATTTCATCACAAGGTGCTGTGAGAGTGGATCATGTACGTAGTAATGATAATATAGCAGATCCTTTGACGAAAGGATTAGCTAGAGAGAAAGTCCTAAATACATCTAAAAAGATGTGACTAATGCCTATGAATTGTCATGATGGTAACCCAACCTAATAGACTGGAGATCCCAAGAAATAGGTTACAATGGGTAAACAACAAGTCGTGAACAATATGAAAGAATCATGCAAGTGTAAGGTACGCATGAATCCTGAAGCGATAGGTTGAGATAATAGAAACTCTTAATGAGGTCTATACTCTTTATGAGTGAGGTACCAAGCTACAGGAGTACCTCTGATAGACCCACCTATGTGAATGTGGAACTTAGGCCGGTTCCTATGGAATTTTGAGGCAGAATTCCTAGAGCGTTCATGAATCTGGGATAGACGTGCAGGGCCATTAAAGCACGGGCTTATAGAATACACCCTAAAGAGAAAGGTTGTGTGCAGGTTTGAGAAAAAGCTGAGATAGAGTTCAAGACATGAGTCACTCTTGTTAAATCAGACTCTTACTTGCTACGTAAAGGTTCAAGTCAAGAGACACCTTTGCTTATGCACAATTTTTTAGAAACGTTTAACGTTACTTCCAGAACAACTCTTCTAAATTCAAGTGGGGGATTGTTGGAATTTTGAATGGAAATGATGATGAAAAGAGCTTGGAATGTTATGAACACAACATGTAGTAAGTTGTGAATTTTGAAAAGTTGTTGAGTCCTGGGACTTGAGACTTTATTAGTATTTATATACTACTTTCCCACTACAAGGGTGTGCCCTTAGGGGTATAGAATTTTGCGCGATGGGTGAGAACGCAATCAACCTTGACCATCACGCGCGCGCCGCCGCCGCCGTCCGTCCAGCCGGCTCGGATTGGATTTGGGCCTTGGGCTTGCTTGTGTGTGATGTATAATTTTTTGGTGACCGAAAAATTAATTAAGACTTGCGTTTTTTCCTTAATCCAAAATCAGAGCACATAATTGTGTAAAGACCAAGCATTAAACGGATTCAATGAAAATCCTTCAGTTTCTGATCCATCATCAAACTCAATAATTCCCTTGTCTTCAGTTTTTGTTCTCCGTCTTTATTGCCTTTCATTGCTAATGATTCAGAAAACTTTTATATATTGCTTTGCTCCTCTTCTCCAAAATTACAAAAACAAAAACAAAAACACAGAAAAAAAATCTCTTGCTCTTTCAATCGATATTTTTTGCTTTGTCACAGAATTGGTAATTCATTACCAATATTCGAGTGATTAGTTTACTAATCATTAGAGGGTGTAATCTTGTCTGAATTCTACAAGTGCAGTAGACTTTCGATATTCTTTCGAACGGAGCTGTTTTATCCTGGAGGCGTCGCGGTATTTTTAAGAACTGGTTGCACAATTGGCAGTACCACGAAACTGAAGGAAAATAGGTTTAGTAAAAGAAGCGGAATTCAAAAATTTCCTTAAGAGATCCTTACGAAGGGTCATGATCATGTGTTTAGGGTTTTACCTCTCGTAGAATAGAACCCTTTGAATCACGAACAAGACGATCACGAACGTTGAAGGATGAACCGCAACGTCTCTAACTAGTCCACACGAACAACTTTTCTCCAATCTAAGTGCTAGCTTGTGATTGAAGATTAACAATGAGAGTGATAGAATACTTGAGAAAAATATTAGGATTCATGTAACCCTAATATTGTTATGAAAGTCTCTTGTGTTTTTCACTTCACTTCGCTTGTGAAACTCTTTTCACTAGGTTTCTATTTATATAGTTTATTATCTTGTTCTCCAAGATAAATATTTTCTTGTCCAATAAAATTTGTTTGTAACAAAAACAAACAAAATAAACAAGAAGATTTGTTTGTAACAAACAAACAAAATAAAATAAAAATCCACCATATCTTTTTATTTGGGGCGCGCGCCCCATGAGTCATCATACTCATGTGCGCGCGCGCCCACCATACCATATGGTGTATCGCCTTTCATTAATTTGTGATACTTTATCACAATGCATATTTTTCTCAAGTGCACCGTACCTTACGGTGTTCTCTATCTCTCACACTATACTGTCCTTATGTGTGTGACCCTGTAGGATTCCGTAACGATGGCAATAATATTAAATCAACTATCTAATATTATAAACATTGAGTGGTCTCTAGCAATACATCAATGCTACCCATATTAAGGAACATTTATGTGATCTTAACAAAAACATTCAGTGACAATATTTGTTGTGTACAATTACCCCTTTGCCCTTATGTCTATATTGAACACAAGGCATAGACTGTGTCATCCTTGTCATGTTCAATATTGGGCCCATAGACATTTATCCTGTTATGTAGGATTGACAAATTTCATCTAGGTCACTAATGTCCCTCAGCATGCTTTATAAAAGTACCTATCCACTGCCTTCATTATTATCCAGTTACGGATAACGTTAGATCAGTGATAAGGCACTTATCTCTACATCTAGGGTACATAGTGGTTTCAGGTCGAAGGGTGGTTTACACCATTGTCACCATGAGAGTAACTTATGACACATTACATAACATTCCATGTAGTTCTCTCATAGCGGGTCAATCCAATATAAATATTACTCCTAATATTTATATCTATGTCAAGACTTGATAACTCCTTATCCTATGATCCATGAGATGCGATCATCAGTCTATCTTCATAATAGTCTTTATGCTTTAAGGTTATCACTTTTCACCTTAAAGCTCGACTACGGATACTTTAAGAATAGTGTCCTTATGTTTAATTTAGTCTCATGATTAAGTCATACTTAATATTAAACGGACTATCTATTCTAGGGACTTTATTATTTTGGACTCCTACAAACATAATAAAGAAGTGCCTTATATTATTAATAAATAAAACATTATATTTATTAATAAATAATTCGATACAAGTACTTAAAAGTATTGGCCTCTAGGGCTCTAACAACAACAGAAATGTCTTAAAGAAAGCGACCTAGTCCGTGACTCAACTACGAATATCATCGGTTGGCAATTTTTTATCAATTACTGTTTTTAAAAAACTTGTTTTTTGCAAATTCTGTAATTGTTTTTCAACACTTGTTTACCGGCAGATATGATTAACACCATTAAGACTCTCCAACCTCGAATTGCTGATGGTCTCCCGGATGTTTGGACTTGGCAACACTCAACTACAGGAATGTACTCTACCAGAGATGCATATAATTGGCTCCTGAACCCGGCTCCCGTTGATGAACATCTCAATTGGCAATGGATTTGGAAATTGAAACTACCGGTGAATATTCAATTTTTTGTGTGGCAATTGCTCCACCGTTCTATCACTACTAGAGAGATTCTTCATCATAGACATGTTAGTAACTCTAATCTCTGCCCCCGTTGCCTCGTAGCTATTGAAAGCATTGAACATTGCCTCTTTTCATGTCTTGACGCGGCTAATGTTTGGCGAGCTAGTGGCTTGCTTAACCTTCCCAATGTTACTGTGGGAATGGAGTTGTTTGAGTGGTGCAAGAAGTATAGTAAGGTTTATGGGAATATTATCTTCATTATCATATGGACAGTGTGGTGTGATAGGAATGCTTTCATCTTTGATAATCACAAGGTTA
Source organism: Trifolium dubium (assembly GCA_951804385.1). Lineage (NCBI taxonomy): Eukaryota > Viridiplantae > Streptophyta > Magnoliopsida > Fabales > Fabaceae > Trifolium > Trifolium dubium. The sequence goes on from OX638066.1 coordinate 11,206,162, forward strand.
GCGTATGCTCCAGTGTGACCAAAATCCAGTCCTAATTAGCTCATGTGCCAATGTGTTTGGTAGTTGTATTTCTAATTCATCTACTGAGGCTAATTCTAGGATGGTTGGGTGGTTAGACCCGCACGTGGAACAGTCTGTCTTAATGTAGATGGCGGCTTTTTGGGTTCGGCGAATACAACACGTTACGGAGGACTACTTCGTAACAATAATGGGGACTTTATTTGGGGCTTTTATGGATTATCAATTATCCCTAGTATCCTTTTTGCTGATATTGTTGCTATCCTTCACGGTGTACAATTATGCTGGGATAATGGCTACCGCAAAGTGGTTTGCTTTTCAGACTCTTTGCAGGCTGTGAATTTGATTCGGGATGGAGTTTCGGTTCACCATCGTTATGCCAATGAGATTCATGGTATTCGGAATTTGCTCAACTATGATTGGGAAGTGGAAATCACGCACACTCTCCGTGAAGGTAACGCGTGTGCGGATGTGCTAGCAAAGATGGGTGCAGTCTCAACCACCAAGTTCGTGAAACTGGATACCCCTCCCCGGGAATTATGTGAATCGCTCTCTGCTGACGCTAGAGGCGTAATGTTTATTAGAGAGTAATCTTTTTGTTTTTGTGTTTCTTTCTTGTTTTTCCTCTTATGTAACCAAAAAAGAGTCCAAACTATATGACATGCTTCAAATTACAGCAACAAATTATAGCATCATAGTTATGGCAAGTTATAGTACATTTTTATAGCACATATATTGCAATTACAAATCAAATTATAGGATATTCTTCGACAAACCAAATTATAGGACATTCTTGCACAAACTAAATTGTTCAAAACAAATAAACTGGATTAACAAAGTATGCAAATTTCATTCAAATGCCATTATATTATATATTGTCATCAAAATACCATTTTCATTGTCAACAAAATACATTTCCTTCATACCATCAAAATACCATAAACAAACTACATTAATCAACCAAACAACTTAAAGCAAGCAAAGAACATATAATCCGAGATATAATAAACAAAGTCTTGTATAACTTTGAAGTACTCCTTTCATTAAGCAATTTCTTTTTCATCTTCTCATTTTTTTTGCTTTCAAGGCCTTCAATAATACCAACGATATCTTTCACAAGCTCTGAGCAGTTGCAATTACAATCTTTTTTCCCACTCATGTTGCTTTGTCACTTGAACTGTTACTGAGTTCATGTGAAGAGTAGATGGACATATGGAGAATGTCCATCAATTTCATCATCCAATATATACAACTTACAACTATGTTCAACCTATATATCAATTCAACATTATCAATTCAAATGAGTAAGATTATGAGAGTAATGTTATCAATTCAATATTATCACAACAACTAACTAAAGCCTTAATATTCTACTGATTTAGCATAAAATGTAAAGAAGCAGCTAACTAAAGCTTTAATACTCTATTAATATAGCAGGTAATCCAAGCTAAAACAACATATTACTTGTTAATAATGAACATATTACTTAAAGTTTTCACTAGAATTAGACATGAACATCTTCATTATTTTGTTGCAACCACATACTGGGATCTAGTATAATATTGAGTGAGCAATAGAACTTGAAGAACTCATCTTGAGCAGTTTAATTTGGGAATTTTCGGATAATTATGGTGCGAAGATAAAAGAGAAAGAATGGTGTGAAGAGAATAGAGAAAGAATAGTGTGAGGTGAATAGAAGAGATATAAAAGTTTTTGAAAGAGATAAATTATAATGTTTTGATAAGAGAGATTTAAATTTTTGAAAATGAATGAAAAAGAACAAGGAAAATATAGAGAAGAATAGAAATTAGACTTTTATGTTAATTTGCAAAATTATAAATTTTTTGGATTTAGTCCCTTGCGTGAATTTTTTTGGTTTTGGTCTCTCTCATTAATCTAGTCACCTACCACATCATGCATGACACGTGGCAAAATGTTTGCCACGAAAACATGTTTGTGACGACGGAAACATACGGTAGGGACCAAAAACAAATATTTGGTCGATTCAGGGACTTATTTAGACAAAAATATGAGAGTAAAATAAAAAATCTATATCGATAGGGGTGAAAATGATCTTTAAGTCTTAAATCAAATGTCAACATCATCTCTTGGGGCAACTAACAGATCATTTTACATAGCTATATTTGAGATATTGAATGGGGAAAAGTAAAAAAACTATTTGATTTATTATTAAACGAGCGGCAGACTAAGTATGCAACAATCCACCATAAGAGGTCAAAAAGAGGTTTATAGCTGCATAGATGACATGTACATTAGAGATTGTTAAAATCTACTTCTAATATAAGAATTTTGATTACTAATAATATTACATTATTACCCTTCTTTCAAATAAATAAAATCAACTTCTTTTTAGGACAATTGTGTCATTTTACTTTTTACTTTAAATTATTTTATTATTTTCTCTTTCTTACTTTTTCTCTTACCACATTCTCTCTCTTTCAAATTTAATTTTTTTTCTCTTTCAACATTTCTTCTTACTCATCTTTTAAATTTAAAATATTTCTTTCAACATTTCTAATAATAAAAAATTCCTCATTTCTTTCTCTATTAATAATTCTTTAATCGCTTAAGAAAAAAAAAATCTTTCATATTTGTTTATTCTCCAATTTCTACTATATTTTATTTATTTATATTTCACCTTTCATTAAAGAATGTTTATTATTTTATCAATGTTTATTGTACTAAGATATATTTACTTTTTCATTAATTAAATTCGTAACGGGAACGGTAATTTATTTAACGAGTTTTCGCTTATAAAAAGATATTTAAATAAAACTCTACATGAATATATTTGTTTTCGTACCTACTATTAATTTATAGAAATCCTATATTAATCTTAGTATTTTAAAATATGCAGAAAATGCCGAAATTGCTAGGTCAGACATTCCTGACGGGGTTTCATCTCTAATTCCTCCATTTTAAATGTGTGGGGTTTATATATAATTAAATTACACGAATTCACAATAGAATCATATGTAGATGTACAAATATTTTATTTTTATGATGTACTAGCGGGCCAAACGGGCACGTGCCCGTTTGTGTGGAACGATTTGATGAAAAAAAACGTTTTTAAAAATATTAATTGTTTGATGAAAATTAAAGTGTATAAAAATTATTAAAATAGAAGTTAAGAAGATTGAAATTATAGAAGTTAATAATAATATTAAAAAAATTATAGAAGTTAAAGTTTAAAAAAATAGCCGTTAAGGGCGTTTTAGGTATTACTAAAAAAGGCTACACCAAAACACTATGTTTTCCCTTTATTATATGTATAGATAGATATAGTTTTGTTCTAATTTACTATCAATATAAACTTTTTACCTAAATATAATTACTTTAATATCCTTCCTTCAAATTAATAGATTTAATTTCTTTTAAATACAAAAGAATCATTTTAATACTTTACTTTTTCATTACTTAAATTCGCAACGGGAACAGTCATTTATTACGCGGCCCGTGCATCGCACGGGTCTTTTGCTAGTTTTGTTCATAAAAAAACATACGTAAATATATATTATTATACAGATTAATAACTTTTTAAAAATTATGATTAGTAATAATTAAATAAAAATATATATCATAAAAATACATTTTTTGTTGTTAGAGGGAATTGAACCATGTTATTCTTGCTAAAAATATATATCATAAATATATATCATAAAAATACATTGATACATTGAATAACTAATGTATCTAGTCTATAATATAGATTAAATACATTAATTATTCAATGTATCTAAAAAGGTGAAAGTTGTTTATATTTAAGGCCGGAGGGAGTATCTCTCAATATCGTAGAAACCCAAAATAATTAAATGACTTAGAAATCTAAAATCGTAGAAACCAAGTAAATATCACAACTTTCTAAAAACTTAGGAATTAAGATAGGAAATTAAATGCATTTTAGCCAAAATAATAAAGCTTAAAAAAAAAACTCCTGGTTCTCTCTCTCTAACTCTTGAGTTGTTTCTTTTTCTGCTGACTGCTGAAACCTTGTTTCAGTCATCAACCCTACATAGGTTTGACATTGATTCCTTTCCTTTCTCCTCTCAAATATAAACTCTTGTGAAGGTAAACAATGAAGTTTGGTAGAACAGATATATCTTCTATTTTGAAAGATATTAAGCGCCAACAAAAACGTATCAAACTTAAGAAGAGGTAACATATATAACAACCTTCATTCACATTATTGTTTTTCTTTTTTTGTGTTACATATATTATATTGCCAATGAATCACTGACACAGACATAGACACTAGCACGTTGACACGGATATTTTGTTTTTAAAGAATGATATATGTTTAATATAAACGTAAGTGTTGGTGTCGTGTCAGTCCGACACCGAAACATGCGTATTCAGAGAAGTGTCCATGCTTCATAATAAACCTTTACGTTAATTTTCTTTTTTTGCGTTACATATATTATAGTGGCAATGAAGCACAGACACACAAACATGGACACTAACATGTTGATATATATATATATATATATTTTTTTTTTTTTTGAGAAAATGATATATTTTTAATATAAACGTAAGTGTCGGTGTCGTGTCGGACATAGTCGACACCGGGACATGCGTATTCCGAGAAGTGTCCGTGCTTCATATAATTGGCTAAATTTAATTACATGAAAATGTGAGTGGTGCAGGTGGTTATTGCAGTTACTCACAAAACATCAAAGGAAAAAGTTGAAAGAAATTCGCAAAACCAGGTGAGTGAGTGTTGCATTTGTTCAATGATTTAGAGTCTGTTTGGATAAACAATTTATTTGCTGTTTTCAATGATTTGTTCAACTTATTTAGGGTCTGAAAATTGTAATAAGCTGTTTTCATAAGTTTAGTGTGACGAAACTTATGCCAATAGATAAGATCAAATAAGTCAATCCAAACAGACTCTTAGTTACCAGGTTTCACTCTAATGAATTATTTTTGTGTCTACAGGTATTTGCCCGAGTCTTTACTCAGAAAAGATGATGTAAGTTTCCTTAATTGTATTATTTGTGTATAGTTATTTGCATCACTCTTTCTTGATTTGAAATTTGAATGATAATGATAATCTAATGATCGTTTCAGCTATTTTATGAGTCAGCGAGAACTCATGTCGAACACGCCTTTGGAGCACCTTACATTGAAGTTGAGAATTGTACCCCTCAAGATGATATGGATTTGAACCAAATAACAGACCTGAAAGGGTTGATATTATCATGCCTCGATAATTTGACCACCAAGGGTCTATATCGTCTTGCTATGATAGTTAGTAGCGACACAGCCAAGTATGAAAGAACTCGAGGTAATTTGAAAAAGATTATCAAGGGTTCTCTTTCAAGTGTTCTGAGTAGCGAAACACGCAATGACAAGCAAAGGGAAACGGATAAACAGCTTTTTCAACTTCTCAACAATCCTCAGCATTTTCGACATAGTTGTGAGCTTTTACCTGGATTTGGGACCTTATTTTATCGTGCTGCTGTAGTAAAGATTTTGTCTGGACTTGAAAGGTTACCATCCCAAACCTTGATTGCAATGCGTAGAAAACTTAAAGGAATTAAAGCACCAACGCCTAAGTTGCTACCCTGCAGGCACGGATGTAGCCGAGACACACTAATCCGAATAGTGAATAAATTATGTAGGAAGAAGCTTTTAGAACTTGATGATGGAAGAAATGAGAATGAGCAACAGAACCCATTAGCAAAAGCCATTTCAGTAGCAGACTTATCACTAAAACTGTTAAATGGTTTCGGTAGCACGTTTTTAGAAGAATTTTACCATTACTCGCCTGAAGTGAAGTCCCTGCAGAGTAATATTATAAATGCTATATGGTCTGTTGAAAAAAAGAAAGTAGTGCCATTTTCAGTGCTAAGAGAGTTACAGCTTCTCATAGAACCAGAGGCTAAAATAGCGAATATGGGCTTACGGAGACAGTTCGTAAATCTTTTGACTGAATTTCTTTTTGAGTGCAGTGATATGGATAGCACTCCAAAGTCTCTATTGCAGGTTCTAGATGTTATCAAAAAGTGTTCTAATAAAAGCTCATACGATGTAACATCCGAGAAGAAGCATATTGAACAAGAAGTTGACTGTATATTAAGTGTAAGTTCTCAGACAAATCAAATTATTCAAGACTTGCTGCCAGACTGTAAATTCGACCAGGACTTTAAGGATGCTTATATGGATGATGACAGTGACAGTGATAACGATGAAGATAGTTCTCAATTTAACGAAGGAGAAAGTGTTGGCGATTTTATGCCATTTGAGTTCCGCAGCCCAGTTACACCTGGGGAAAGGTTGAATAGTGATTCTGAAAAGCTTCAATCTAAGAACTGTAATAGCCAATGCCAAGAAGAAAGCGGAGAGCAGCCAAAAGATGAATCGATGTCCACAAACCACAGTGCATGCAATAACCAATACCTTGCTACCCAAGATGCTTGTGATAAGACAGCTATGCTTGCATATAATCTCATAGGTCATATGTTGGAAGAGTTCGCCATAACTGAAGGCATAAGCTTAGACTCGAGCAAAAGGTCATACCTCAACTGCGATAAGCAAATTGAAGAAGCCAAAGGTACTGAATTTCTTCCATTACTACCATTACAAAATATTGTACGGTCATATCGGTACTACTTTAGTTTAATATATTGTGAATGACACTTAACTAATGTTTTGGTATAAATTTATCAAAGTAATATTTGTGCCGTCAACAATGATTATCGAGCTTTATATCATGCAGAAACAGAAGAACAGTCATCATCTACGAAACGTAAAAGAGGTCCGGGTCTTGTTGGAGTAATTGAAGAGCTTATTCCTTCCTTTCCAGATAGGTATTTGTTACATTCTTTAATTATTGTTGCATAACAAGAAATGCTTTGTATAATGTGCAGAAAATTGAACTTTCCACCCCAACAGTTAACCCCCCACCCCTACATTTTTATTGAACTGACAGTTTTACTCTCATATAAATACTAAAAACAGTTGAAAAAATTCACTTTTCATTTTTTACTAAACATTGTTCCGGTTTGGAGAAAGAGAGCGAGTGCCGAAAAGTAAGAAAATTACACACCGGAACGCATTTCAAAGTGTTCCGGTTTTGTTGTTTATACCGGAACAATTAAAACATGTTCCGGGATGCATATCGATATACACCGGAACATCGTTGTAAGCGTTCCGGGATGAGTTTGTTTTTAAAAGCGATACCGGAACCGATCCAATGTGTTCCGGGATTCTTTTGATCAGCAAAAGCGATACCGGAATGGATCTAAAGCGTTCCGGGATCGTTTTGATACCGGAATAGAAACTAAGTGTTCCGAGCTCCATACCGGAATGCGTTAAACAGTGTTCCGGTGTGTTTTTGTTTTATTAATAAATTTATTTATTTATTTATTTATTTTTTCTACAGTGGTGCGCAGTAGAGGACGCGATGGGAGAATTATTTCAAGAAATCGTGGACGAGACGAACCTATCCGGGGTTACGGGCAGTATGAGGAGGAGGAGCAACATTATGAGGAGCAGCACCCTGAGCAGCAGCCTGTGGCATTAGAGCAGCCTCCTCCAGTAGTAGAGCATCAGCCACATTTGCAATGGGGTGGAGGACCGGTTGATACGAGTCTTCTCACCAAATATCACGAGCATGTTGCTCGTTATCTTTGGTTTGGTGAGGTAATTAATTTATTTTTATATAAACTTTAAATAAATAGTTTAAAATATATTTTTTTTACTAGAGTTTAAATTATAACACTAAAAAACTTAATTTGTATAATATATTATTTTAACAGTTTTAATTTATGTAATATATTATTTTTTAAATAAATTTTACATACATTATTAAAAATGTAATTATTGTGATTATTTCATGCGTGTGAATTTGTATAGCTGTATATATTTAGGTATATCACATATATTAATAGAAATTAATTTTTTTAATTAATACAGGAGCGGCCAGGAAATAAAAAGGAGTTAAAAATAACTTCTATGGGAAAGAAGCTTATGGGATGGATACCAACACTACATCCCCCAGTGATTAAAGGTTGGGTAGATGGATCAGGATTGGCTCCACTTGAGAAGACTAATTTGAAGATGGTTGATCCCCACCTTATATCTGCATTTGTGGAGAGGTGGCACCCGGAAACGTCGTCATTTCACATGCCATGGGGTGAAATGACGATCACACTTGATGATGTGCGTTGTTTGCTTCATCTTCCAGTTCGAGGCGATTTTTATAATCGACCTCCACCAGTAACAGAAGAAGGAGCTACTGCACTTGCAGTGGAGTTGTTGGGGGTGACATACGCACAAGCTAAAATGGAGACTAGAAAGCAACGAGGTGGATATTACAGCCAAGAGTGGTTACATTCAGTATATCAGACACAGATTATGGGTGGTAGATCTGACTGTGCTGCTAGGGCGTATATGTTGTTGTTGGTTGGGTGCACCATTTTTGCTGACAAGAGTTTCACGCGTGTAGACGCGAAGTATCTACCGCTATTTAGAGTTTTGGGTACATGCAATAGATTTTGTTGGGGCGTAGCTGCTTTGGTGACTTTATATGATAGTTTAGCAGATGCCTCATTGTATGTCACGAAGCAGCTTGCAGGGTATCCTTCACTTTTACAGGTAATTAACTAACTTTTTATGTTATTAATTTATTTGGTTTAGGTTTATGTTATTTAATTAACTTTTAATTTTATTTGTTTTATTCACAATATCTTTTTATGTAATTATTATTCACGATATCTTTTTTTTTGTATCAGTGTTGGATACATGAGTATTTTCCAACTATTGGTATGCGTGCCTTGTCTGGGATTAACTGTGAAGATTTAAATGCACCTGCTCCTCGTGCTGCGCGGTGGAAGTACAAACAGGGGGATAAAAAGCTTGATGAGCTACGGAGTATTATTGATGATCTGACTCTTGATGATGTTATATGGCGTCCTTTTGAAGGTCATCGGAATATCATTCCGTTTGATACTATTTGTTTGTACAGTGGATGCCTGCGTTGGTGTGGCACTACTGTTCCTCACTTGCCTGAGAGGTGTATTAGACAGTTTGGATACATACAGTATATACCACCACCGCCACCAGTTGTTGCCACTGCTGATGTCGACAGTGATTGGATTGCTTATCATTCCAGCGTGGATCGGATCCTTGAGACGGTGCAGATTGCGAGGTATGCATGGGAGGTTGCACCAGATTACATGTCATGGTATTATCAGGTATCTCATCCTAGACTTTGTCGTCCTGTTGATGGACCACATGGACCACCTCCAATTCCAGACTGGGAGCCACCTTTAGCTCCAGAGTTGCAGCCAGCGCATCAGCATGATGCACATGATGTGCCAATTCATGATGCACAGGAGGTGCCCGTTCATGATGCACGTGAGAGATTGGCTGCGTTTGCTTCTGCGATAGAGCAGGGACTAGATGTTTGTGGTGCTAGTAGAGATGAGGCACAATTTGTATCTTTTTTTAGGGCACTCGATTTGTCTCGTGGTGCAGATTTACACTAGTATTTTTATTATTGTGTACTATCGACTTGTTATGTACTAACGTGTTGGAACTTATGCTATAGATATTTATTATTATGCACTACATGACGAGTTTTTATTATTTAATATAATTAACATTATTGAATAAAAAAACATTATAACATCTTTAATGCCAATTTAAAATAAATAACACCTTCAAAATAAATAAAATCTTTAATATCAATTTAAAATAAAGAACATTATCCATACCAAAAAAATAAAAAACATTATAAAAAGTGCTCAAAACTCAAAATTTCTATCTTATGACCACACCAGGTAAACTGTAATTTAGTTGTAACCAAGACTGAAAACGTCCGGCATATGCTGACTTCCAAGATTCTGCTTCTTGTGAACGAAACTTATTCCAATCAGGTGTAAGTTTGGGCAACGGGAATCCTGGTTTCATGTTTACCTGGAAAAAAAAAGTTATAATTGGTTGATATAAACTAATTAAATATTAAAAATTAAAATACACTTAAAATTAATATTTACCTGAACCCAATGATTTCCATCAACAAATCCAATGCAAAAGAACCTTGCCAAAGAGGAATGTGATGTCATCATGGGACAGAAAGTCGTGCTAGGTTTTCCGAATGTAACTAAGATGACATTATACCGATTTGCTACAAGATAACCCATGGCAGGTATGGTGAACCAACCAACTGGATTCAATAAAGAATCTCTAACAACTTTTAGACTTTCTCCAAATAATTTCTCATATAAACTAATATTATTTCTCAGCTCATTATCCAACTCTCGACGAACTATGGGCCAACCCTCCACTGTGTATCCAAGTAATGATGCAATTGCTCTAAACCCACAATTTCCATCTGGCTCAACATCGACAATGTCAACAATATATGGATGAATAGACTTAGGAAATTGTTCCAAATATTTTTTACTTGATTGCTTATGAGATGGTTGTTTTTGAGATGGTTGTTTATGAGATGAAGATAGTTGAGATGGTTGTTTTTGAGATGGTTGTTTCTGAGATGAAGATGGTTGAGTTAGTTGTGTTTCAGATGGTTGAGATTGTTGTGTACACACCCTTTTCGACAATCCTTGGGAATCTTCATATTCTTTGTCGACATGCTCAAAGTATGAAGGATCACGATACACATCATAACCTTTTGGTGCTTTGCTTTTACCTTTCTTCACTCCTCCTTTAGTTTTTATTTTTTCAGGCGGTGCACACATGGAACTTGTAGCTGGATAAGCAAGTTCACACACTTTACTTTTTAATGCTCGTTTTCCAATAATATCAAGCGATTGAAATCGAATCCACAGTGCATCTAATGCTTGAGTTATGTCTAACTCGTATCCATCTTCTGTGGCATCATCCATAGGACCTTCCATGGTTAATTTCTTCCAGTGGACATGAATAGAATCCAACGGTATCGGCACACCTGTAAGTTTATACCCACTCAATTCACAAGCACAAGGTAACCCACATGTTGATCTCAATGTGCAACCACATATATCCTTATTTGTTTGGACATATTCACATCTCTTCAACTCTTTTACAATATGTGTCATAGCGGCTCTAGACACAAATCCTCTCAAATTTTGAAAAAATGGACCGTTGTGCATGCGATCAGTATAATAAAAACTTTTTTGAAATGAAGCTCTAATATTACCTATTCGTAATATTATGTGTCATTCATGGCATCCCAGCACTTGCACAAGTCACCTTTGCTATTTTCCAACATTTGTTTTAATTTCCAATGTTCAGACTCAACCCTAAATCCAAGAGTAAATCATATAAAGTTAATCAACAAAATACAATGTAATAAAAAAAATAAAAAAAACAATGTTTTTCTATAAATATTGTTAATTTTACCTATTAGTCGTCATGTTTCCCAGATGCATCAATTGATTGACCCATGCTTCAACAAATCTTTTTTTGTGAGGATTCAACCATGTAACTTTCACATAATCAACAAAAGTGCTCCATTCAACACATGCTTGCTCAAACTCGTTTAACCGCTCCTGATATTTCACTTCATCACGACTCCACACAAGTTTTCGCCACAATTCCATGACCGCATCAACCATATCGCTTGGTAGATTCTTCTTGCAGTGGGAATTAACATTTTTTTCTATATGAAAACGACAAAGCATATTCACAGTATGCGGAAATACAACTTCAATCGCATTCATCAAAGCAATATCCCTGTCAGTCAAAATTACTTTTGGAAATAAGTCTTCCTTAATAAACAATCCTTTAAGTTTCTCTAATGCCCAACGACAATTATCCTCCTTCTCTTGTTCCATATAAGCAAAACCAACATAAAATGTCAACTCAGTTGACGTCAGACCAACAATTTCGAGAAGTGGATGTCTGTATTTATTGGTTTTGTATGTGCTATCCATTATCAAAACAGTAGGAAACATGTTCAACAATTTAATTGAATCTGGATGTGCCCAAAATATATCTCTCAAAATTTCTGAATCATTGTCTCTTCTTCTACTCCAACATACATATTTCGCATCATCTAACAATTGTAACAACTGCTGCATCTCTGTTTTAGGACCTCTTTCTTGTTGTTGTAGAATTTGTCTCTTTTTGTATATTTGAGTGATATGAGTAACACTCTCTGGATTTTGCCTTTGGAACGATCGAAGTATGTTTCTTGGTGCTACATGACACTTTGTCAAATCTGCTACATGTTTCTTTTCATCTTCAGTTAAACGTCCTACACGAGGATGACCTTCATACCTATTAGGTAGTTCATGGTTGTGTATTCCATGTCTCACTTCAACTTTCCATCCTGAACCATCTGTTGACGGTGTTGATCTAATTTTGAATGGACAATCACATTTTTTATTAGCAGATTTTTTTGAACTTTCAGCTTCATATTTTCCGCCTCTGTCACAACCTAAAATTAACTTATCATTTCTTCCTCTCTTTCTGGTCTTTGTATCTGATCTAGTAATATTAATAGTGACCCTGTTTGCAAATCCAACACCCCTAGCCCATTCTACCACAGCTTCGCGTGTAGCAAATTTTTGAGTAGTTGTGAATACAGCAGTAGTATCTACATGAGCTTGATTGGTAACGCTTGCTTGAGAACTTGCCATACCTGTTTAAAGCACATTAAATTGTTAAAAATTATAAAATAAATCAAACTGGAACACTTAAATTGCGTAATCCGGTTTACTGGGTTAACCACTCAAACCGGAACGCGTGTAATCGGTTCCGGTATGATTTTCTTGAAGCATTTACACACCGGAATACGTGTCCTTTTGTTCCGGTATCCATTCTGGAAAATAATATACACTGGAACGCGTTTTATAGTGATCCGGTAACAATTCTGGATAAGTTTACACACCGGATCAATATAAAGCAAAGTTCCGGTATTCTGAATGGAACCGGAACAATCTCGCGTTGTTCCGGTAAATATCTAAGACGAACATACTAAAAAAATTCAACACCGGAACGTTAATAAAACGGTTCCGGTAAGTATACTGTACCGGAACATTTGTTCACTTACCGGAACAGTGCAATTGTTGGGGTGTGTGTTTTTTTCGGAACGAGTGAATGAATGATAAAATAAAAAATATAAAAAGTTAAATAATATAAAAGGTAAAACTGTCAGTTCAATAAAAATGTAGGGGTGAGGGGTTAACTGTTGGGGTGGAAAGTTCAATTTTCTAATGTGCATGATTCTGGCAAAAAAAATGTCATGATTTTATTTTTCTAAATAAGCTTTACTCATTTGCATAACAAAGATAATTCATGTCTCTATGAGTAACTCTTGTGTTTTGGACACTGCAGTAGCATGGAAAGACTGAAGATACTGATGGGATAAAGTTAATGGAACTCAAGCTTTCAGGTTCAACTAGAGAAGGAGATTTTGATTTTTGAAATGGTTTAGCATTTTTGTGAAAATATTAATCAAATTCATTTGAACATCTTTGTGATATTTCATCGAATTTTTAACAAGTTTTTTTTGATATAAATAGTCACTTTTTTTTTATATCAGCAATTGTTTGTGATATTATCTGTCGTTTAATATTTTTAACAGAAATGAGATATTGACATATTGCACATAGATACACATCTATATTACTAAGAGTAAGAGTATGAATTAAAAAAAGTTCCCAAACATTTTAAAATGTAAAAACATTGTAGAGGAAGAATTTATTAACCTCATACGTTACAATATCAATAATTACTTAATAGAAGAGTTAAAGATATTATTAATGTTGCCCGGGTACGGGTACCGGTATTGGTACGTAGTATGAGATGTTGAAAATTTTGTTAAGATGTTGCTGCAATACTTTCAAAGAAGAAGATGTTGATGACGAATGCACTTGCCGATTCAAAGCGTGTAGGAACACTAACCTTTAGGTTCAATTCGCCCCCACCAATATATGTATATTGGATGCAATTGGAATGACCAGCGAAATCACCAGCAGGATACTTTGAATACCTTGATATGTTTTGCACTAACACAACAAGTTTATCTATGATAATAGTTTACAGAAAAATGATTCCCACAATTCACTCATGCATTAATGAAATGAAGGATGATTTATTTAGGATAATGTAAATGGGAGAGAAATTGGTTGAATACTATCCAATTTTTTTGTGTCTTTCCTTCTGTCCAAGTTTCTCTATTTATAAAGAGATTAACATCACTTGGTGAAGAGAAACATCTCTTAACATATGTACTGGTACTGGTTTTCTGAAAGGTTTATTTCTGTTAACAATCATTATTATTCAAAACCGTTGCATTGCTCCGGTGGCTGTTCCGTTTTCCTTGCAACAGAAGGGTGCGAGTTCAACTCTTGAGTTGCACCTTTTTGCTAAAATCCTGATTCATTATTTGAATTAATTAACAAAATAATCACGAATTAGCAAAAGCCAAGAATCGAACCACGTTCCTCTAGTTTACAAGCTCATGCACAACCATCATTACAATTCAACAACATGCCAATTTACATAATAGTAATAATATAACCAATTCTACAGATGTATATTTCCAAGTATGTATATTTTGGAAATATCTCTCACAATCCCCCACCATTTACAAAATATAACTAAATCCATAGTTCTGGAAATATCATGTTTTCAGATAATGGTATCTTACGATTTGAACCACTACTTAGTGAGTTAAGTTTTCACTCATCCCCGAATAACTTGGTAGACAAGCTTTGAACCAATTATTCATTAGAACAAGTGTACATAACTCACACATGAAATCTCGGTATTATCAAAAGAATTGTTAAATTTGACACATTCAATAAGGCCTTGTGTCACTTATCCTTTTCATGAGAATTTACGAGTCAAGCCCTTTAACTCTATGAAGCAGCCTCACTTCATTCTCACATAGGTAGACTATATCAGAAATACACCCATAATTATGCATTCCAACAAATTTATGTTATATGTCTATTAAGAGGAGAAACCTCATCCTACCACATTATTCTTATGGTTCAAGTACTTATAATCTTTGGGATGTATCAATATTTAAGTACTTCAATCGCTCTTATAGTGTATTTTCGTCATTGAACTCAAAACTTAATTTTACTCAAGTGTGAGTTGCGTTTCCACTATTGGCGATCAATTATATATGGGCTTGAGACCCATCCCCAATGATGTTTTCAACACCATACCCTTTGTCAGACCTTTCGTCAAAGGATCTGCAAGATTCTTTTCAGTTCTTACAAATACAACGGAAATTACTCCGTTTAAAATTAAATCCTTCACATAACTATGTCTTAAACCAATATGTCTAGATTTTCCACTATATACTTGGCTATATGCTTTTGATAGTGTGGACTGACTATCACAATGTATGGATACTGGTGCCATTGGCTTTGGCCAAATAGGTATCTCATACAATAAATTTCTTAGCCATTCAGCCTCTTTACTACTTGCAGCCAAAGCAATAAATTCTGCAGCCATGGTGGAGTCGGCAATGCAAGTTTGTTTCTTTGATCCCCAAGAAATTGCACCTCCACCAAGGTTGAAGATCCATCCACTAGTGGAAGCATGATCTTCAGTATAAGTTACCCAACTAGCATCTGTATAACCTTCCAAAACTGGAGGATAACCATTATAGGTCAAACTATAATTAATTGTCCCTTTCAAGTATTTCAATACTCTATTAACAGCATGCCAATGGTCTCTATTTGGATTACATGTATACCGACTTAACCTGCCAATAGCATATGCTATATCAGGTCTAGTACAAGTCATGGCATACATTAAGCATCCAATTGCCTTTGAATATTCAAGTTGTGCTACTGGACATCCTTTATGTGGTAGTAAGTTAGTATTATGATCAAATGGGGTAGAAACTGATTTACAATCAAAGTGATTAAACTTTTTAAGCACTTTCTCAATATAATGAGATTGGGATAGACCAACATTCTCACCATTTCTTATGATTTTAATTCCTAAAATCACATCAGCTTCACCTAAATCTTTCATATCAAAATTTTTAGATAAGAAAGTTTTAGTCTTTTCTACCTCATTTAAATCAGTTCCAAAGATTAACATATCATCCACATACAAGCAAATCATAACACCTTTTCCTTTATGAAATTTACTATAAATACATTTGTCAGATTCATTTATTTTATATCCATCAGCAAGCACAACTTGATCAAACTTTTGGTGCCATTGTTTGGGTGCTTGTTTTAACCCATATAATGACTTAGTCAATTTACACACTTTATGTTCTTGTCCTTTGATAACAAACCCTTCAGGTTGTTTCATATACACCTCTTCATCCAATTCTCCATTTAAGAAAGCAGTTTTAACATCCATTTGATGGATTACAAACTTATAGATGGATGCTAGTGCCAATAGTACTCTTATTGATGCAATTCTTGCAACAGGTGCATATGTATCAAAGTAATCAATACCTTCTTTTTGTGTAAATCCTTTAGCAACAAGTCTAGCCTTAAACTTTTCAATGGTACCGTCAACTTTCATTTTTCTTTTAAAAATCCATTTACAACCTATGGGTTTTGACCCTGGTGGGAGATCTACTAGTTTCCAAGTTTTATTGCCCATAATTGAGTCCATTTCTTCTTGGATAGCTTCTTTCCAAAATGCAGAATCTTGAGACTTTATAGCCTCTTCAAATGTTTCTGGATCACTCTCTAAATTATAGCAAATTGGTCCATAACTATTTATGGAATCATTAGTTCCTTCAACAAGGAACATAAAGAAATCTGATCCGTAATTTTTTCTCTTTACGAATTCTTTTACTTCTTCTAGGTTCTGACCATGTCAAGGTATCTTTATTAGATACATTGCTTTCTAGACTTTGTACATTAGAATGAACAATGTCTTTGGGATTTAGAATTGAGGTAAATCTATTTTCTTGAAAAATTGCATCTCTTGACTCAATTACCATATTAATTGGATATGAATCATTTAATTCAATAACCAAGAATCTATATGCTTTGCTATTTTCAGCATAGCCAAGAAATACACATTCAATTCCTCTTTCTCCCAATTTCTT
Organism: Trifolium dubium; assembly: GCA_951804385.1. Lineage (NCBI taxonomy): Eukaryota > Viridiplantae > Streptophyta > Magnoliopsida > Fabales > Fabaceae > Trifolium > Trifolium dubium. The sequence goes on from OX638066.1 coordinate 11,223,194, forward strand.
TCTTTTTGGTTCAGGAACCTTTACAATTGCTCTACATCCCCAAACTTTTAAATAGTTAAGATTGGGTTTTCTTTTATTCCAAAGTTCATATGGGGTCATCTTGTTCCTTTTATTAGGAACTCTATTTAATATATAACATGCAGTTAGCATGCCTTCCCCCCAATATCCTTTAGATAAACCAGAATATGATAACATGGCATTTACCATTTCTACTAAAACCCTATTTTTTCGTTCTGCTATTCCATTTTGTTGTGGAGAATATGGTGCAGTTGTTTGATGCACAATACCAGTGGACTCAAAATAATTAGGGTGATAAAACTCTCCTCCTCTATCACTTCTAAAACACTTAATGAAAGTTTCATGTTGAAGTTCTACTTGTGCTTTAAATATTTTAAATTTGTCTAAAACTTCATCTTTAGAATGCATTAGATAAACATAACAAAATCTAGTGTGATCATCAATAAAGGTGACAAAATATTTTTTACCACCAATTGTAGGCCAGCCATGTATATCACACACATCAGAATGAATTAAATCTAGCACTTTAGAACTTCTTTCAATTCTTTTAAAAGGTTGTCTTGTGATTTTTGTTAACATACAAGTAGTACATGAATCTGATGTTTGGTCAAAATTTGGAATTAAATTTGATTTCATCATATCTTTCAATTTTCTAAAATTAACATGTCCTAATCGCATATGCCATAAATCACAAGACTCAACAATATAAGCAGAAATCATATCATTATTATTATTATTAACAATATTACACTTGAACATGTTTTCACATAAATAACCCTTCCCCACAAACATACCCCCTTTGGAGAGAATAAATTTATCTCCCTCAAATACAGATTTGAAACCATACTTATTAAGTAAAGGTACAGATATCAAGTTCTTCCTAACTTCAGGAACATGAAATACATCTTTAAGAGTGAGTTTCTTTCCCGAAGTGAATTCAATCTCCACTGATCCTTTTCCTTTAACTTGGACAGTTGAAGCATTTCCCATGTACAAAATACTATCATCTTCATCAATAGTCTTGAATAGTTCTTTGTTTTTGCACACATGGCGGGTAGCACCAGAGTCTATCCACCAAGAATCAACATCTTCTATCATATTGACTTCAGAAATAACAGCAACAAGGTTGTCTTTTGTTGCACTTGAATTCTTTTCCTTGTTCTTCTTTTTCAAGAACCTGCACTCACGTTTAAAGTGCCCTGGTTTTCCACAATGATAGCAATATCCTTTTCTATTATTTGCTTTGTTGTTATTTCCATTGTGCTTTTCATGAGACTTATCAAAATCTCGATTTCTTTTCTTGGAAGTCTTACTTGAATTTCCTTCCTCCATTACATGGACTTTCTCATGAGCATTTTGAGTTTTAGTATCATCTTGTTTACGATACTCTTCTTCTAAGCGAAGGTGATTTCCTAGTTGCTCAAGAGAAATATCTTCTTTCTTATGTTTCAAAGACTTTTTAAAATCTTTCCACGAAGGAGGAAGTTTATCTATTATGGAAGAAACTATTATTGTTTCATCCATATGCATGTTATGTTGTGTGTAGTTATTAAGAATGCGTTCAAGTTCATGCATTTGTTCCATAACTGGTCTAGAATCTACCATTTTATAATTATTAAATTGAGAGACAAGAAATTTCTTACTTGTAGCGTCTTCCAACATATATCTTGTTTCTAATTTCTCCCATAGTTCCTTTGCAGAATTGCTACTTTGGTAGATGTCAAAAAGAGAGTCGGACATTCCGTTTAGAATGTGGCCCATGCAAATGTAGTCATCATTTTCCCACTTTTGTCGTTCTCTTGTTTCAGCAAGTGATTCATCTTCTTTTTCTGATGGTTTTGTGGTGTTCAGAACATACACCACTTTCAAAGTTGTAAGAAGGAATCTCATCTTTTTCTGCCATCGCTTAAAATGGCCTCCATCAAACTTATCCAATTTCACAAAATCGGAAGTCATTTCTTTGAGTGACGCAGCCATTGAATTAAGAATAATTGAACCTAAAGATTGTTGAAAATTTTGTTAAGATGTTGCTGCAATACTTTCAAAGAAGAAGATGTTGATGACGAATGCACTTGCCGATTCAAAGCGTGTAGGAACACTAACCTTTAGGTTCAATTCGCCCCCACCAATATATGTATATTGGATGCAATTGGAATGACCAGCGAAATCACCAGCAGGATACTTTGAATACCTTGATATGTTTTGCACTAACACAACAAGTTTATCTATGATAATAGTTTACAGAAAAATGATTCCCACAATTCACTCATGCATTAATGAAATGAAGGATGATTTATTTAGGATAATGTAAATGGGAGAGAAATTGGTTGAATACTATCCAATTTTTTTGTGTCTTTCCTTCTGTCCAAGTTTCTCTATTTATAAAGAGATTAACATCACTTGGTGAAGAGAAACATCTCTTAACATATGTACTGGTACTGGTTTTCTGAAAGGTTTATTTCTGTTAACAATCATTATTATTCAAAACCGTTGCATTGCTCTGGTGGCTGTTCCGTTTTCCTTGCAACAGAAGGGTGCGAGTTCAACTCTTGAGTTGCACCTTTTTGCTAAAATCCTGATTCATTATTTGAATTAATTAACAAAATAATCACGAATTAGCAAAAGCCAAGAATCGAACCACGTTCCTCTAGTTTACAAGCTCATGCACAGCCATCATTACAATTCAACAACATGCCAATTTACATAATAGTAATAATATAACCAATTCTACAGATGTATATTTCCAAGTATGTATATTTTGGAAATATCTCTCACATGAGATTTTTAGAAAAACTAAAATACGAGTACGTTAATAAAAAATTTAAAAAACGTTATATTTTTAGTAAATTACTATCATCATATTTTTGGAATTTATTTTTCTTGCCTACCATTTTCGTTATTTTCATAAAAAATGAGAGAAATATTTGAAATATAGTAAAAAATTAAATATTTTATGATATTTTTTTAGTGACAACACATTTTTACTATATTTACCATGAAAAATGGGTACTTTACCATTCCAGGAGTACCGTGCTTCATTAACTAATGAAGATAACAAAGATACTTAAGACTTCAAACGTAGTTTATATAGAAGTTTTTCATATTAAGGGTTAAATTATATTTTTAGTCCCTTAAGTTAATTTTAGGTTTTATTTTGGTCTTTTAAGCTTCTTTTCTTTCATTTGGTCCCTTAAATTACATACGTTAGGTAATTTGGTCCCTTAAGTTTGTTTACTTCATTTTAGTCTCTTAAGTTATAACTTATAAATGTTAAAATGGTGCGTCAAAAAAATAAAAAAAATACAAATGTTGAGCATTTTGGTTCCTACATGGTTTTTTGTAACTTACTAATTTTATCTTGCATCCTATCCTACTCAAATTATAGAACTACAAAAATGGTAAGAACCGTCATACTCTAGAAAAAAAATTGGATGTACTAACACAAGTGGTAAACAACGACTTCGGGCCACAATTATAAGTAAATATTCACTTTTCAAATTTATTAAATAAGTGGTGTATCAGACTTATTTACTTTCCAAATACATTGAATAAGTTGTTTATCCAACTTATATATATAGGTCAGATACATTAATTAATTATTCAATAAATCTGAAAAATGAATATCTGTTTATAATTGTGGCATGAGGAAGTATTATTAAGCACTGCTAAAAAAATACTAAAAACTATCATTAAGCTGATCTATTAGAATACTCCTTAACCAATGCTGCAAAAAGTGAAGGCCTTTCAAGCAAACGTGATGGCTTGTCATATTCCTTTGCAAAACCTGCCAAAAATATCAAATACCCCACAATTCATTTTCACACCAATCTAATCTAATAATTCATGTAACAATAATTGCACAATTGAAACCGAAAGGCTTACACACTTGGTTTTTCTTTGTAAAATTATTGGTAGTAATACTAATAGAAATTGCATACTGGCTTTTATTGATATGTAGGACCGACACTTCAAATTAAAGAGACGTATCAGACAATGACACAACACTGACATTAAACATATTACATATGTGGTTACGTTTAATCACTTCTATTTTCTTAGATTATTATCAATGTCAATGTCAATGTCGTGTCTGGTATTTGTCTATGTGGTTCATAGTTAATTATTTGTTCATATGTTTCTTATGTTTCTTATGAACACATATAGATATAGATATATAGCATAAAACAACATACCTGCATCTATGACCAAAACTCTGTCGCAATCCATAACTGTTGGTATTCTGTGAGCAATGCTAACAATTGTACGATCCGAAAAGTCCTCTCTGATGATCTTTTGTATAACAGAATCAGTTTGTGAATCAACTGATGCTGTTGCTTCATCCATGAATAGTATTTTGCTGCGTTTTAGCATGATCCTTCCCAAGCATAGAAGCTGTCTTTGCCCCACACTCCAATTGTCTCCACCATCAACCACTAACAAAATAGTATAGTAAACACATTTCAGCTCATATTTTCTTATCATATCGATCGGATTAAACTACTTAAAAGATGAGTCTCGGAAGAAGTAACTCAGTCGTAAGAGTTGAGACTCTAAACGAGTATTATGTAAGAGGCTTAGTGTGAGTTTCGGATGGAGTAACTCAATGATATGAGTTGAGACTCTAAACGAGTATTATGAAAGAGGTTTAGTGTAAGTCTCGGAAGGAGTAACTCAGTGGTATCATGTTGAGACTCTAAACGAGTATTACATAAGAGGCTTAGTGTTTGATTGTTGCTACGGACAAATTAATCGCTAATATTTTCTGATAAAAAATTAGATTTTTTAGAAGAGTTTATTTGATCACCTGAAGCTTCAAGTTTCTCAGGCTTTGCAGCCACCACATCTTTCAATTGGCACCTCTCAAGACTCTGCAGCAAGAAATATAAACATTAAGTTATTAGTTATGAGAAGCTAAAATTATTAACTGAATTTCATTCATGCTTGTAATATATTTTTGTAGTCAAATAACGACGGCAGGGAAATCTCAGCCATCCGATTTTGATTAGTAATTTAGAATATGATTCATCAATTTATCAAACTTTAAAATCTGGACCGTCTTTTATCAAAAAAAAATCTGGACTATCTGATTCCAACCAAATGGTCTTCAATACATTGACAGCAGATTCTTCCCTTATATCGTCTTGAATTATAAACGCAGCTTAAGCACTTATTGAATAATTTATTTATCTAAACACCCCTTGTAATGTATCATAAACTTATGATCAAGTGTTTATAGACTATATATGCTCAGCTCATATACAAATTTCTCAACATAAAAGTATAAATGATTTTGAATTAAAACGAAAGAAACAAGTAAATGACTAGAGTAGTATATATACCTTCCAAATTTCATCTTCTGAATACAATCCAAGAGGGTCAATGTTAGTTCTTACAGTTCCTTGAAAGAGGACAGGCTCTTGTGGAATAATTCCAAAACGCGACCTCAAATCATGAAGGCCAACATTTGAAATGTCGATACCATCAATGATTATTTTCCCAGCTGAAGGTTCAATCAACCTAAATAAAACTTGAATGAGTGTTGATTTTCCACTTCCGGTACGTCCAACGACACCAACTTTTTCTCCACCTTCAATGGTTAGAGAAACTCCCTTAAGAACTAGAGGAGTGTTTGGCCTGTACCTAACCTGCTCGCACCATTCAATAACCAAAAACATTTTAGTGTATTGTACGCAGTCTTACCCTGACTTTTACACAAGAGACTGTTTCCAGGACTTGAACCTGTGACTTTTCAGTCACGTGACAAGGCTCGGCCTATTAAATTGTCTAATCTTGCAAAAAGTATATATGTACTTAACTTAGCCGGTGTGACTACAATGTATATAATACAACTATATATATACCTGTAAATTATTTAACTCTATAGTGCCATGATTAGGCCAATTCTGAGGAGGAGATTTGTCAGCAATTTTCCATTGAGCTTCTGATGGGAGGTTAGAAAACTGTTTTATCCTCTCAACTGAAACCATTTTGTTCTCAACCGAGCAAGTCATTGTTATGGTAAATGACAAGAGACCACTCAGAGCTAGGCCATAGGATAGAGACATACCGACATATTCTGCAAAAGAAAAATCATATCCAAGTGGAACAGTTCTTTGTTAGTTAGATATCTTTTGTGTTTATCTAAATATTGTAACTGTAATAATGAGATCAAGTTAATACTGCGAATTTCATTGTTTAGTTCTTGTTTACAATTTAGAAAAATATTCTGCGACCACAATATGAGTCCTGACATCAAGATTTTTAATATCTTTGTCACTGCAGTGTGACTGCGATCAAGTCCGCTTCACCTACAATTGACCATGGTTCTCAACAATATCAAGAACTGTATCGTTGTGCAACCACATTTTAAAATCTTGGCCTGAAACTATGTAGCACCGACACTTCGCATTGAAGGTGTGACCGTTGTCTGACACTTATTGGTACCAACCAACACAACACAATACGGTTACATTCAAATATTTCATTTTATCAAACTATTATCATTTTCAAAGTGTCAGTGTCAATGTTGTGTTCGTGTTTGTGCTTCATAGGTCTGAAATAGCGATTAACCACGATGGTTGTTAAAAAGATGGCGAAGAGGATTCTACCTGGCTTAACAATAGCACTTGGCAAGAAGATCATAAAAATGGTGGCAATGCAAAGGAAAACTACTCCCATATAGTCCAACCTAAAACCAAGCCATTCATTTGCACCAATGTTATGAAAATCCATTCTTAGACTTGCATTCACCCTGTCAATGTTTTCCTGAGAAAATGCATTCTGCTTTCTTAAGCTACGGATTGTCATAACACCAGAAATCGTCTCTGAAAAGTGATGAATAACTGGAGCTTTTGTGATTGAATCAAGTCGAGTTAATTCCCTAGAAGTTGCAAGATAATATTTCTGCAAACCATACCAAAGTAAGTGTTAAAATGCACCATAAATATCGTCTAACTTGTAATATCAAAATGCACCAAAGGCCTCTCACTAAGTGCTCACAAAGATGTCCCCATGAGCTTAGCTCAGTTAGTAGGGAAATTGCACATAATGTGCAAGGACTGGGATTCGAACCTCGGTATGCCTATTGATTCACCTTTAAAGGGTGAAATTCTAGCCGCTAGACTACCTGATCAAAAGAAGTGCTCACAAAGCATATAATTCATATTACTTACCAAAGTAGACATTTAAGATCATACTAGGCTTTCGAAAAGATTAAATTTCAAAAACAACCTTATGACAGGTAACAAATCAGACTCAGACCTTCAATTTTTTGAACAGACTAGACCTATTTATGCAAAGCCTAGCTAGGCGGTCTAGCCTAAGGTGAAGATTATCTAGGCTTTATAAGATCAATTCAGGTAATATCTTTAGCCTATGTGAAAATTGTTTTTTTTTTCATACTCATATCCTTGACAATTTCATGTGCTATTTATTATATAGTATTGCTAAAAATTTAAATAGGAGTAAGTATATCATACCCTATACCAGTTGTTGAGCCAAAACAGCGGAATTAAGAGGAATACAGTCTCCCAAGAATTCTGGCATGTGACAATGAGGATACTGAATAATGATAAGTATGCTATCATTACAAAGTTTACCAACATTGGAATTGATATATCCACCCAAAGTATATCAGTAGATACCTAAACAAAGAAGAGCCGCGTTATTTTGACACAAAAGTGAGACAACAAAATCCGACAAAATCATGGTGAATTACATTCAGTGAATGATTAATGTGTTGTAACACCTTTGTTATATTCATTAACCATCTACTGAACGTAATTAACCAAATAATTGAACAGCGTTAACCATTCAAATTGTTGTCGGTTTTTGTGGTAAAGATATCATATCTCATTCAAAGAAACTCACACGACTCAAAATTCTGCCAGAAGGAGTAGTATCAAAGAATGACATTGGTGCATGCAAGATACTTTGAAGCAGTCCAATGAAGAAGCTTTGAGATGTCTTTAGACCCCAATATGTAAATAAGAAAGATCTTGCCATCACAACTATGCATGCAACAAGAGCTATATCAGCATAAACAATAATGAATGTCAAAGAAGGAATGCCAGAATCATCCGAAGTTGCAATTGCGAGCCAATAATCAGCAACCAAAAATACAAGCATCCAAGCCACAGACATTGCAACCATTAATGCTATTCCCCACAGTCCAAATGCTTGAGTGAAATAATGTTTGTATACTTTAAGGTTCACGCGTCCGGTTTCTCTTTCCTCGTCTTCAACGAGCTTTGCTGCAGTTTTATCAGACTTAGATTGATCTTGAGAAGACGGTTTTTCATCGACGGTTTCTTTTTCTTTTGAAGCAATGCGGGCTAGTTTTGGAGATTGAGCAGAATCATCACTTGTTTCTGCCATTTCCATTGAGGATTCATGAGCTGCCACAAGTGCACCAAAATCTAGGCCTGCTTTGAGAAGTTCATCGTATTTTCCACTTTGCACGACTTTCCCTTCACGCATCACCTTTAAAGTCGGTATCAAAACAAGTCAAATTAGGTGCTAATTTATAGAAAAAACTCAAAAGATTTAGGGACTTGTGAGCATATACATACCATTATAGAGTCAACATTATGCAAGAAATCGACTTGGTGGGTTACAAGTAAAACAGTCTTATCTTTGAGAGATCCCAAGATACATTCCTGCAACAATGTAGAAAAAATATCAGAAACTTCATCATTTGTGATTGTATCAGAAATTTAAAACTGACAATTCATTCATGATAAAAAACGAGTAAACCACCAAATTGGTCCCGATGTCTGTAACTCGCTCTCAAATAGCCAAATAGGTATCTGACTCTATTAATATCTCAAATTACTCTCTGTTTTTGTCAAATGTTTCTCAATTTGGTTCCTGTCTTTGTCAAACAAAATTCAATTTGGTCCCTCCGAAGGACCAAATTGAGAAACAATAGACAAAGACAGAGACTAATTTGAAATATTGATAGAGTCAGAGACCTATTTGAGAAAGATTTACAAAGATAGGGACTAATTTCATGGTTTACTCAGATAAAAAAATTATATCATTTTGAATGAGATAATACAATGTTTCTAATCTGATATATAGCTATAAACGAGAAAATGGATCGTTTTTGCACTACTTGTTGTAACTTGTAAATTGTCACTTTTTTCTTACCTTGAAAATAAATGATCCTGTTTGAGCATCAACAGCACTGAATACATCATCAAGGAGATAGATATCAGTGTCTTGATATACAGCTCGAGCAAGCTGTACGCGTTGTTTCTGGCCGCCGCTGAGGTTAATGCCGCGCTCTCCAATCTCGGTTTCGTCACCATCGTCCATCATTTCAAGATCCTTTTCAAGGCAGCACACTCTTACAACTTCCATGTACTTTTCCATGTTCAATGGTAAGCCAAACAATATGTTTTCTTTGATGGTTGCATTCTGAATCCATGATGTTTGTGCTACATACGCCGTTGTCCCACATACTCTAACCTGTAAGATTTTGTAAGTACAATATTTTTTAATACATTTGAAAAGCATAGTCATGAATTCTTGTTACAAAAAAAATTGCACCTAATGAAACACTCACAAGTGCTTATGTCAATATATAAGTTCAAATAAGTCGATCCAAACAGACCCTACACCTGATATTCTTGGTTAATTTCTTTCCATGTGTCTTACACCGGATAATGTTTCGGCCGCAATTACAGTTTCTAACAACAATTTCTAACCTTATTGAACCAAATACTAATCTTCTTTGCAAGAACAAGAAAATAACTTGAAATGCAAGAAAAAACCAAAGGAAACTAAACGAGTCCAAAGCAAGAAAGCATAGCATAGCATACCTTTCCAGAGATCTTGAACATTTCTCCTAACACCGAAGCCAATAATGAAGACTTGCCTGAACCAACAGTTCCTACAATAGCAGCATGATCCCCTTTCTTAATCACCAAGTCATCAACTGTCAAAGCTTCATTCTCATCCTTATCATCCCAAGAGAATTTTCCATCTTTTATCTCCACAGCTATGTTGCCATCACAATTCTCCTCTCGTTGCACTGCGTTCGCATCCATTTCCTTACTACTCATGAACTCATCCAACCTCCCCAAAGAAATTGTTGCTTGAGAAATATTGATAAGAGCTTGAGGAAAAGTCCTCACAGGCTCTTGAAGAATCTTGATAATCGAAGTTATTGTGAAAACAGTGCCAGCATTCAAAGGAATTCCGATAAAAGTTGCAGTTCCAAAGGTAAGAACAGTTATAGCTAATGGAGCAGTAGACAAAACTCCCATGTTAACAGCAAAATAGTACAAGAATTTTCCAATCCATCCATGCTCGGCTTCACGAAACTTTTGAATTTTGTTACCAAAATACTCTTCCCAAGCTTGAAACTTAATCACACGCATGTTGTTAAGCAACTCATTCGTTGCTTTCATCCTCGAATCACGGCTAGTCATTATCCGAAACTGGAAACTATTACTACTCTTCGTTCGATAAAGTGTGAAAACAAACACAATGCTTGTTCCAAGCAATGCTGCAAGAACAGATATACCAACATAGCTATACATAAGAATCAATGCCGCAGCAACTTGTAACGGCATCAACCATATAGGATGAAACTGCATCATCAAATCTGAGAGTTGTTGAGCATCAACAGCCATGTGATTAACAATCTGTCCAGTTCCATGAGTTTGTCTTGAAGAACTTGACAACCTTAAACCCTTTTTGTAAACCGAAGTGATTAAGCTCGAACGAATAAGCATACCGAGTTTCTGAGAGTGGAAGTTGAATTGATGAACACTAAGTACTTCAACTGATTTTGCTGCAAAAAGGATCAATATCAAAACAATACCTTCACTAGTAGTACTGTCTTTCCTTGAAGTGAAATCAACAAAACTTTGAATCAACATTGGACCAACATACATAACACTAAGCCTAACTACTGCTAGAAGGCCAGTGAAAGCTATGTGTTTCCAAAAACATCTAAAAAGGGTTACTCCGACCGGGTGTTTACTGTTTTCTTCTGGTTTTGGCCAATTGTTTCGAAAAAGTTCCGACATTTTTTCTGCTCTAAAATCAAGAGGAAGTGAAGGAACATCTTCTAGTTTAAGAGGTTCTTTGTAACCTTTATTGAGCAAAGGATTCATCCAATACCAAACTGTTTTGGACAAAAATGAAGAACAAGCATAAGGACTCAATGTTCCATCAGTCGAAATCGATCGATGTCTTGACACTACTACATCAGAAATTCTTATTACATGAATCCCTGATGACCCTTTTATGGCTATCACAAAAAATAACAAAGATAATGGAAGATTAACCAATGAGAATATATCATCTATTCTCAAACTAAGCTCCAAATTTGCTTCACCAACAATTATCATTCGAACAATAGCCGAAACAGCAAACAAAGTAGTAATCACAAAGTTTGCAAACCAATAGATTCTAACTGATAAAGGGTGTTTGGTAGCTTTGAACTTTTTCTCATGTACCAATAGAATCACTATCACTATGTTAACTATTGCTTGAAACAACCGAAAAAGTGATTCTATTTGTTTCCATGAAGAAACTTTTGTTTGAGTAAAAGCCAAGATTCCTAAAACAGTGTAAGATACAGCCAAAAGGATGGTCACCAACAAAGGTAATTTGAACCAAAAAGTGATTCTATAATCAGAATCTTTCTCTTGCAAAAGTGGTTTTGTTATTGAGGAGGTAGAGTTTGGTCTTGAGTTGAACCTTGAGTAGAGTTTGTGAGCTGCAAAAGCTAAAAGAGAGAGCAAAAACAAGGAATCAAGAGAAGATAGAAGAAGTCTTTGAGGACATGGAGATAGGAAAATAAAGGTTAACCATTGAAGTATGAGGTTTGGTGTAGAGGAAGATGAATCTATAGATGAAAGAGTGCACGAAGGTGAAGTTAACCATGAATAAGAAGAAGACATGGTTAAAAGATTGTTATGTGATGAAAAATGATAAGGTTTCATGTTATATGTTATGTTGCATACTAGAAAATATGTAACAAATTTGATACATGATTTTGATGCAGGAAGATAATAGAGAATTGATACTTTGATATATGATATGATATCATATGATATGAAAAAAAGGAAGAAGAGTTGTGTTGAGGGAAAAAGAGTGTGAAATGAATGAAATTTAATGTGAATGTGAATGTTAGTACTAGTGGTGAAAAAACCAAAGTGTTTTGTTTGTGTGTTTGGATTATGCTTTTGAGTGGAGCATTTAATGTTATAAAATAAGATCCATGCGACCCACGCATATAGCATACAAAAAAAATACTCAAATAAAATATAGGAGGCAGCATGTAACTGGACCAGTGTGTTTTTGTTTTTGACTAAAAGTAATTTTGTTTTTATATTAATGGAATATATCGATGCAATACAAATTCAAAATAGTAAAAAATATTAAAAGGATGAAATTTCGAACAAACTCACTTTCTGTGTTAATAGCATAAAATGATAAATTGCATATGTTTATAAATATGACTCTATTGAAGTGTCTGAAATATCTAAACTTTTGGATATATGTAGTGTTGATGACACCAAAGTCATTGATTGAATCTGTATCAGATCAAAACTAATCATTTAATTTGAAACAAATAAACATTGCACCAAGACGGAAAAATAATACACCGTACTAAGATGGGGAATCAAAACAAACAAAAGTTACATTAAGACGACGAAATCAAAAACAAAAATGAGAAAAAATACTAAATATATGTGCAAATCCCACTTATTTAATTAAATGAGAAAGAAAAATGATTTGAAGGGACAATTTTGGACATGTGTGTTATTAACATCAAATCTTAAATTCTTTTACTAGTATGCTTTGTTTTGTTCGGTTGATATGAATGAATATTACATGTAATATCTAATATGGAAGGATTACAATTTAAATCCTGTTAGGCTCTATGTTCAATTTTTTGTTTTTGGTAGCTTAGCGGCTAAGAATTCCACTTTTAAAGTAGAGAAGTGGGATAACCGGGGTTCGAACCCCCGCCCACTACATATATAATGCAACGTCCAACCAATTGAGCTAAACTCATGGGACAAATCATTTCGGATAACCTTAGTTTAATTTATAGTTAAAACAATATTTATGTCTCGTTTGGCTTGACTTATTTTTTACTTTTTTTTCTCCTTAAAAATAGTAAAGAAGAAAATATGACTAAATTCAATTTTATACTTCTCAATTTCGTTTTAAAAAAATAGAAAAGTAAAAAATAAGCCGGACCAAACAGGGCCTAGTAAAATTTCAAATTTGTGCGTCGGAGTTCTAATCATCATACATTTTCTCAACCATAGTGTTAATACAAAGAATAAATCAAATCTAAAACTTTATCTTTGAATGTTTATATTATCAGATCAGAAATGATATTTAGACAAACTTTACCAACAAAAATACTACAAAAGTATGTACTGTTCATTTATACACACATTTTTCCTATTTCTTTTTTCATTTTGGTGACCTAGCACGTGAGTTTCTTCTTCTCTCTCTTTTTTGTTTCTCACTCTCCGTCTTCTCCTTCCCTAACCCTTTTCCATTCTTCTTCTCCTTCACACCACCAAAACTTGCATCTCTTCCAATCAATTCCGCCGCCGTATTCTCCTTCGTCTTCTCATTCCACCACCAAGCAACTTCGCCGCCATAAAAAACGTTGCCGTGCACGAAAGCAACTTCGCCGCCTGCAAAACCCAGTAACTTCGCCGCCGTGAAACCGAGACCCAAGTTTTTCTCTTTTACTATGATTTAAATTTGATTGAAGTAATCTATCATGATTTAGTGATTAAATCTGATTTGGATTAATTTAGGTTAAATGAGCATGAAAGTGGACTGTTGGATTTTGTGGTAGAATTGATTTTTTTTGTTAGAGATCATAGGATTGCATATGTTATTACTAGAAAATTGAAAATGCAGTTTGTGCGAAAGTTCTTCAATCCTTAGATGAGCCTATAGTATTATTTGACCTGGAATGTATGATTCTAAGCTGCATGCATTCTAAATTGGGTAGAGAATTGCTGAATTAAGAATTAAGAAATTATAGTCAGAATAGGACTCTTTGATGGATCCTTACATGTTTCCCCTCTGATTCATCATGAGTTAAATTGAAATTGGGACTTATATCAAGTCTAAAGAAGGTCTTAGAATGGTCAAAGGCTATATTAAAATGAATGGGCATGCATTGGGATCATGAGGGAGCTCAAAACATGAATTTTTACTCATTTTTGAAATCTGCAGATCTGGCGTTCTCGCTTAGCGAGCTCATTTTTGCTAAGCGATATTGCTAATTTTTCACATTCATCGATTCTGTTTGTTAAACTTGTGGCACAATTTTCAGACATTGCGGCACGGTTTTGGTAGCCATGAATCCTATTTTTACTACTACAAAATCACGGCACAAAGAGGAACATCATCATCACACGATTTTGAATTATCTGAAACACTAATTTTGAGTTTTCTACATGATTTTCATTGAATCCTTTAATTTATGTCAAGTGCAAGTTGATGATAAAAGGAAGCCCTAAGTGATGAAATTGAAAGCTACTTTTAATCTAAAAAATGTGTACTACAGCTGAGCCTCAAATAAAGGCCATTAGCTTACAATATTAATTACTCTTAAACTCAAGAGAGCATTATTAAACTACTTGAATTTGAACCCTCTCTTTCTCGACAAAGTTGAATCATGTGACTGCATGTATTATTTTGTGTTGGGTTACTTGCAAGTAATTCGACGCTTAAGTCAATATAAGAAAGAGTCAATATAAATTTTGTATTCGTTCAACCTTTTATTCGGTCTACTTATAGTGGAGAAGTAAACCAGGGAGAATGATATCGTAACGATCTCGCACCAGATCCTCTCCCATATGTCTGTTTTTGTCCATTGGGCAATGAATTAAAATTAAGGGATAAGTTACAATTCAATTCAAGATGATTTACATATTTGGATAGATGTTTGGTGGATTGATCAGTCTTCAGATTTTTAACAGATTGGTGTTTGGTTGAATCCGGAACAATATTCATACTTGTCAATTTATAAATGTTTGAAAATGTTCTTAGATGCATATGAATCTCTTATATAAAGAAGGGAAGAAAATAATTAAAACTTTTGTTTGACTTTTCTACATCACATTGCTATAGATGTTTCTATGCTAGAAACTGATATAGGCATTGTTAGGCCAATCTACCACTTAATACTATACTTTTCTCTAATACATTTCCTTATGTTCTACCTAGAGTAACTTTTTCGCCTGGATTTGGTAGCGGGCCTGGTCGCAATCCACTTTCCAAAATGTATAAGAGCATTGAAGAGGAGGAGGAAGAAGAAGCTGATGGAGAATATTCTAAGGGTTTTGTCTTTTTTCCCTCTCCAGAAAAAACCCCAGCTGTTTCTAATTTTTCTGTTTCTCTGAAAAACATCATGTTAAGTGAGACAAGCCAGAAATTCCAGAAGTGGAGGAAAAGTAGATAATGACTGTCATGGGAATGCGTCAATCTGGTCATAGGAGTGCCAACGAGCAACTTCCTGCAAGCTCAATTATTAATGAAGGGGAACTGGTGCATTTACAGAATTTCATGCACACCAAGTTCCCCTCCATGTTTAAAAAGGATGGACTATAAAAGGATGGACTATGAATGGACAACATTTCTGGAGAAGTTTCAAGAATTGCTTTCCCCGACATTTGCCAAGAGGAAATCCATAACCATAGGTCAGAAGCAGATACAGAGGCTTGGTACCTCATGCCAGTTTTGAAGTTGAGCAATACTTTGCTATGATAGAGAACTATAGAACGAAGAATAAGGTTTTATCTGGTTTGAGTTTTTAATGAATGCCGGAAGAACCATTGTAAATAGGCTTGTTTTTAATGAATGTCTGATAAATAACTTGTTACTTGTAGGATTAAATCTTGATATCAAAATTACTTATATAGTGAAAGCCTTTGTTTCTTTTTTCAATTTGATTTGATTACTGCATATGCTTCAATATCTGGCTGAAAGCAATAGTAATGCATTTTTACTCTATGCATGCACTTTGAACATTTTTATCTAAAGGGTGATTATGTTGTATGTTATAATAATACACAATTAGATTCTTTTAATATCAAGATAATGAAAGTATGTTTTTGACAAGCAATAATATCATTTTAATGTGCAGGTAACACTACCGCTCTATCATCTACAAACTGTTTTTAGGCTTTGGATGAACTAATTTTTTGGTTACTCAAAGTAGTTCTTCAACTTCCCAATTATATGAACTTGACTCCTCACATATAATAAAATTAATTTAAAGGAATCTTACTATTTTTTCACGCATAACATTGTACATATGATACAATTATGATTGTATGAAAGTGTTAGTTTTTACACCGGTTAACCAAATTAGTTTAGCAACTCCCCAATTATATGAAACTGACTCCCCACACTTGTAATGACGATAATTTAAAGTAATCGTACAATTTTTTCACGTGTGAGACTGTACATGAAATTCACTTCTGATCGTTTGAAGGTTCTAAAGTTAAAGAATGTTAAGGTGAATGATTTTTTAAACTTTGAAATATTTTACATTAGTTAGCCAAAGTAGTTCATCAACTCCCCAATTATATGAATTTGACTCCCCACGCCTGTAAACTATTGTCATTACAGGTGAAGGGAGTCAAGTACAGAAAACTGGGGAGTTGATGAACTATTTTGGTTAATCGGTGTAAAATCTTTAAAAGTTTAAAAGATCAATCACATTTAACTTTGTTTTAACTTTATCACCATTAAACAATCAAAATTGTGCCTCATGTACAATGTCACGCGTGAAAAAAACAACAAAGTTCTTTTAAATTATGATCATTACAAATTTGGGGAGTCACGTTCATATAACTGGGGTGTTGTCACATATATTTGGTTAATTGGTATAAAATCTTTCGTACAATGAAAATCTTTCACATTTAATTTTGTTTTAACTTTATCATTTGCTAAAAATCATAATTGTGTCCTATGCACATTGCCACGCGTGAAAAATCAATAAAATTGCTTTGAAATTATTGTCATTACAGATGTGGAGAGTCGTAATCATATAAGTGGGGAGTTGACGAACTACTTTGGTTAACCGATATAAAATCTTCCAAAATTTAAATAATCATTCACCTTCAACTTTGTTTTAACTTTATCAACTTCAAACAATCAAAATAGGTCTTTCACTCCCCAGTTTTATGAACTTGACTCCTCACATCAGTATTAACAATATTTAAAGGAATTTTTTACTATTTTTTCACGAAGGGCAATGTGCATGGGACACACTTGTGATTTTTAGACAATGATCAAATTAAAACAAAGTTAAAGGTGAAATATTTTATACCACTTAACCAAATATAGTTGACAACTCCCTAGTTATATACACTCGACTCCTCAGTTACAAACACTTGAATCCACAATTAACCAAAGTAGTTCATCAACTCCCTAGATATATGAACTTAACTCCCCACTAGAGTCTTTGCAACGATTTCACCAAATTTTACTATATTTTCACGCATGATATTGTACATGGATCTCACCAAATGATTTTTTCTCAGGTACTAAAGTTAAAACAAATCAAAAGTTAATATACGAGTGATTTTTACTAGTTTAAACTATTTAACCAAACTTTGTCTCCAACTCTCCAGATATTTCCACACGACTCCCCACCAGTGTCTTTGCAACGATTTCACCAAATTTTACTATTTTTTCACGCATGACATTGTACATGGGTCTCACTGAATGATTTTTTTTCTATATAAATACACTGTGTTAACCAACTCATATGCTTCAATCACATTATAATTTGTAAAATTTCTTCAGCCAATTATTGATTTGCATGGTTAGATATTGTTTGATATTGAGAGGAATGACGAAGAAGATGAAGAAGAAGAAGAAGATGAAGGAAGAGTAAAATTCATTTAAATTATTCTTATTATAAATGTGGGGAGTCGAGTTCATATATTTGGGGCGTTGATGAACTAATTTGGTTAATTGGTGTAAAATCTTTCAAAATTTAAAAAATCATTCGCTTTAACTTTATTTTAACTTTAACACCATCAAACAATAAGAAGTGTGCCCCATGTAAAGTATCACGTGTGAAAAAAGAATAAAATTCAGTGAAATTATTGTCATTACAAATGTGGGGAGTCATGTTCATATATCTGTAGCATTGATGAACTAATTTGGTTAACTGTTGCAAAATCTCCCAAAATTTAAAACAATTACTTAAATCACTCATTTTTTAATTTTTGGAAGATTTTACACCAGTAAACCAAATTCGTTCATCAACACTCGAGATATATGAACATGACTCCCCACATTTGTAATGACAATTACTGAATTTTACTCTTTTTTATTCTTCTTCATCTTCTTTGCCATTCCTCTCAATACTCAAACAATATCTGACCTTGCAAATCATAATTCACCGAAGAAACTTTACGAATTATAATGTAATTGAAGCATATGAATTGGTTAACACAATATATTTGTGTAGAAAAAGGAAAAGCATTGACTAGATTAACTAATTGGAACGTGGGGAATCCGGTCTTAATATATGGGACATAGAAGCATCAAGAAGGTTAAATGTGAAATTATCAATCAATCATGGTAAAAGTTTTCAATATTTTCTTATAATGAGTTTTATATGTTTGACTATTATTTTCACATTTAACCTTTTATGTGCTTCTTGTAATGCTTTTTTTTACCTGCAGATCCATCAAAAATTCAATAGAGTTTTTATTTTTTTCGTACATATTTCACACAATAGTAGTGTCACAATAGATCCATCAAATATTTGATTCAAGTCCCCGCATTGTAACACATGGCTATCCAGCTATTAAATTAAATACATCAATTCATGAAATCTTTCAACCAAGTTACATGGTTGAATACATCACTATGCACACCAAAAAATGTGTTCAAATTTACACTATAATAACTTTACAAAAGTGACAATTAATGACTTCCATCCAATAAACCTGCACAACAAAAAATATATCATTAGTAGAATGTTACATACAATATAATGAACCGTGATGTTGACAAAGATAAGACAATATTATTTACCACCATACCATCACGTAAAACTTGTCTATTTGTCACATTCGTCTAAATATTTGATAATCATTTACAAAATATCTTTGTCGCTGGTCAACACAAAAAGTTCCAAAAAAGGTAAAGAATTTACTCTAGAGTTGTAAAACATTGGGAAGAACCCGTGAAGTCTATTTCACATGTTGCCAAAAGAACCTAAGATTTTACTCAATAATAAACATTAATATTGATATCTTAACACTGAAATTATAATAGCATCACTATACTGGACTCTATTACTTACACTAAGCCTTTCAAAGAATCTAATGGACTTAGGTACCAACCAAAAAAGGATAAACTAGTATGTCTTCCTTCCCTATTACTCCAAGACAATATGGTAAATAGCATGAGTGAAATCAAATACTTTACCATTATTAAACCTCAAGCTTTCTCATTTGGCTTTACATGTCTTCATATGCTCGAAAATTTCCACTCTGTCATACTTGATATGGTTTATTGGTTAACCACTCCCATCAAGTTATCCATGAGAAAGAAGGTGTGCCATGTATTGCTGTAACAAGTCCAACACATTGGAGTTAAAAAAAATGATTGTGTTAACATTGAATATACAATAAGCAGCCTCATATAATTTACACTTGATTCTGGAGACATACTTCTTTGAAAAACTATGATAAATATCCTTTCGACATATTGTCTATATCTTTGACATGTAAAAGATAAACTAAAGCGTACAAAACTGGTTCCGTAAGCACATTATAGACCCAGAAGATTGGAATACAATTTAATGAAATTCAAAAGGCATATATACTTGATTGAAATAACGACATTGCATCTTCCATAGCTGTTACTTTTTAGTTGGTTACTGTTAGGGCTTAAAAGAGTATATGTGGCAATCCACCTCGAATAACAGAATGCGTTGAGGCCCTTAGACAGGTGGTTGATCCCATTATTCAGAAAGTCAAGGGGAAATAAAGAGAAAAAGAGTAACAGAAAATATTACGATGATTATGTAGTATACGGAAAAAGATGTGAATGATGGGAGCTTGCTTTAATTGAGTCTGACCTGTTTCTCTGGATTATTCATTCTGAGTTTCCTAATTAGCTAAGCTTTCTCTAAATGGATAAGATTCTAAATTTTGGTTCTATCATTTCCTTCTGTTCAGCATTTCACAATTCAGTTTACTGTTTCATTGGATTGTACTGCTTCATTAGATTACACTGCCCATAAAATGATAGAACTATATTTTAGTTTTAATCTTGTGATCCAATTCTATTCCCTGTTAAGCCGAAGTGCCCAACATTACAAAAGAACGGAGAAAGAGCTCTCATACTGACAGACACCTTTCTTTTCTTTTTCTAGAAATAAAGACTTCAATCAAGAGCATTCTTTCCTGATGTTACTAACTTTATACTTACATAAAAATAAAATATGCAAGAAAATGCAAATCATATCTCCAATATTGAGTTTATGTTTTCCAGAGCCAGTTTTCTATCCAAAATTTAAAAACTATCCTATGACATAACTCTATGTTAACCCTATCATAAAGATAAATCCTCATTCACAAAAAAAATTAGGTCTAAGTAGCATTTACAAAATAGTTAGAGGAATTTATCATATGATATGTGCCTATATATGTCCATTAGCATGCTGCTTAAAATCAAACAGGAGTTATATAATGAAACTGAAAGCATTTAATTGTCAACAGATTGGAGACCAAATAGGATTCATAAATCAATATCTTTAAGGATTAAAATATCAAGTAGGAAAAACAGTTCATATTCTTGATTTAACACAATATAAAGAAACGATAGGAAGAACTTAACATCAAAAGGGATAAAAGAGATGTGAAGTAATAAAATATGAGCAAAATATAACTCACAGAATGATATGCATATGGTGACTTTGCTTGACGCTCAAAGTGTTTCGCCATGACGCAAAACTCAAATGGACCCCACTCTTCATATTCGAAGCAGTTTCCAAGAGCAGTTTTATATAACTACAACAAATGTAAACACTACAATCATACTTCAGAACTAAAACAACATCAAAAAACATTTAATCAATTCAAACAATTAAGGTTCAAAGCCCTCAACTAGAAAAGGAGATTTGGAACTACAAATAGAGTAGAATAATTCGATTACCTTGGTTGTGGAGATGGAGACCCGACGGCAAGCTGCAAAATCCGTTTGAAGAAGTGAGAATAACTCACATCACAACAAGTGGGTGATTCAAGCGAGGGGTTTGTGAATGATGAGAACGGTGATGTTGTTGAACGGAAAAGAGGTTTGCGGAGATGATCGGTGGTGGTTGACGAGAGATATAGACGAGGGAGCAGTGAGAGACGAGAGAGGGTGGTGGTGATGATGATATTCACAGCCAAGGTAAAGAGAGAAAGAAAAACCTCACACGTACTAAATATTCAAAGAGAAAAAAGAAATTGGAAAAAGAGGTGTATAAGTGAACAGTG
The DNA here is from genome assembly GCA_951804385.1 of Trifolium dubium. Taxonomy (NCBI): domain Eukaryota; kingdom Viridiplantae; phylum Streptophyta; class Magnoliopsida; order Fabales; family Fabaceae; genus Trifolium; species Trifolium dubium. Next base: position 11,244,730 of record OX638066.1, read on the forward strand.
TTATACTTTTGTAGTATTTTTGTTTGTAAAATTTGTCTAAATATCATTTCTGTTATATTACTATGGGGGATGTATTGACTTTAGGAATAACTTTGAAATTATTTAACGATGTATCAAATAATTTTAAAATTTTATAAAAATGTGTAGTGTTGGTCTATTCAGTAAGAACTTTTAATTGAACGGATCTCACCTATTATAAAAAATAGAGATATGCTTTTTATTTTGGTACATCGAAAAAAGAAATAACAAAGCGAAACTAAACTACAGCAACGAAGTCCCTAAGCAATAAATGTTCAACTTCCATATGAGGATTATCAAGAATAACATCAACTACATTAATATTTTGTGAACCAAACTTTGAAAATTTCTCTTTTGCCCCCCCTCATTTCTCGGAAACCCCCCATAAACTCTAAAATACCCCCAAAATTGGGCAAAAAATACATTTTCAGGATCCAAAATCCAAAATGTTATAATTTTAGGGGCTTTAATCATTTTTAAGCTTTATTTTTATTTTGCGTATAAATCAGGCATAATGGAATAATTAACATGAAATTCAAAGCTCATTACTTTTTGTTTTTTTTTTAACTGGATGTCTTTTGTGTGCAACTGCAGATCCCTTAAGCTGGGTAAGACCATAAAGGGTGGCAAAACTCTCTATCAAAAGAATCTAACACTGTTGCATTCTCATGACTGATTTCGATCTAATGATCTCTGATTAAACTGAAAGAGATCTCTTACCATCTCATTCAAGTGCTCTGGACTCTGGTAGCCAAACAGACTTTAGAGATGCAAATATTGATGCAGTCAAGACTATCTCAATATCGTGCAATTATGATCAAACGGTTTAGAGCTACTCATTACACCGAACTACACTCACCACTACTACCACTACATTGTATCAAATTCTTAGTTTTTCAAATCAAAAACTTCATGTTGTAACAACACACCACAATAATAAAATCTAAACCATAAAATTTAAATTTAATGATTGAGATTATTTTAACCGACAAATATGATTTTCAACCCAAACCATTCAATTTAAATGAACGACTAAAATTAAAACCTATGTTAGTGTGTCTGTTTTAATTAAGACAACAAATCTCCCATACTACTTTTTTAGGGTTAGAAATGCAAAGTATGCTGCAGCTAACCTCTATATATAAAGGGAGAAGCTGTACATTAAAAATTACATGAGAGGTTGTCAAAAGTAAATTACATCGAAAATTCAATAATTTTAGAAAAGTAAATTTTCTCATATATTAAGCATTGAAAGGAGTATTTGTCAAAAAAAAAATGTCAAAATAATAAAATAAATTGTTTTTTTAATAACTAAAATTTAAAACAATAAATAAACAATTAAATGAGAAGTTATAATCTCTGAGTCAGTTATTCCACCATTTGAGGTGGCTCTAATTTTGCAAGAGAATAATCGCTGCCTTCTTTGGTATGGAAGTTAATAAAAAGGTAAAAAGAAAACTAAAAAGAAAAAACTAAGTACAAGGGAAGAGAGTTTTCATTGCGTCATTCCTAAGAAGTTCACGAAAGCTTTCTGGAGGAGATGTATGATTCAGGAGGTCGGCATCTGATGATGCTCCAAGTTTAGCGAAAAAGTCTGCACATTGATTCGCTACTCTTAGTGTGTGATGGAGAGCACCATTGGTTTGAGAGCAACTCATTTATATCCTTGATCAGCACCGTATAAATATGGTACTTAACTTGTGGACCTTTAATGAGATTAATACAGAGTAAAGAGTCAGAGTAACAGACAAGTTTATTAATATGCATGTCTTTGAATAATCGCTACCTTTGACAGCGAACATCTTAATCTCAATAAAAAAAATAAAAAAAAGAAAACACAAAAAATTACAATGGGTTTCTTTTCTTACCCTTTAACCCAAACCCCAACCCTCACTCTTCACAAACCCCTTGCTATCTCTCTCCTCTCCACCGCAAACCACCGTTGAAGTGGTTTCACTTTTCAGGTGCCGGCGCAATGTTCTGTGGTTTCTGTTGAAGTGGAAGGTTCTGATTCTCAGCCTGATCAGGAGAAGGTATAATTCCTGTAACATTGCTTCTTTTTTTTTTTTGAAATGTTATTGGTTGGTTGAGTTAAGGTTGTTTTTTCAATTTCTGTCCAGAATCATTTTGTTGCTTTTCAATTCAATTATCACAATTTCACTTCAAAATAGATATTGATTCATGTTTTTTACGCTTTCGTTTTTAATTGATGATGGATTTGATGTTTTCATATTTGTAGGATAATGAATTTCAGAGATGGAACTCACAACTTGTATCATTGTATTGTTGCTGTAAGTCTTCAAATTTACGGATTTTACTATAACGAACAAGTTCTAATAAAGCTTATAGATGTTCATATAGAGAAGTCAAATGATAGAGCTTATGAAAAAAATGGGTTTGAGATGTAAGAGCTAGTTTGATTTTTGCAGAATTAAGTGCATATTTGGTTTCACTTCTAGAGTAGCCAAAATTGATTCTGGAGGCATAGAATTGATTTTGACATGTTTGGTTTCATTAAAGTAGAATTGATTCTGACTCCAAAATTGATTCTACTTGAAGCTACAAAATGTAGCTTATGATTCTAGAATTTATTTTTACACTCAAATTATTTATTCACTTCACTCTTACATGAATCATGAATGCATCCAAGCATAAATTACTTTATCTATGTAAAATTGTTTCGGACCAAAATTGAGTTTACATAATTAGTGAAATTTTACATAATTGAGTTTCCATACACCAACTCAATTTTGGTCCGAATCAAGATAAAGTGATTTATGTTTGGATGCATTCATGTAAAAGTGAGGTGAATAAATAATTTGTGTGTAAAAATAAATTCTAGAATCATAAGCTACATTTTATAGCTCTAAGTAGAATCAATTTTAGGGTTAGAATCAATTCTACTTTAACGAACAAGGTCTAATAAAGCTTATAGATGTTCATAGAGAAGTCAAATGATAGAGCTTATGAAAAAATTGGGTTTGAGATGTAAGAGCTAGTTTAAATTTTGTAGAATTAAGTGCATATTTGGTTCCACTTCTAAAGTGACAAAAATTTATTCTTGAGGTAAAAAATTGATTCTGACATGTTTGGTCTCATTAAAGTAGAATTGATTCTGACTCCAAAATTGAAGCTAGAAAATGTAGCTTCTGATTCTAGAATTTATTTTTACATTCAAATTATTTATACACTTCACTCTTACATGAATGCATCCAAATATAAATCACTTTATCGATGTAAAATTGATTCGGACCAGAATTGAGTTTACATAATTAGTGAAATTTTACATAATTGAGTTCCATACACCAACTCAATTTTGGTCCGAATCAATTTGATAAAGTGATTTATGTTTGAATGCATTCATGTAAAAGTGAGTTGAAATAATAATTTGAGCGTAAAAATCAATTATGGAATCAGAAGCTGCTAATTCTAGCTTCAAGTAGAATCAATTATGGAGTCAGAATTCTACTTTAATGATACCAAAATGTCAGAATCAGTTCTATACTTCCAGAATCAATTTTGGCTACTCTAGAAATGGAACTAAACATGCACTTATACAAGAAGCAGTTGTTTAAAAGAATCATATTAATTACAAGATTCGTGAGATATTTCTTTTTTATTAAGTGCTTCTTAAAGAGATTATCTAAACAAACTTTTGTACAGATTGTAAATCTTGGACTTCAACTACTATGGTACTTTCTGCAAATGATTGCAAGCGCATTGTATTACATATCAATCGCAGGTAATATGGTTGAAAGCTATTTTATCTCTTATGGAGTATTGAAGAAATACAAGTCTCTTCGTATAGGAAAGATTCGGTACCTTGCCATTGTCATAGAGAGTGAAGATGCGCATCAGACTTCAAAAGTTGTTCAACTTTTAAAGTGGCTGGACTCACTTGGTGTAAAAAATGTATGCCTCTATGACATGAATGGTAGGAAAAGTTTGGATAATCGCTAATGGCAAACTTTCTTTACTTTGGCTATATGGTAATATTTTGTTTGAACTCTACGTTCTAGGGATATTGAAGAAGTCAAAGGAAACAATTAAGAATGCCAAATCCATAGAGGTAAGATGTTGATAAATTTATATCCTGGTTAAGATATTATTAGTAATGTTCTTTTGAGTAGGCAGTGCATCTCATATGTTTTCCATATAAAAAGGGCAGCCCGGTGCACTAAAGCTCCTGCATGCGCAGGGTCCGGATTGTACGCAGCCTTACCTTATTTTTCACACAAGAGACTGTTTCTAGGACTTGAACCCGTAACTTTTCAGTCATGTGACAACAACTTTACCGTCGCACCTAGACTCCCCCTTTCATATTTTTTAACATATTAATCACATAATTTGGGTGAATCAATATTCACTACATTTCATTTTACTGATTCTTATTTCTCACACATGTATTTAAACAATAGTTTATCTATACAACAAGAAATGATGTGTCCCATATCAAGTTAATTGGTTTCACCCCTGAAATTTGTTGAATACATTCTCTACCATTTCAGTTGCCTTTTTGTCTTGAAAAATTAGTAACTGAACCTGCCTATAGTATTTGTGAATATGTCATATAAGAAATTATTGATGCGGAGATGAAATACATGTTTCTGTTGTTGATATATTGTATAAGTCCATCCCTCTCGATTTTTGATTAGGCTTATTGCATGGTTAAGATATTGGTAACATACTCATGAATCATGATGCAGCAGCTCCCTTTTTTTCCTTACCTTTTCTTCACCTAATCATAAGAAATTGTTCCTCGCACCAAAAGTGAGAGATACCTTATCTTATTCCTTGTCTATTCAAGTGGAAGGAGAAATATCAGTAATTGCCTTTTACTCTATTTCCATTTTCCTATGCATGCATCTGATTCATTTCGTTAAAGAGTCCCACATCAAAAGTGAGATGACCTATACATACAGTACATGAGTTTATAAGTAGAGGCAATCCTCACCTTACAAGCCGGTTTTGAAAGGTTGAATTAGATCCAACTACCAATTCTAAGATGGTATCAGAACCTCTCCAAGATATGTTGGGGCACCCGCTATCCGGCCACCCACCATGTATATTCCAAGCCCAATAGTGCTAAGCGTGAGGGGGTGTGTCAAAAAGTTTCACATCGGAAGTGAGATGACCTATACATGGGTTTACAAGTAGAGGCAATCCTAATCTTACAAGCCGGTTTTGTAGGGTTGAGTTAGGTCCAACTCCCAATTCTAAGACATTTATATAAAAATATTTATTAAATGGTTAATTCAGCTATAACTTCATTTGTTTTTTCATTCGTCTGATCTGATCTCGCTTTAACTCAGTGCAGGAAGTTAATGAAGACGTGACACACCATACATCAAATCACATGACCCTAGAATTTGTTTCATATGTGGATGGGAAGGAAGCAGTGGCCAAAGCAGCTAACTTGATTTTTGTTGAGAATTTTAAGCGACGTAACATAGGTGAAGATCTTGATCATCAAATATTGTTAGAGTCCCACCTGAACCAGGCACTACAAATTGTTGGTATGTTTGCATCCTAATTATAGTATTAATTTAAACTGTAAGGCTTTGTTTGTGAGATGGGTTTTGGAGGGGAAGGAGAGGCTTGTGGAGAGCTAATCCCTTGTTTGAGAGTTTTAAGAAAATAGGGAAAGGTTTTGGGGGGTTTTAAGAGGCTTAATTTATCCAATTTCAAAGTTCCTTCAAATTGGGGGGTTTTGGAGGGTTAAAAATATGAATTGACGATTTTACCCTCACAATAATTCAACTTTTTTTCTCAATATCGAAAAAAAATTCCGCAAACTTTTTTTATTGAAATCGGAAAAATTTCGATAACTTTTTTTTCCCGATGTCGAAAAAAATTCCGCAAACTTTTTTTATCGAAATCGGAAAAATTTCGATAACTTTTTTTTCCCGATGTCAAAAAAAATTCCGCGAAGTTTTTTTCACGAAATCTGACAGTTTCGACAACTTTTTTTCTCGATATTGAAAAAAAATTCCGCAAACTTTTTTCTCAAAATCGTAAAATTTTCAATAACTTTTTTCCCCGATATCAAAAAAATTTCCGCGAACTTTTTTCTCGAAATCGTAAAATTTTCGATAACTTTTTTTCCCGATATCGAAAAAAATTCTGCGAAGTTTTTCTCTCGATATCGCAAAACAAATCTGCAAACTTTTTTTTCAAAATCGGAAAATTTTCGATAACTTTTTTTCCCGATATTGAAAAAAAATTCTGCGATTTTTTTCTCAAAATCGGAAAAAATTTCGACAACTTTTTTTCTCGACATTGAAAAAAAATTCTGCAAACTTTTTTCTCGAAATCGGAAAATTTTCGATAACTTTTTTGTTCCCGATATCGAAAAAAAGTCTACGAACTTTTTTTATCGAAATCGGAAAAAATTTCAACAACTTGTTTCTAGTCTTATTTTCCCGATATCGAAAAAAAGTCTACGAACTTTTTTTTCCCGATATCGAAAATATCAAATATGTTTTTTATACATAGAAAATTTAAGCTATTATTATTGTATCAAATTTTTAATAAAATTATCAAAAAAATTCAGATTTAGAAAAAAATAATTAAAAAAAAAGTTTTCATACTTTCAAGAATTTTTATAAAATTGGTAAAAAAAAATTATAAGATAAATTACAAGGTATAACAAAATGTATTGATTTTAAGAGAAAAAAGGGTATAATAGTAAAATTATTACATAAGCCTTCCATCTCCTTTCTTTGTTGACTTTTTAACTCCCAAACAAGGGGAAGGTTTTCCCTCCTTTATCCCTTCCCTCTCTTTCCTTCCCTTCCCCTCCTTAGCCTTTCCTTTCCTTCCCCTCCAAACTCCCAAACAAAGCCTAAAGTGTTTATTTCCTTGTGCAGAGTATAGTATTATCTGGCTAATGATGATCTTGTCTTACTCTCAGGTTACAAAGGCCCTGAACCGGACCTTTTACTTGTTTACGGACCCGTGAGGAGCCATCTTGGTTTTCCTGCTTGGAGAATTCGGTATACCGAGATTGTGTAAGTTGTTCATAGAATATTATTATTTTTGTAGTTGTCGCCATTGTTATCATCATTAGGACGATAAAAAATTGACTTGTTTGTTCTCAATAAAGTGTAATCATGGTGATGCATATAAGCTAAAAGAATCACTCACTCTATTATACAAGCATTTTGTTCTGCACTAGGCTTATGAATTAGTCTGTTGATAATCTGAAATAGAAGTCCATGTAAATGAAACTAGTTTGTGATAATTTAATGGTCAATTGGTCAGCGAATATAATTTGGTCTGATTTAGTTTCTCTCCCTTTTTGTTATATTTTCGTTCTTGGGTAGTAAACCTGTAGCGAAGTTGCTACTCCACACAGGTGTTTTGCTGATGAAGCAAATCTTAAAATTGAATTTCCATGCATTGCATTGCATAAGTTGCATGTGATGTTAGTGTAAGAAATTCCATTTTGTGAGCAGCTTCATTTTTTCTGTTTTATAGTCGAATAGATTCTGACTAATGTTTCTTGCAGGCATATGGGATCATTGAACTCCATGAGATATGGTTCCTTAATAAAAGCCATTTACAACTACACAAAAGTGCACCAAAAATATGGTACGTTTTCTTGGTATCTGTCTTAGTTTGACCCCTATTATCCAAAAGGCGAAAACTATTTCACAAGCCTTCAAGTAGAAAAAACTCAAACCTATACTAGTAGGTTTATATGTGATGTTGCCTTAGTATAAACTATAAAGTATGTTATATTCATAGTGATTGCAATTTTAACTATTTTTTCGGGAATGCTAACAGGTACATAGGGAAGGAAATCAATCAGAAGTATATTGACTGCGCAAGCACAAAGCATAAGCAGGCAGAATAGAAAAATACCTAGCTAAACATAATTGTGGAGGAAGGGTTTCACGCGATAGAAATAGAATTACAAGTACTGATTTGGTTTCGTTCACTTAAAGTTTTTAAAAAATATTAATATGTTTTTACCCTCACTAAATAGTATTTCTGTTTGAGTTTTAGTGCCCCTACACTCTTGCTTTAGTTTGCTGAAAAAAAACCATATGTAACACTACAATGACAATGTAGACTGTCTGTGGCGCCGAGCTTCTCGTGTGAAGCATCTGATATGTAGTTTTTTCTTTTGGTCCCTATTAGATATAAAGTTTAATCCCCTATAAATTTCAAAGTACATACACCATATTTCCACTATTCAGAACAAAAATATGGTCAATGATGTAAAACTATATAAATGTTTATTTGTGGAAAAGAGTATACAAGTTGAATATCTCAGGTTCAATATAGATTGTTTTTTTTCTACAATTTACCATTCTTATGCCTTTGCCATGGTAACACTATACTGTATGTTGTTTGTTGTGTCATGTGATGTGTACCAATTTTTGGTGAATATGTATCGTAAACTCGAAGTTTACCATGTAATGTAACAAATGGAAAGGTATGCGGAAGGGAAAAGGAAATTAAAAGCTGATTTACGAAAAAGAGGGATTAAAAATTCAAAAATATTAAAATAGAGGGACAAAAATTACGTTTAAATCTTAAAATTATTATTGGACATATTTTACTCGATAATTTAAATATAACCAAACTAATATTACACTCGCCTCCCTTGAGGTTTCACTAAATAACACAAACATCCTCTGGTTTTAATAAACCACTAACCTCCCTTGGAAGCTTACGGTGTTTCACACCATCGAAACACCATCGTTTGGGAAAGAGAGTTTGCAATCTTTATATCTTTCTCTTCAATGATTTTTATTTCTCTAATTCAACCTTCATGGAAACTTAGAGACAAAGTTTACAATCCCTTACCTTTAGATTAAAAAAAAAAAAAAAACATTGGTAGGTGAAGATACTATGATTTCACGAAATCTAATTTGAGAAAATTGATGATGTATTGTTGCATTGATGAGAGTCACAAAATTATAAAGAACAAATTTTGTGAAGAAAGAAGAAAAGGTAGAAAATAAGAAAATGGACGCCTACACTCTCCAATCTAAGAGAAGTGATAAGTCAAGTGGAATGAGGATCGCCACAAGAAAATGATTTCATATGATTTCATGATAAGATCAATACATGATCCAATTCAAGACAAAAAATGAGCAAAACTCACACATACACAAAAGTGCACTATTTTAATCAAAATTCAACTTTTTTTATTTCATGAAAATCACTTACAATTTATAGAGCCATTACTATGTAGCTCAATGGTCCATAATTAGTAAATTAAAATTACACTTAATTTAAAATAAAGCAAAATAATTGGCAAATAAGCCTTACAATTATTTTCCTAAACAAAAATCACTACACCACACCAGTTGTCTCTTGAGTTCAAAACGTAAAATGCATGAATATATTATTCCCAATTCCATCAAATGCTACTACAATTTTGATCAAATATACAAACTAAAGGTATTACTTGTCAAAAGACACCCTTGATATTTATTTAACTTTGATCTATTAGATCAAAGCAAAAAAAAATTACCAGAGTAAGACCAAAAAAATATTATAATTATACAAACTAAAATCATATTTAAACCTAAAAATTATTTCTCAAGGGTTAAAAAATATGTTATCGATGATTAAACCCTCATAAGAACTGAATGGTTAAAAACCCAAAAAAAATGCTTAAAAAAATATTTTTTTTTAATTTTATTCTCAAAATCAGTTTTTAAAATTGATTTGCTTATGTTTTAAAAAATTAAAGCAAACGTTGAATTTGATAAGTAGGACCGCAGTTTGATCCTGTAATTACATTTAACAGGGGACTAAAACCACATAATACCAGAATTCGTCCCGCCGAATACGACTACTAGTACCCGATGAAAGCAAAAAAAAAATGAAAAAAAAAGCAAAACACAATGAAACAAAATACTCCATAGAAAATCAAACTTATTTAACCTCAAAAACTAAACTTGTTGCATAATGTGCGGTATAAAAATTCCATAGAAAATTCGAATTTGGCAAAAAGGTTTTCTTTCTGTTTTCCAACCCATTCACACAAATGTTACCGTTACACCACTAACGTCTCTTTCCATTTTTTCTACTTCTATAACATAATAATTTCATTCAATCTTTCATTTCAAATTTATCAATTGAATCTTCAACACAAAACCAAATCAACACAACATTACATTACATTCATCAAAATCAATAGTTTCTTCATTCATTCATTCATTCATTCTTCAACAATGGCACTTAGACCCATTGATAATGCTCTTCCAACAATAACCAATGACAGACCCAAAAAACAACCTAAAATCGCTGTCTCTACCCTTAAACAACAACAACCTCGTACTCCTAATGATGAAAATCAAGTTCCAATTGAACCCATCATTGATTACATCTCATCCGACAACCTTAAACCCATGTCGGATCCTCAAGCTCAAATTCAAGTAAGCAAAAAAAAAATAAAAAAAAATCATCTTTTTATTTTTTCTTTGAATTTTTTTTACTTGTGATTTGGTATTGAGTTTTGGGAATGTTGAAAATTTGCAGAGTTTGATTGAAGATTTGGATTCGAAAAATTGGGTTAAGGTTTGTGAATCGTTGAATGATGTTAGGAGATTTGCATTGTACAATTCTTCTCTTCTATTACCCATTTTGTAAGTGTTAATCTGTTTGTGTTTATTTTGTTAAAGTTTTGAAATTTTTGTTATGGGTTCAATTGGGTTTTTGTTTCTGATGTGAAGAAGTTTTGTGATTTTAGGGATAAAATTTTGTTGGTGGTGGTGAAGTCAATGAAGAACCCTCGTAGTGCTTTATGCAAAACATCTATTATGGCTGCTTCTGATGTTTTCAATGCTTTTGGTGATAAATTGTTTGATCCTTCTACTTCTGAGGCATTTGATGGATTGGTACTTTTGACTAAATTTCCTATTGTGTGTTCTATTCATTGTTTTAAAAATCGAACCGAACTAGACTCAGTTGAACCTCAAACCGGCCTTTATAATTGTTCCATTGTTTTAATCGATTGACAATTTGTCTGATTTGAGCTGTTTAAGGCTGTCGAACAAATCATGACATGGAGGTCTCGCCAGTCTGATGACCGGTTCGGTTTTTAAAATATTGGTTTTGTTGGTGTTTTTAGTGTAGTGATTAAAGGGTTGAATTGTGTTGTTTTGGTTGAATTTCAACAGCTATTGGAGTTGCTTCTAAAAGCTTCTCAGGATAAAAAGTTTGTGTGTGAAGAAGCTGTGAAGGCACTTGGTTCAATGGTGGGTACCATGACACCTCTTCCTTTGCTTCAGAAATTAAGAGTATCTGTGAGTCACAAAAACCTTAGGATCAGGGCTAAAGCTGCTGTTTCTCTATCCAAATGTGTCTCCAAGATGGTAAAGTTTCTTCAATTTAACTCTTTATTTTATTGGTATTTTTGTGTTTATGTCTATGAAGCACGGACAAAGACACAGACATCGGACACCATACAGACACACTGACACATCGGCACAGATAAAACTTGAGAAATAACATAATTCAATATAATCACAAATATCAGTGTGTCGGTGTTCGACACTGGCACATGTATGACATCAGGACACGCCTAACCCGAAGAATGTTCGTGTTTTGTGTGTTTATGTGTGTTACTAAAGTGTGTTATGGCAGCAGGGAGTTGAGGAAATGGAGGAGTTTGGAATGGGAAAGTTGATTGAAGTTGCAGCTGACTTAGTGAATGACAGACTTCCAGAAGCAAGAGATGCAGCAAGAAGCATTGCAACTTCAGTATATGAGGCAATGATTAAGGATGTGGAAGAAGTGGAACAGAAGATGGAAGTGTGGCAGAGCTTCTGCCACTCTAAGCTAACACCAATTAATGCTCTTTCAATCTTGAAGATTGTTAAACCTTAGAATTTGAGGAATATTCTTTTGTAGGGTTTGCTCATACTTGAGGCATGTTTAGAAATTTAGCTTTATTTGTGGCAATGTTCATGGTTCTACATGAGCAGCTATTAGCAAATAAGATTTCATTATGTTTGATGTAGTTACTTTGCTTTAATTATAATGGAGTTAATGGTTTTCCTATTATAAAGAAATTTAGAGATTACGATTCTCTCTAATCTTATACAGAGTTGGAGAGGATCGTCAACCTCATTGAGATTTATAATGAAATTTACATATAATTTATTACTTACGAAATTTATTTTGGACTTAAACTCAAGTAACTTGTGTTGGTGTGAGCAAAGGTCTGTCATTTGTGTAGATTAGAGTCTATTTATTTTGTTTTCAAGTTCTAAGAACATGGGAAATGAACTAATGTTAACGTGAAAGGAGGATAAAAAATTGAGTCACTCAAAGCATTTCAAAGACAACATATGTCTAAGTTAGATAAAATATGTTGGGCGAAATACACTCTTATGTCTAAACTTATTTCATGAGCACCTTCCTCCGGTGACCACCTCACCGAAAATTACCTCAGTCATACCGGAAAATTTATCTAATCTTCACTTCGTTTCTTCTACTTCTCTAAATTCATTTCTTCCAATTTTTATTACAACCTTAATTTCTTCTTTGTTTAAATCCAAAAAGCATTTCCTTACTTCAGTTTGTGTTTCCTCAGAAAGAAAGTTTATTATTTTTTAAGAATTTCAGACCATTGCCATTACTTTGATTTTTTGTTAGTGAGAATAGTTTTTTTTTTTTTTTGGGTATGCATTTAGCATTTGGAATTTGAAATCTCATTGACATAGCTACAGGGCAAACATAAAATATATATTTGGATTTAATTAGTGCCTCAACTCTTATGACAATGCCAAGAGCTGGAAAGATGAAACCAAAATTAGTGATTCTATCCCTTAATTTAATTAGTGTCTTAAGTCTTATGTAGTTGGAGCTTTAATCTTTCATTGCTATGTTGGAATTTTAATGTTTCCCTGTTTCATTTTACATGTTATGGATTAGTTTAGTGTGTTTTAGCAGTTGGGTATGATTAATTGGAGTTTGTTGATAATGGGCTCTCTTAAATATGTAGTTTATTTGTGGGATTATCATAGATTCATGCGCTCTATTTGGTTGTTAAATACACTTGTGCTCAACTCGAGTTTTTGCCTCAACTCATTTTTATTAGGTGGAATCGATTCGTAAACTCGAGTTTTAACTGATTTTACTACGAGTTGACTCGTTTATTATTGATTTTTACACGAGTTTACCATTAATTTAACTCAATTTTTATACCTAAAAGGCTAAAACCATCGGACAATTTACGAGTTAACTCGTGATTTTTAACAACCATGGTTTTACTTTTGGCTATCATCTTATGTATATTCATATATATATTAATGTATATATATAGGTTATTGTTTTCTTTTTATATTCTCTCCCCTAAACTTGATCTTATTTTTTATTAAGATATGTGCACAATATTAATCGTTTGGTACTGTATGAATTATACATGGAGGATGCTATTGAAGGAAATGACTCAACCAAAGAGGAGTTGAATACTAAGGATTCTTTAAATACGCCCACAAACAAGAATTTGGGGAAGATGTTTGTTGATATATAGTGTTGAATACATTGTTCTATGATCACCTTTCTTTTGTTATTCATAATGTATAATGTATTTGTCATATTGTTGGTCATTTAGCTTTGGTTTATTATTATGTACTTTGTTGTCATGATCTTTGACAATCTTTGATGCTTTTGTTTTTGTAATCTTTGCCAAAATTTGCCACTATTAGATGAATGGTATTGTCACATTGTTACTTCTTCTTTTACTCAAGATTTAAGCATATAGAACTTCTTTTTTTTTTGACTAAAAGTATATAGAACTTAAACATAATTTTTTATATATAAGAGATTATATTCAAATAAGAATTTTGGATATTAAGCTCATTGATGTTTATCATGACATTGATGTTTATTATCAATGAGCAAATATATTTACAAAATCTTTAACTCAAATAATATTCAATTTTATAACGAAATAATTGAACATGCATTTTTATTCAAAAATGATGCTTGCTTCTGATTCTGCTGACAAAAAATAGATGATTAGAACTTCTGATGATATGAATTTCTCATGAACAAATCTTATGTTGATTAGAACTTCTGATGAAGTTCCCCCTCGTTTTGATTTTTCAAATTTTTATTATAACAAATTCAATTGGGGTCTATTTTTTTTTAAAATGAGTATATTATAAAATATTTGAGGAATCAAATTGCATAGGTCACATTTTAATGAGTATAAAATTTACCATTAAATAAAAAAATTATATTATATAAATAATTTGTGTAAAATTTTACATAATACAATATAAAATTATTTGATATATTATTGAGATTTACAAATATTAAGAGTTTATACATTTTTATTAAACATTGTTAATTTTAATAAGTATCAATAACATATTAAATTATTTTAGATTTTTTAAAAATTTTACATGAATTATCTATAAATTTAGACGTTATTGAACAATACAACATTTTTCATTTTTTTTTTGGTCTTTCATTTTTCATATTTTATCTATATGTTAATTTATAGTTTATGAATTTCATATTTAATTTAGGGTTAAATATATTTATTAGTCTATACAAAACTACGAACTTTCAAGTTTCAATCCTTATTTTCATTTTATAGGGACTATTTGGAGGGACTAAAAATATCTATGTATTATTTTACAAAAAGTTTTCAAAATAAAGACTATTTTACAAACTTTAGAAGAATATAAAAATAGGGAAAAATATACTCATCTCCGCTAAAGTCTCTTTAAATAACATAAACACCCCCTTCTAATTTTCAATTAGACAATAACCTCTCCCGAGATATCTTAAAATAGATAAAACTTTTCTTATAAATTTAACACCGTTAACTCTTTTAAATTCTAAATTTGAATTTGATACTAACCTCCCCTAAAACCTCTTAAAATAAATAAAAAGTTCCCTTATCAATTTAACATTGTTCATTAATCCATTAAAACTACAAACAATTACTTCTCTATGATTATGATTGCTCTTCTAATAAATAAAACTACTGCTGCGTATTTCCATGCGTTGTTTTGCTGCTAATAAATAAAGATTGATTGGTTATACTTATACTTATACATTTTCTACCTTATTACAACGATATTTTAAGTTAGCTCCACCACTAATCGTTACCCTATCAATTAACCTCCATTACCTTAGCTTGTTGCCCATGGCTAGATATTTTGATGAAAAAATGCACATATAATGTAAGAAATTGACCAAAAAGATATCGGTGCAACAAATTTTTATAATGGAGAATAATTGAAAAGGTAATGATAAAATAAGTTAGAAATTTAAAGGACCTAATTTTTATCTAAAAACTTAAAGACCTAAATGTCACAAATGTTAAACTTAAAAAAGACCCTTAGATACATTTTGGACTTTGGCCTATATTAAGGGTGTTTAAGGGTGCTTTTGTTTGTTTTTTTTAACTGATTTTTATAGTGTATTATTTTTTTTATAGAATTACTTCTAAACAAAACAACTAATTAACTAAGTAGTTGGTAGTTATATACTCCGTCCGTACCAAAATATAAGTTAATTTGAGAAAAAAATTTATACCAAAATATAAGTCACTTTACAATTACCAATGCAATATTTAATGTTATTTTTCTTATTATACCCTTAATTATTTATTACTCTATCTTCTTTTACTTCTTCAATTTATATTTTCCATACCAATAATGAAGGACAATTTTGTAAACTAACTCATAATTTCTCTTTTCTATACAACAATGATTACATTTCTTAATTTGTATAATATGGTCAAAATGACTTATATTTTAGTACGGATGGAGTAACTAACTTCAAGTTAGTTATAACAATTGTAGTAGAGAGAATGTAATCAACTATATCTTTATATTGTTCTTGAATGTTTTCTCTTTCACAATACATTTTCACCATTCTCAAGAAGAAACAAATACTCTAAAGTGTTTGAAGGTTCATCTTTCATGGTACATTTTCACCTTGCTCACGAAGACACAAGAGTGTTTGAAGGTACCTTTCTAAGTTCATTTTCCTTCTCGTTCCTTTTCTTTGATTTTTATATAACAATTGTAGTAGAAAGAATCAATTATATCTTTCTTTTGATCTTTTATGTTGTCTCTCTCACAGTGCATTTTCAACTTTCTCAGTATCTTACCACACATTTCTTTCCTAAATTGTCTGAAGGTGGTTTAGCAATGGCTTCTTTACTAGAAAACATGATAAAGTTTCTGAAATCTCGTCGCCACTTCTATGTGTTGATCTGTTCAAGACCAATGCATCGATAATAAGCAATTTGATAAGTGATAATCATATACGCAAACTCAATTTCGCTAAACAAATCCTCTTAACAAGAAACAGTAGGTGGCCTTTTAGTGATGACATCTTACTCTTTGATTCTAATGTCAAATAAGAGATTGCCTCATTTAAGAACATATCCAACTATCGACAATGACAAATATCTCACCATTCAACCTTTCAATTACGAACCAGTTTCGGCTACTCTAGGTTATGATTGTCGATACACTCTTGATTATCATGGTCATACGCAAAAAATTGGGAAAGCGAGGGTTTTTATTAGGCGTTCTAGCCTTGAGGTTGAAAAGGTGTATTGTGAGTGGCTGGGTGGAAATGACATCAATTTTGAAGCTATGGATCAGAGCAGGTAATGTGTGCTGATTTTTATTTTGGGTAAGTGTAATGTGAGCTTATTTAGAAAAATGAACATGGACCATTAGATTAATTGAAATTGACAAATAAAATTTGTTATAAAAAATTTTATTGACACCTAGTGTCACTTGACTCTAAAAAAATAGAAAAACAGATACACTAAAATTGTTAACTGACTCAAAGCTGAGTAACATCAAGAGGAGAGGGCAATTCTCCAAAATTCCGTTGGCTACTATCAATGAGTATTTACAAAATAATTTCACATGGATTTGATGACCCCATCCAATCCAACCTACTCATTACCTATAAAGTTTGTTAGGATTTGGTGAAAATTACATGATTTTGATCCAACCAAAACTATTGAAATTTGATTGGAAATTTGATTGAGTCGGATAAAATCGACCCAAACCAACATATGAACATTGTCAAATGACCGATTATCCCAAAAATTTAAGCTATTAGGAAATATCACATCAATAGTTTTATATTATTTCTAACACGCCCCGTCACGCAAGAGCCCATTGGGCTTGAAGCGTAGATAATGCATAGGTCCACCTACCGTATGCTTAAAATTCCACTTTTTAATTAGAAAATGAGGGGAGCGGGAATCGAACTCTAGACCACTTATTCATAGAAAATATGTACCTAACCTAAAAACTAATCTAATGACTGTTACAAATACGAAAAAGGACCTCTACTTAAATACATTTCACCTAAATTCTATTTAAGGCAATGATCATCCCAGATTTTCTTGTGTCCACCTCTTTTATCCTAATAATTGAAACAATGAGTGAGGATAAAAACAATGATTGACACTAAAATTTGAGTAATCTCCTATAAAATCGAGGATTGAACTCGACAATTTTTATTATTTCTTGTTTGTTTTAGAAACTAGTTATGAGACTGGACAAAAACAAGAATTTGTGTCTCTCAGCGGATTGAGGTAAAGTTGTCCATAATACAGTCAAAATAAAAATATCCTTTTATTTTCCAAGATAAAAAATATTATGTGTTTTCAATACAATTATGTCTTATCATGTAGTACTATGTTGTTTTCTGTCCCGTCGTGTCCAATATTTATTATTTTGTGAATCAAATGTATCTTTAGACTGATTGAATAAAGAACAATGATATCTTTCATAATGAAGAAGAATACCTTTCATTTGTTACTTTATATTTATCTCTTTTATCACTACAAAAAAACGCGCCATTTAGCGGCGGTTTTTGTTCTGTTTAGCGGGGGTTTGCAACCTCCGCAAAAAGTTTAGCGGCGGTTTTAAAAACTGCCGGTTAATCGATTCCCATAAATTGTGGGCGGCAGTTATTTTAAACCGCTGGTATCACGCTTTAAAACCGCCGCTGTTTAGTTCCTGCGTTTTGAGGGGGTTTTTAACCTCCTTTAAATCAGGGTTGGACCTATTTTATAATTTTGTTTCGTGGGGGTTTTAAACCTCAAACCAGTGCTGAATTTCTTTTTTCTCAATTTTTTTAGTATATATAAATATATCATTTCACTCAATTCCAAAATAAATATTATTTAATCAAGATGACATAAATTTCTATATATATTGTCTAATATCAAATTCATAATAACAAACGATTCATCATAACAATAAAAATTAATATCACTTTTATTCACCCTCCTAAATATTAAGCAAAATCACAAACCAATTAACCAAAATTGAAGAAAAAAGAGCAAAATCAACTTATACTTCCACTTCCTCTTAACATTACTTTCACTTCCTCTTTTGTTAAGCATCAACTGCACATATCACAACACAAGTTAAAACTTATTAAACACATCATCATATCTTCAATATCAAAGTAAGACAATAAAGTATGCAAAATTACTACACAAGCAAACAACTTTTCCACTCTATAAACAAGTCTAAGACCGTTCAAATTCTAAATATAATCATAAAATTAATATATGAACAGAACAACTGTAAGGAATATAGTTTGAATATGAAATTGATTAGCAAACAAATATATTGATCTATTTAATGTCTCGCATTATCAAGAACTCAGAACTAAGAGTGAAAGAAAAGTTCAATTTACCCAAAACAAATTCATGTGCTTCAAGGGAAAGCAGAGGCTGACCACCCTTCATAAACTACAAAACCAGGTAAATTGCTTTTGCCCATTTCTTCTTATTAAGTTCATACCTCTTAGAAATACTCATCAGGTTCTCGGCTAATATCTCTATAGTTTTTTCTAACAGAAATAGACAGTAAAATTAGGAATATTTTGAACTGAGGCTGAGTGATTCAATTGATATTGATATATAGACACATCTAACTATGGCAAAATGTAAATATGGCAAAATAAGAAAACAACATTCAAAGATCCATTTATTTGAGTGCATAATGAGCTAATTTTCAAATAATAAAGAAAACAGCATTCAAAGATCCATTTCATCAAACAAAAAACTATCATATTTAGAGAAGAGATAAGAAACACGCACCTGAAACAACCAAAAATGAAGAACTGGAGCAAGATTCAAATAAGACCGATAATGAGTGGACTCTACAACATAGACAAGTGTGTGGGTACGAAATCTGGTTCCACTTTGTAAGGAATTGCTAACCACAAACTTGTCCTGCTGTCATGAAACAAGATTATTCAGATGATACAAAGGGATTCAATTGCAGTCCAAAACACATGACAAATTCAAAAGGATATGATAGGTTTTTACCTTCTCTTGTTCATAGCCTTTAGCTTCTAAACCATATTGAAATGAAATCACTTACTTCAAGTAGAGCAATAAAAAAGAGAAATGAAAGGAAGACACTCATAGATTCAAATTGGAGCTCTTCAAAGGGAATGAATCATGGTCAGTAAATCATGATCAAGTGAGTAATACCATGTTCAGTAAGTAGTAACTAATAAAAAGTAAAAGATTATTTTGTCAAATACCATCAAGTTTTAACTCTACTAAGTCCTTATGCAAACACTTTCATCCCTAAGTAACAATCACAATATGATGCTTAGCTGCAGTAGTTGCCATTACTGATTTTGATGTGCAGATATTTTTTAAGTTTCAAACGTCTACTCATGTAAACTAAACAAACACTAACGAAAAGGAGAACGGTAGACTACCTTAACAAACCCCTTTCAGAAGCAATAACCAACACCAAACAAATACCATGTGATGATACAAGAATCCCCTTTCAGAAACAATAATCGACACCGAACACTAGTCTTAACTAATTCAAATCAAAGAATGGCAGATTACCTTAACAAACAAGTTCCCTGTACTACTTTTCCTTGCAACAGGATAGTGACGCGACCACATAACCCTTATCGCCTTTCCATTCAAGGTAGAAAGATTATTCCGCTTAATTGCAAAAATTTCTGCAAAACCAAAACCAAAAATGACAAAACAGATTAATAGAGTAAAGACTCATAAGAAGCAAATAAACAAAATCAAGAATCACATCATAATCAATATCATTATAATAAAGATAATTTGATAGAAAGAAGAAATCAGAGCAAGCAACATCTTCACCAAAACTGTGAGACAACCTCACATCATGCTTCATAGCAAGACAACCTCATGATAAAGACATTACAATCACTTTCCTCATACTTGCTTGGAAGCAGGGGCCAAATAAATATGAGATACTAGCTAGCACATTCCAATACTAGAAGTACATGAAAAATAAAATGTGGAATCTTTAATGTCTTAATGCACAAAAACAAGTGAAGAGATTTACTCATACGACAACATATACACAAATTTGTAAGATATAATTGGATCTATCTATATGATAGGTTGTGGCCAAAACCTACACTACAAACCTACATACATATCGAACAATAGGACCAACAGGAACTTGTTATCAAAGAAATTCGGAGACAAGCACACATGAATAAAGAGATTGGGGAGTATTCAATACACCCTTGAATTCTGAGCTTCATGTTACTCATCCCATATAACATAACAAAGTTGAAATCTCTGCTCATGTCCTTTCACTATATAACATGTTCTTCAAAATTCATTCTTATGTCTGAAAAGCCAATCCTTATTCCTAAATGATGCAAGAAGTCAAAAACTAAAACAAAGTCTTCCTACCTCCTCCATATTGCAAATTCAATAACACACCCTAAATTAATTCTCGTAACAAAATGTATTATACATGATGTAAGACTATATGGTCAGAGTTTACAAGAATGAAGCAATGCAATTACTCCAATAGAAAACTATCAGACTCATTTATTGAAACTATATAAAGCTCATAATTTGACAATACAAGGCTATAAACCTACAACAACAGTACCAGGTGTAATATAATCAAGTGAATATAAGGGTTCTTATAAATTATAGAGTAGTTACTGTGCTATTTTCAACCTCCGGAGTTTGAGACAGCAGTTGCATCCTTTCCTTCTCAGTGAAGCATACATTTTCCTTTAAAATATCAACAAAAAAAAGTAAAGATTAAATTAAAATTCTAAAAGTACATGAAATTAGTATTTATAGTAAAAAACCATGCGCTATAGGTAGCGGAATTTGAACCTATCACTATGTTTCAAGATACTCGCAAAGTGTTCTCAAACAGTGGCTCTAGCAGCACTATAGCACTATAACATAGCCGAATTTAAACAAATCACTATTGTTTTACAATACGCTATTTAGTATGAAGTGTTGTCAAACAACACCATAACAGTGCTATAGTACCCTAGTACCCATGACAACAACTATCATAATATGTTTTGCTTTATAATTGAAACATGGTGCCACCCACACATAGGTTATATTAATGGAACTTAAAATCAATTTTGGAGAGCAAAAGTTACCTCAACAATCAATTTTGGACGGCGGTGGGATAAGATCTCAGTTCCATTAACTTAACCAAGCCTGCAACAAAATCAAAGAAAACACTAAAGATATCACAAACCTTAGTGTACCTTTAAACCATCAATATTGTGGGAAAACTGCAAAATCAGCATTATTGCAACAAAATCATCGACATAGCATGCAGTGTTGATGTTGAAATGAACAAATAAACATTACACAATATAATTAGGGTTTTATCTTACTATTCCCAAATTCAATTTACTGAATTTTCCAGATCTCATAACAAAGAATAAGCAAAGAGAAGAACACAACAAACAAAGTGAAGATCGCAATCAACAAAGAGATTTACCCCAAAGCTGAGACGAGGGTTCTGGAGAGTGGTGTTGAGAATGAGTGGCGGTGATACCGAGACAGAAAGAGAAGGAGTGACGGTGGTTTCGAGATGGAAGGAGAGGGAATGACGGTTGTGCCGACACGAAAGGAGAAGAAGTTACGGTGGTGCCGAGAACGAAGGAGAGAGAACGACGGTGGTGCTGCGACGGGAAAAGAGAATAGGGTTTCGTGAGAGATGAAAAATTGAGGGAATTGAAAATTTTGGGGAGAAAATCAGAAAATAATGTGCGTAGAATGAAAAAATAACTAAATTAAGTCATTAATTTGGGGGAGTTATGATTCCCCGCTAAACCACAAAGGTGTTTCTTCACATATCACTTTTGAACATAATTTGCGGGGGTTTTACTAAACCTCCTCTAAAAAACCGCCGAATCAGGCGCATTTTTTGTAGTGTATATTTTCTTCCAAATACCATTTTCATTATTTATTAATAATCAAATTTTGTTTTATTCTCTACTAGGTTCACAATTTAACCCCGTGTTAATCAGTTATGAATCAAGGAGGAAGAAAAAAGACAAAACCTGTAAATTTTCCAAAAAATTTAATCTATGACATATTGTCCCGATTACCTACAAAATCTTTGATTTGATTTATGTGTGTGAGTAAAACATGGAACGCTACATTCATACAAGATCCTTATCTTATTCAGCTCCGCCAAAACTTGAACAACATCCTCTTTCTCGTTGTTTGTCATAAAGTTCATTTTTCGGACCGGAACACTAAGTTGGAACCTGGTATCTTTGTAGGACACATACCAACTCATGAAGACCAACGACCACTAGAAATAAACAATTCCACACACATTCTTTCCATGCCTAAAGTTTCTGACTTTGGTGTCCAAAGTATTAATGGCTTTGTTTGCACATATCCTAAATTATACAATCCCAACATTGCCATACATATATGTAACCCAACAACTAGACATATTGTTACCCTTCCTCATGACAACAATTTAGATTTTTTATATTCTAAGTTTCATATCCTCACAAATTTTGGATATGACCCTTTGGAAGATAAGTATAAGGTTCTTAATGTCATCTTTAATAAGGGTGATAATGAGACGTATTCATTTCAAGATTTGAGGATTTTGACGAAGAATATGTATAGAGGAATGTTGCAGTTGCACATGACATACCCTTTGGTGATTTAATGTCAAATATAGTAAAAGGCCATATAAGACGCATAGGAACTTGTGTCAATGGTGCTAGACATTGGTTAGATACAAACCGCAAGATCATAAGAATATCTTTATCACTAACTAGATCTTTGACCCGTGCGTTGCACGGGTTTTATAAGTTTTTATATATGTAATAAAAAATTATCTTATATGCTTTGTGACATTTGTATTTATCAAAATTTATATTTTAGTTCCAACAAATTCAAAAGATTTTTTGTTTGGTAAGTTATCATTGGAATGTTAACTAAATAGGTAAGACGTCCAAATATATACCACTTCCATAACATATTTTTAGCAAAACTTAAAACTTTATTAGACACACATAAATGATAGATCATACGACCAACATAAATAAAATGCTTGAGATATATTGATTTTTTTGAATGAAACCGTGTACATAGGTTAATTTAATGAAATGTTGTCCATGAAATTATATAGTTCCATATCAATCTACAAAGTTAGAACAAATTACTAATAAAGTTAAAATTATAAACACAAACATAGAATTGGACATTGTACCAAAAACTACACCATCCTGACTATGACGTGAAAGTATTTTGAAATACACAATAACATTGTCTTTCATTCTGTTTACACATAACATGATAATTATCTTTTTTGCAAATTATTTTGCATTACAAATTTGTCTACATTTCATATCAAATTGCATCGCATAGGTTGATCAAGGTCCCGCATAACACCGAGCACCGAGGCTTATGTACACAACCACCCAAAATTAATTTGCACGAGGATCTTCCAACCTCGTAGAGTTGTGGACTTCTATCCCAAATTCAATTGCAAAATGTCATGGAATCTTGCATGACCCTATGTCAATGACAACATCACAATGTTATTAAAGCAAGCAAAAAAGTTTGGAACAATGTACAAATATTAAAACACAATTGAATGAATAAGTTTCTAAGTTAGAAACATAGATCTTTCAATTCATATTATAATTCCAGTCAAGATGGGAAAGAGGAGTGGAGTGCGCACCTTACTTTCTTGCAATTGCATGAACCATCCAATAATATAGAGAGTATAATCTGAGAAAAATGGATCGTAAAACAATAAAAGAGTAATATAAAGGTAAGGGAATCCCTATATTAATATTAGATTAGTAATCCCAAATTCTTATGAAATTAACTCATCGATTAAATTAAATTAGAGTTCATATTTCTTTAATCACAAAAACATAAATTAGATAAACAAATTTAAAATGCTAAAAGTAAAAGAGGTCAAGATATGTAAGAATAACTTGAGATTTCGGTCATTATTAAGCAAGTATAGAAATAACATGATATTACATTTTAAGTTAAGAATCATAATGCTCAATCACTTCTATCTACAACCCAACTCAATGTAATATAAAAAGCAACGGGAAAATCAATCAACTTACCGAGCCAGTGAATAATTAAATGGACAAAAAATACCTTCAGATTATCCCTTATTTTGCCAAAAAAATCCCTGCCAAGGAACTTCCACATTGTTAGATTAAGATATTGGAGAAGAAACAAATACCAAGTATATAAGTGATTAAATTTATATTTACCTATACATTCATTGATCCTCAATAATTTATCTCTTTCCGATTCATACCTGCAAATTAAATTCTTCTTATTTTATCGTGACCTTCATGAGATCTGCAAATGTCCATTTAAATTGAACTGGTCCAGTGGTCCTCCAACTATCATGTCCTAAAATCATAAAGATATATAACAGGATACAATATTATAAATACATGAAGAAAGACAATATAATATCAAATGTTAACCTCTTTTTGTGGCTGTTGTGCTTAGATACTCAACACATATGCACTTGTTCATCCACCTTTGAGCCAAAACAATGATGCATAATTGACCTATCTTATTCTTTGAAAGTGAAATAACAAATCAATTATGATGATTAAATAAACATAATTAAAGAGTCAGAGCACATAAATAAGGAAAAATTGAAAATATATAAAAGAGGAATAAAGGAAAATCCAGTTAGAGAGAAATGGAAAAGATGAGTACTTGTTTCCACCAAAGGAGTTCTTGAACTTCACTACCATTTTGAATTCGTCAGCCATATCAAACACCACAAATGAAATACCACGTTTATCAGGCGTATTTTGCAATCGTCAATGGTGCACAACCTTCTGTGGCCAGACCGCCACTTTTGTGACCACCGTGAACCTTGACATCATCTCCTCCAAGCAGCGCCACATAAATGGTTGAGGTTGGATGATAAATAGATAGAGAGATTTTTTGGTATAACAATAGATAGAAGGATTGAAGAAGTAACACTGCATTTTTGGTATTTGGAATTAGAAACATTTACTTTTAGAGAGAGAGAGACCAAATTTGTGAAAGAGAAGGTGAGTGAAAGGTGGAAGAGAAAGACTTTATTTTTAGGGAATACAAAAGATTGAGAAGAGAAAAAATCTTTAGAGAAAAAAAGAAAGAGAAAAACGAAAAAAAGGATTTGGAAGATGAACAGAAAATGAGATTTGGCCAAGTTAAAAAATAAATGAAGCTTGGAAAATGAACAGAAAAGTTGACCGAGGAAATTTGACTGTGATGGCTTTCAATATTTCGGTAAGTGAATTACCATTATTGTTTGTGTTGGAAAGATAATGAGTATTATGTGAGAGTAGTTAATGTTATAATTTAGGAGGGAAAATTTAGGGTTAATTTTTGCTTGAATGTTAAGCATTGTAACAAACATATAGAATAAAAGATACTTAAATTGAGATTCTTAACACTATTTATGTGGGTTCTATTATACTAGATAGAATTAAGCAACTTAGATCATCTCCAATAGAGAATTCAATTTTTTAGTACTTAAAGGGTCCTACTTGTACATATCACTTATTTATAATTTTTTAATAATAGTACCTATTAAGCACTCAATCTCTTCAACTCAGCACCTCTTTAAAAAGTTCTTAATGAGTCCCACTAATAACTCTACATCATTTAATTTAATAATAAATTATTTATTACTATTTTATAAAGTATGTGGTAGAAAATAAATAATATATAAAAATATGTGGGACCCCTTAATAGGTACCCTTTTTACATGTTCTACAATGAGAGTACCTAATAGGTACTACTACTTAAGAACTTACCATTGGAGATGTTCTTAGACGAATTTTGTTTTATCCACAGATTCTTATTCTGAAGTTCTTAACACTATTCAATAGGACCCACAATACTCATATATTCTTTGTATTTTTCTGAATGAAAGTGACAAACATTATTTTTATTTTAATGATCAACTTTTGAAAGATCCTTGCATAAGAATCTTTTCTTAGAAATAAGAATTAAGGATTTTCTTATATACTCTCTTTAGTGGCAAAATAATTTAAGTATCAAGTACTTAGACTAATAATTTGGCTAAGGATCTTGCAATAAAGTTGCTCTAATAGTGCTTGATTTGAGGATAGAGCAATTTAGAGAAATCCCTATCTTTGAAAAATTTCGAGTAAACAATTATTTTGGTTCCTGAAAGTGTCACTTGCTGTCATATTAGTCCCTGAATCAACATAAAACATTTTTAAGTCTCTGAATGTTGATTTTATATGTCAAATTAGTCCAAAATTTTAAAAAAGTGTTAATTATGATGATGTGTCTCTTACTTTTGTTAAATCAGATACTTATATGTAATGTCTACATTCGCAATGAACCAAAATGAAAGACAAGATAGAGAAACACTTTGTTGTTTTATCCTCATTAAATGAAAGAGATATTGAAGTCATTTTAATCTCTAGCTAACATGAAAGTCGCGCATAAGCATCTGACATTGTAAAATTAAGGAATGCATCATCATAATTAACACCATTTTAAAATTTTGGACTAATTTAACTAATAAAATCAATATCGAGGAACTTTAAAATGTTTTATGCTGATTCGGGGATATTATAACAGTGAATGGCACTTTCAAGGACCAAAATGGTTGTTTACTCAAAATTTTCATATCAAAATACATTTGACACGTCTTGCTTTATTTAATGGACATTTAAGCTTAGTAAGTCAGTGTTTTGAGGAACATATAGATATGTCAATATTGAAAGACTATGAAAATCATGTGTGGATTGATCATGAAAGGATTTTATTAAATGAAGAAGAAGAATATTCATGTCCTAAATTACTCCCTTTGTGCAAAACACACACACAACAAGAGATTATATTGGTATCGAATCGTGTACGTGACAATCATTCACTTGAAGTTTATTATTATGATATCAAGAGAAGAAGCTCTAGGAGAATTTTTGCAGTGAAGGCTCCTTCATGGTATTATGATGTAGCTGAAAGTGAAGTTATTGATTGGAGTATAGAAAATTCAAGATCGTTGTTTTTGTATCAAGAAAACTTTAAACAATTGTGTCTCAAAATAATTGTCTCTTAGCTTTATTAATTTTTATTTATCTCAAAATAATTGTACTTTAGAATATCAATGCAAGAGGGGAGATACATGAGCACGTCACGTAAATCTCTTGTGAACATTGGCTGGATTCCTCCTGCCTCGGGATGGGTCAAAATTAATACGGATGGAGCACGAAGACATGATGGCAGAATTGGTTGTGGGGATTTGATTAGAGGTGAAAACAAAGAATGGCTAGGCGGCTTCTCCAAATATATTGGAAGGTGTAGTTCTTTTGTTGCGGAATTATGGGGTGTATTTGAAGGTTTGAAGTTGGCACAAGTTAAAGACTTTGGGAAAGTAGAAGTTTCCGTTGATTCTCAGTCATTCATTAACAATATTAACAATGGAGAAGGAGGCAATGCAATGGGCTATAGATTGGTTCAATGGATAAGACAAATGATGGAACTTAATTGGGAAATCAACATAAGTCATAGTTGTAGGAAAGACAATCGATGTGCTGATGGTCTAGGAGAATTGGCTTTCACCTTGTTAGATGATATCAAGTTTTATGATGTTTGTGCATAATCTATTATGGGTTGTTTTGACAATGATGTAACCAGAGTCTCTACTCCGCGTCTAATTATTATGTAATCTTTTTTTTTGGGCTTGGCTCTCTTCTATTCCAAAAAAAAAATATCAATGCAACATTTATTATTTTTATTTATTATTATACCATTATTTATTGAATTGCATCTCACTTATTGTTATTGTTATGCGGGTTGTTTGTTGTGCTCGCAATGATTTTCTTTTCAATAATCATAAAACAAGCGTGCATGATAATGTTGCGAAGATTCAGTCTGTTTTTGAGTGTTGTTCAATTGGGTTTAATACTCAATTAGTGAATTCTTTCCGGGCTTCGAACACTCAGAGTGTTGTCTGGTCTCGGCCAGCATCGGGGACAATTTGTTTGAATGTTGACAGCAGTTTACTAGTTTCGATACAATATGCAGGTTTTGGTGGCCTATTATGTGACAGTGCGGGAACTTAATTTTCTTGGAGGTTTTTATGGTGTTACGCCGACGTCAAATATTCTTTATACTTGAGATCATGGCGATTTTGAATCGTCTGGTTTTAGGCTGGAATAATGGTTACACATATATCGTTTGTTTCTCTCACTTCTTACAAGTTGTCACTTTGATCAACAATGGTGTTTCACCGGATCATAATTTTGCAAATGAGATTCACAAGACTCGGCAACTCATAGGTAGAGCTTGGAATGTGTCGATTAATCACACTCTTCGGGAGGAAAATGCGTGTGCAGATTTCTTAGCTAAATTGGGAGTTTCGTCGACATCCCATCTTACGATATTTTATGTACCGCCTACTGGCTTATGTAGCCTTCTGAGTGCTAATGATGAGGGAGTGATATTTGTTAGGGATTAATCCCTCTGTTTTGTTTTGTTTTGTTTTGTTTTTCTTTCTCTCTCTTGTAATCAAAAAAATCTCACTTAACTACTTCACTAACTACAATTATTAAGGGTATTGTAGTAAATAATACTAATTTTACCATTGAAATCAATACAAGTAATGAGTCCTAGTAGTCTAAAGTTTAGGATAAGTTTTGACATCAAGTGGTTTCAGTCTCCTCTCAAACGTAGTAATGACATTTTTTAGTCCTTAAAAAATTCTCTAATACTTGACTTTCAAAGTTTGAATTGTGTATTTCAATCATGTTGAGTATATTAAAATTGAATTAACTTGTAAAATTTTAATTTGTTTAATTAGAGATGAAATAAACATGAATTTTTGGAGTGTTTGTGCTGAAAATTTTATATTTAATTCATTATTTGTTAAAAAAAAATGAATTTTTGTCGAAATGATTTTTTTTTTGGTAACAATTGGAACAAAATAATGTATGTCGAAGTAATTTTTATAATATTGTAAACATAAATACAAAATTTCATTAGAAAATTTGAATAGTAGAGACCAAAAGTTGTGACGGAAAATATTTAAAAGATCAAAAAATGCGAAAAAAAACTTTAGTGAGATTAAAAATAAAATGTTCTAATGTTTATAGGGAACAATTCACCAAAAACATATTTAACCCTAACAATAAGTCTCCTATTCTTATTAAAATTAGGATAAATAAGTTAATATTCCCTATAAAATTTGTCAGCGTTGCATTACCTCCTATAACTTTTTTTTATTTTATGAGATTCTCCCTATAATGTTTGATTCTTTGCAAGACATTTAGTTCACATTCGTATTATAAAGCCACTTAATATTACATATCCTAATTTATAAATAACAAATTTTGTCTTTATTTTTTTACCTCAAAAAAATATTTGTCTTTTTTTTCTTATTACCAAGTTTTCACCACCGTTAGCAATGAATTGCTACATTGTTTACAATTTTATTCTTTTTTATCAATCAAATGACTGATTATTCTTTTTTTAAAAGAAATGACTGATTATTCTTATTGTGTAAAACTTTTTAACTTAAATTATTTTTAAATAAAATATTTATTACCGAATATTTTATAAATAAAATTCATTTAAAATATAATTTTTTTAACTATAAGATAAAATTCATAGTACGTAATAATAATTATTACCATGCGTAAAATAAAAATAATTATTACCATGAAAAAAAATCATATAATAATAATAATAAATGTACCAATAATTATGCTATTGTACCATACAATCTGTCTAATAGTAATAATAATTTCCTGACCGAAGAAAAAAAAAATCTCTACTATATATAAAGGAAATACTTTTGTTTTAGTATAGTCTTTTTTCATAATTTCCAAAAAGTCCTTAACTTCTTAACTTCTATAACTTCTATCTTAATAATTTCTATACATTTAAATTTTCATCAAACCATTAATATTTTTTAAAACGTATTTTTCATCAAATTGTACCACACAGACGGGCACGAAATGTGCCCATCTGGCCACTAGTAGTTTATAAATTCAATTAAAAAAATTCATAATAATAAATTCATAAAATTCGAGACTTAAATATGTTTTTAGTCCCTTTAAAATGACGATCTTTTAAATTTAGTCCTTACTTAATTTTTGTTAAATTTCTGATCTTGAAAAATTATTATGCCTTCAGTTTTGTTCCCTACTGGTAAATTAACATATATTTTCGAAATTTTTTTTAGCAGGTATGTTTAGATCATCGTAAGGACTAAACTTAGAAAGTCCTCATTTTATAGATACCAAAAACATATTTAACCCTAAATTCAAATAAAACAAAAAAAAATAAAATTTGAGAGGGAAATACCAAAATCCCTTTTGAAATTTCCAAATTTGTCAAATACCCCCTTGAAATTTGGAAATAGACAAATAACCCCCCTAAATTTGTAAAACATCAATCATATTGCTCTCTGTTTCATTTACTCTGTTTTTTTATGACATAGACGTTAACTGCATACGTGATACTTGTTAACGTGACGTCACATCAAATGAAGAAGGGGGAATTGACCATGATACACATTCACAACGAATAATTGACTAAAAATTATAAATTTAGAGGGTTAAGTTTGACAGCATTTTGGTTAATTAGCCGCTTGATTTTGCAAATTTTAGTCAATTATCCCTCTCTCATGTGATATTGTGCTACGTTGACAGATGTCACTTGTGCAGTTAACTATCATGTCATCAAAATAGACGGAATTAACAGAATCAAGGACAATTTGATTTACATTTTACAATTTTAAGGAGTTATTTGCCTATTTTTAAATTTCAAAAGGATAATTAACAAATTTTTAAATATCAAGAGGATTTTAGAATTTCATTCGATTTTTTGACAATAAAATAAATAAATCTTTTATTTTTAGATGTCGTTAGGTAGTAACAACTTAACTCTAAATTTATTATTTATTATCCGAATAATGATATGATATTTTTCCCTCTCACAAGTTGGGTTAAGCTTTTGTGAAGTTCAACAATGGAATGAAATGAGTGGAGGAGTGTAGATAGATATACATATAGATATACATACATCTTCATGCCGTTTTTCACCTCTGAATTCAATGGAAACCACTTTCGCTCACTTCATGCAAACCTCTTCTTACAGGGTATTATACTATCTTTCTATCCAAACCACGTTCTTCCATTTTTTCAATAATTCTATTCAAATTTTAGCTAGTTTATCTTAATTCGGTTAGTTAACACTTTTTCTCATAATGGGTCATTTTGTTTTACGTTAGAATTATGCTGAGTGAAATTTGGGTGGTTGCAGATTATGTGTTCGATAAATTGTCAAAGAGAAAATGTTTTTTTTTTAAATAGAATTTTTAGTTAAGTTTTACTATATGCTATGCGGTGTTTATTAAATTCTTTATAAAATGTACGAGTTTGTTTTCATTTTTGTTTGCGAAACTGAACCGGAATGTTTTTGTTTTCATTTTGTAAAATATGTGTTTTTTTTTAACTTGCTGATGGAAATACAAGAGACTTTTGAAGTAAATAGTTGTGATAGAGAGAATAAATGTTTGCTAAAGATAATGGGTTTCTAGAAATAATGAAAGCAGATCTTTTGGCATTTCAATGTTTGTGGAAATATTGATAATTGTTTACTTCAACAGTCTCTATTCGCCTAGTTAACAAGTAAACTTAAGTCAAATTTTAGAAAACGGAAATAAAAATGTTTTCACATAGTAAACAAACCATACCAAACGTTAGTTAGTCTAGTGGTGATTGACGTTGGGCTTGGTAGGGAGGACCACGGTTCGATTCCACGCAACTGAGTTCGAAAGGGGGCTGGAACCACTTGATGCAGAACTGACCTCCGAACCAGATTAAACTGGTGGTGAAAACCAAAAAAGTAAACAAACCCTTATTTTCACTCTATTTCCTTTTGTTTTTTACTATTTCTAGTAAAAATATTTGAGTACAGAAAATAGAGTAAAAACAATGAGGCACATAGGAATTAAAATGTAAAAAGCAAAAGTTTTCTCAATTCAAATAGGCCTGATAGTTTTAAAAATAAAATAAAAGAACTTTGGTTGTGTTTGTATTGTTCTTATGTTCTTTGACTTTGCATCTTCAATTAAGCTTTTAGTGTGATGAAAAGGACTCTATTATTGATTGACTGATTCATGTAAACGAAATGCTTGATAGTTGTTGTTTTAATGTATTCAGATGCTCTCAAGAAATGCTTATTTATCTTCCATGAGAACGAATTCCATTGGTTTGTATTATTCCCGGGGAATCTCATCAGCTAAAGTAGTATCATTCTCAAAATTTTCAAATTATTGTACTCATTCAAAGGATGATGTCTATTCTTCAAAGCGAAGATCACGGGGGCCTGTTATGGCAGTAAAAAAGGCTGCAGAAGGTAGCGTGTTTGCTATTTGCATATATTTTCAGTTTTTTAAACACATCATTGCGTACACACATCATTGTTATGTTAATTAAAGAGAGGAAACATGCATTTCCAAGGTTAGTTACATAACCTACATTAACTTTAGGAATCAAGCAAGATGAGGGTAAATACAAGCACACAGTTGATCTTCCCAAGACAACATTTGGTATGAGAGCAAATTCTTCGGTAAGGGAGCCTGAAATTCAGAAAATCTGGGAGGATAATCAAGTATTTAAAAGAGTTGCAGAAAGAAATAGTCGAGTAAGTATTGCACTTCTCCTTAGATTTCAAGTGGTAGTTATTTGGACTTACTAATATGCTTCAACAACTTTATCAGGGAAATTTCATTCTTCATGATGGTCCTCCATATGCAAACGGTGATCTTCACATTGGCCATGCCTTAAATAAAATTTTGAAGGATATTATAAATCGTTATAAGGTATCTTTTCCTTCCTTTATACCTAGACATTCCTTGTAAGAACTAGCATTTTGCTAATAATTTTATTCATTTTTTTGGTGCAGCTCCTTCAAAACTATAAAGTTCATTTTGTGCCTGGATGGGATTGTCATGGCCTACCAATTGAATTAAAAGGCAAGAGTTATTTTTCTTAGTAGCATTGTGATGATGGCTGCCTCAAATTTGTGGTTGTGTTCATTAGCAGTATTGCACTTAAATTTACTTCACATATTTGCGACATGTAAAGTATGCAGATAGTTCCTGGTGTAATATTTATTAATAAACTAATTAATATTTTGGGGGACATAAATGTTGATAATTATAGTTATAATTTATAGGGGCTTATGAAGTGAACCCATTTACATCTTTTTGTTTTTAATTTTTAATAGGAAGTTTGTTTTCATGCTGAATCAATTAATGTGTATATATAATTTAGATATTCTATATGTACAATATATAGTTCTCAAGTTATTATTCGGCATTATTAATTCAAAACTTTTGTAACATCTTATAAGTCCAATTTTTTAATTTTGTATTAGCAATAGATTCTTATCTGCATATTATCTTTTAGGCAGGGGTTGGTGTTCGTATGATACCTACATATCAAGGTTAAATTAGTATGTACTGTGCTAGTGAGCTTTATGTGATGATGTTAAAGAGATTTAATTATGCAACCTGTACTGGAGTGGGGTGCCTTTCATTTGTTTATTTGGAAAACAAAGTAGTAACGCACAAGCCCCTATTTTTCAGAAGTAGCATGGACTTCCAGTATATTATAGTATAATCCTTCTGTTAAGTTGCTGGTTGCATACAAGATTTGTCTTAAAAAAAACTGATTTGGCATGTAATTTAAATTTATATAGTTTGGCATAAGTTAAGAGCCCTAGAGAGGTTTTGTGGAAGGCTGTAGAGAATTATTTTTTTTTGAATTGCTTAGGTTCGAGCAATCAAATATTCTAGCAATGGGCCACGACAAGCTTAAGAACATATGGTGTTGGCAAAGAGGATTGCCCTATTACTAGTATAAGTTTACACGCGTGTTAACTTCTAGTCTTTACCATTCCTTATGTTCTGCAGCTTCTGCCCCTTTTATTTTATTTTCTTTAACTACAGGATCACATGTATATTGCATTTCAGCTTGTATCTATTACATTCTTTGAACAGTGTGGTGTTTTGAATTATTTCAGTTTTGCAGTCACTGGATAAGGAGGCCAGAAACAATCTTACACCATTGAAATTGAGAGCAAAGGCTGCTAAATTTGCCAAAGATACTGTCAAAACTCAAATGTCATCTTTTAAGGTCCTTTCTTTGTTTGCATTTTTGCTCTATGAATTATATGAATTGTTGCAACAGTTTACAATTCCATTTCGATTGCTGGGATTTTGTTTCAACCTTATACGTGTTTTTATTTTATTTTTTGGTTTGTATTTTAAACATGTTAATAAATGTCTGCAGCGCTTTGGAGTATGGGCTGACTGGAATAATCCCTATCTTACCCTAGATCCGGAATATGAAGCTGCTCAGGTAGCTGGTACAGCCTTTCTCGTTTACTCTTATGGATATATTAACCGGACACAGAATTGAGCACTCTGAATATCCTATTCATGATGTATTATAGATATTAGAGTTTAGGGCTTCACTTTCACTGTTTTGATTGTTTTGCTTTGAGAACTCTTATAGAAAGGACCTCAAAATTCTGTCAAGACCTAGTTAGATTGTGCAGACTCCTTTAATATTGAAAATTTTCATTTGTACACTACTATAATTCATACTAGTTATTATATAGTCATCATAACTTGCATTACATACTATTCTAGATTGAAGTATTTGGCCAGATGGCCTTGAAAGGCTATATCTACCGAGGAAGAAAACCTGTTCACTGGAGTCCCTCGTCACGGACAGCACTTGCTGAAGCTGAGTTGGAGGTATATTGATTTATCATCGTGTTGAACCTGTTGTCTAATGTCTAGTGTTAGTGTACTATGCAACCCGGTATTCTATAGGGTGGGTGGAAGGCAGGCGCACAATTCTTGCCTTGCCTTCTTGGCCACTCAAGCGCGCAAGCACACACAAGTTTTGTGTGAGTCTGTGCATGTGAATGCTTGCAATTTTCTCTCGTGTTACAATGGATGAAAAATATTTTATAATACCTTGATTTTATCTTTGTGTAATATTCAATAATTTAAATAACCTCGCAAGATTGGTTTCTATATTTCCTTATATATCACAATTTTTTCCTTATTTAATTAGGAATAAGAGCCTAGTATTATTATATATAAGGGTCAACAACTTGTTGTTTGTATAATATACTCCCTCCGGTCACTATTATAAGCAAAAAAAAACTACCTACGCGGTGTTTAAGAAATTTAGTTAAGTGTAATTAATTTTCTTGATTTAATATATGACATATGCTAAATTTACTATATTGCCCTTTGAAATCACAAATACCAAAACATAAAGTGGAATAATTGTATAAAAAGTAGTAGAATTAAATAAGGTATATTTAAAATAGTAGTATTAATTATTTTAAAAGTAGTTACTTTTGCTTATAATAGTGACCGAAATTTAAAGTGTTTTTTTGCTTATAATAGTGACCGGAGGGAGTATATGATATCTCATTATCATTCTGAATATTGTTTTTTCTCTCTTAATTCCTAAAGATTAACTTTAAATATTTCTATAACCTTATTTGGTGGATGTTTGTGTATTTATTTACTACCTCATTGGTTTCTATGTAGTACCCTGAAGGGCATGTTTCAAAAAGCATATATGCCATTTTCAGAGTTGCAAGTGCTCCTGTAATGCCAAGTGACCTACTACAAGAATTCCCGAATTTGTCATTGGCCATTTGGACTACTACTCCATGGACTATTCCTGCCAATGCAGGTAGGTTTTTCATTTGTTGCATTTGCCATATTGGCATATGAGTTAAAGCTATCTTGTGGATTTTGCTAGTTATCCTATGTCGTCTACTTGTCCTTCCATGAATTTCTCTGATAAACAGAGATGTCTTAAGTTCTGTATTTATGGTTCTTTATTCATGTGAAAAGGAGCACTAGATATGGAAGTTCAGCTTTCTACTTAATTTGCTATAGTTTGCACATATTATTTTGCACCACTAGTTTTATTTGTATCTGTTAGGGACCAAGAATCCGCCAATACCACAATACACGTTCCTCTGAAATCTCCCCCACTTTAGCCACCAAGATTTCGAATCTGCCCATGTATTCTTCAACATAGTCTTCTTGCTTTGGGCAGCTAACCTTTCCAATACACTGCTGCATCTCTCCCCAGACCTTCGACTTGGAAAATATTTCGCAGGCTGAATCTTTGTTCTTTTGGCGCCAAAAACTAAAACAAAGCGCTATCATACCTTCGTTGGGAATAAACATGGTTATCAAATCGAGATTTAAATTGTAAAGAAGACCTATTTTCCAAATCCTGAGTTGAATCTTATTATGAATTGTAGGATACATTGCCAATAAAAAGATGTCTTTTTAAGTAAAACAAGTGACTTAACAAAATTATAAGCTGATATTACATATGTGAACCTCAACATCAATCAAGATTCATTTCATAAATCAAATGACAAAAAAGTGGTTGGTTATACAAAGGTGACAAAAAAAGTGGCTAGCTACACTAAGTTTAGGTAATGTTCATTAGAATGAATTCGGATTCATCATAGTAAAAAAGAGATTCATGTCCAAGATATATACACACGTATTAGAGACTGATATCCATTGGGTTCAATTTAGTATCGAATCAAGATGCAACTCGCATGTATCATGCGATATTGGTAACCATGGTAATAAACACGAAGTGTAACTTTTCTGAAGCATGATTGTCTTGTACTTCAGAGCACTTTGCAATGGTAGTAATCCACCCAATTTCCACCGCCCGCTCAAAAACCGGTGCTTCCATCTTCTTGGAAAAAATTAAGCTCCCTGTAGACTCTTTTGATGGCTCGACTTCCTTTCAATATTCCCCTTTTGATAAGAAGTACTCGGGTTTCTTCTGCGTTTTCCTCTTCGCTTCCAGTCTTATCGTTCATCTCCTGACCACCTGATACATTGCCACTTCATCTGCTTGGCAGTGAGTTGTTTGATGTCTTCAGTTTTGACCACCTGATACCTTGCCACTTTATCTACTAGGCAATCAGTTATTTGATGTCTTCAGTTGTGGCAACATTGTCGCAGAGGTTAGCGAGTTGTGCCGTGTGCTCCATAACCATTGTCTTAAGAATTTCAATTGAAATCGCTCCATCGCATCTCCATCCTTCAATAACATTAGCTATCTCCCAAGGATCTGTCGAGTAGGACCAATTTGATAGATTCTTATTGCTGGCACACATTGTATCAATCAATAGTCAATTTCTTTAGTCATTTAAATGATTTAATTTTGTATGTCACTCTTTCTCTTATTTATCTCTTCTTTCTACTGTTTTGTGCTCAGCTGTTGCAGTAAATCCCAAGCTTGAATATGATGTTGTTGAAGTAGAACCACTAAATGAACACGCCTCCTCATCTGGTGAAACTGAAAAGAAAAGGCTT
Organism: Trifolium dubium; assembly: GCA_951804385.1. Classification (NCBI taxonomy): domain Eukaryota; kingdom Viridiplantae; phylum Streptophyta; class Magnoliopsida; order Fabales; family Fabaceae; genus Trifolium; species Trifolium dubium. The sequence continues at coordinate 11,282,460 of OX638066.1, forward strand.
GGAATTGTTTTGAAGGATGAGAAAAAGCTGTTTCTTATTGTAGCTTCAGAACTTGTGCCAACATTAGAGGCAAAATGGGGGGTGAAACTTGTTGTCAAGAGAAAACTGTTGGGTTCTGATTTGGAAAACTACAGGTATTGGCAGTACCAGATTTTTTTATTTTATTTTACCACTGCTATTTGTTTCAGTAAATTTATGTGATTAAAAATGTTATTGTTATTTATGGTAAATGAGAGAAATTTTTCTAAGGATATGATTAATTATCATGGTTTCAGATACATCCATCCAGTAGATAATAGGGATTGTCCAGTCGTAGTTGGGGGAGATTATATTACAACAGAAACAGGAACAGGACTGGTCCATACAGCTCCTGGGCATGGTCAAGAAGATTATGTGACTGGTCAGAAGTATGGGCTACCCATAGTATCTCCAGTAGATGATAATGGAATATTCACTGAAGAAGCTGGTCAGTTTAGTGGGCTTGATGTTCTTGGTGAAGGTAACACTGCTGTTGTGAAATATTTGGATGAAAATTTGTCACTCATCATGGAAGAATCATACCGTAAGTTATTCATCTCTCATCATGCAATGCTCATAATGTTCAACCTATATTTAATTATACATTGATTCATCATCAAGGGTCTCTTCTCTTCTTTCTGATTTAGAACACAAGTATCCGTATGATTGGCGGACAAAAAAGCCAACAATATTTAGAGCAACAGAGCAATGGTTTGCATCGGTTGAGGGATTTCGTGAAGCTGCTATGGATGCAATTGGCCGTGTAAAATGGGTTCCACCACAGGTATTTCATTCAAAGTCTTTTTGCTACATAATTTTGTTTATTTGTAAATTTTTATTTTCTTAGAGATGTGCGACACATCATTTTTGTGCTGCATTTTGCTGATATTTTGAATTGCTTAGGGAGAAAACAGAATCTCGGCGATGACCTCCAGCCGCTCTGATTGGTGTATATCACGACAAAGAACATGGGGTGTGCCCATTCCAGTTTTTTATCATCTGGAGTCTAGAGAACCTCTTATGAATGAAGAGACAATTGATCATATAATTTGTAAGTGAAAAAATAGCAACTTCATGTTCTTTTATTTCTTAGCAATCAATTTACGATTAATTACTATCTCAATATCTTTTTTGGTTTGGTAAAATTTATTTTTTATCGTTAAATAAATATAAAACAAATATTGTTGCTCATATTTGATTACATACAAATATACCAAAGTAGATTAATTGCTTATGCTCCTTTAAATCATGTTGTTTCTATAAAATCAACGCATCCTAATATTGATCTTTTGCCTTTTCTTTCTGACACTGACAGCTATTATAGCCCAAAAGGGTAGTGATGCATGGTGGTACATGAAAATAGAGGAACTCCTCCCAGCTAAATATCGTGATAAAGCAGCTGAATATGAAAAGGGAACTGATACAATGGATGTGTGGTTTGATTCGGGTACAATAATATTCTGGTGCCAGATACTTTTTAATTTTCATTCATACATGATTGCAAAAGTTCCTCAGCCAACATTATACACATACACATTTATTACAATTGGAATATTTTCCAGTACATGCCCATAATTGCAAAATGCATGGGTAATATCCCCTTTCTATCATTACTCTTTGAATCTCATTAGCCTGAACAGCCAGTGACGGATCCAGAGATTTTGAGTAGTGGGGGCACCACATATATAAATTCGTAACATTAAATCTTTATGTTATATTTCCTTTTGAAAGCATAAATATACATCATACTTGTTGGCCATGAGAGAAGATTTGCTTGCTTTGAGAAAGAGTTTTTCTTTTTTATGTTTTGAAACAAAAAGGTTGTGGGATATGACAGAAAAATTGTGGAATTTGTGTGGGCTTTGAGAGAAAAATAGTGAAATTTATGTGGGCTAATTGATCAAATATCAACTTATATCATATAATATATATACTAAAAAAAATTTAAAAAAAATAGTGCAGGCAAGTGCCTTCATGGGACTATATGTGCATCCGTCCCTGTAAACAGCTGACTGTAGGACCTTAGCCATACCCCTAATCCCCAGATGCCTGAGCTAATTCTGCTGGCATAATGGTTGTCTGTAATTTTATTTCATGGCTTACTTTCATTGAATTTGGTGTTTCATGGTTACTTTTACTTCAGGCTCCTCATGGGCTGCAGTCTTGAGAAAAAGAGATTCCCTTGGCTTTCCGGCGGACTTGTATCTTGAAGGAACAGATCAGCATCGAGGGTGGTTTCAGAGTTCATTGCTAACTAGTATAGCAACAACTGGTAATGTATTTTTTGAAACTTCGACTATCATGATTATCTTTCATACAATAAAAATTAATGTTTGTTGTCCCTATAATTAGCAAGCAAAACAATTATATATATTATTTTATAATATAAATTTATCTCATTCTCAATATTCTCAATGTTAAATCTTAACAAGAAAAGCCAAAAGGAATAGGCTGTAATGTTCTCTATATAGCATTTATTATTATTACTATTTTTTTTTTTATAAGCTTGTCTATATAGCCTTAATTTGCACAAGTACATCACCCTGGGTAGTGGGTATACCATATATTTTCAGATGAAAATAACGGATGCTTGAAATACATGCCGAAGTTATTTAGTGCATATACCGCTGCTATCTTTTCTTGATAAATTATACAACCAATCTACCTTATTATTCTTACCATGTTTGACCAGCTCTGGTTATAGGGTGTTATTTGGAGCAGTATAGTATAGCGACCTGTGACTAGTCTCCTCTTGGGTAACTAGCTACTAGCTAGGGAAATTCAGAGTGCTTAGTGTATATGGAAAAGGTTTCCCTCCAGTGGAGATTTTCTTTTATTGTTTAAAGGCCCAGATTTCAGTGGACTCGTTCACTGGAGGGGATCCAGTTCCAGTTCAGAGTGCTCATGCTGTTACAAATTGACGCTTACCTTAAACTTTTGAATTTTGGGTAAGATGCAACCGGGGTAACTAGCTTGGGTCTATAAGTTCAATTCTCCTTCAAACATGGATTAAAATATAAAACATTTGTTTAATGTTGTAAATTATAATGCATGTCTTAGTTTCTTTTTTAATTTCGACAACTTAAATATTAGAAACATAAAGGTTTAGGTATAATCAGAATCAAACAACTTAAATAATTTAATATTGTGATAAATATATATTTGTCAAACCGAAACCTCAAATACGTTTTTTTTTCCTATTTAGTTGTTATTCATCTTTTGGTCTTCAAAATGCAAAAATTTTTGCTATTAGTTAAGTGTAGTATTAAATAACAACCAAAGTCTTTTTCCAACCAGATGGGGTCGTCTATGTGAATTAAACAATTCATAATGTTCTATCATATGCCATATCTATAGGAAGACCATATAATTCTATATCTCTCTTGATGATTTGGCGTATTAATTTTTTTTATCTTAAGTTTCCACTAACTATTTTACTATCCTTTATCTAGTCATACCCCTCAGCAATGCTTTAATGATTTTTCTCTATGCATATCTGTTAGAAGTCCCACATTGGCTAGAGATATGGCATAGATAGCCTTTATAAATGTGTGCAAATCTCAACTCTCAAGCTAGCTTTTGTGGTTGAGTATAGGCCTTCCAAATTCTAATAATATCCAAACAATCAATTTAGAATTGCAACTATCCTTACTTTCCCTTTAATGATACATGCCTAATCCTAATCCTCTTGAATGACTGTCTACACTACAGGGCTCTTTTAGCGATAAAGTTTTCAAATATTTATATTTCTGCTAGCCGGACACTAATTCTGTCATTTTTGTCTAATACAGGAAAGGCTCCATATTCTGCTGTTTTAACTCATGGATTTGTATTGGATGAGAAAGGCTTAAAGATGAGCAAGTCTTTGGGCAATGTTGTTGATCCACGTAGTGTGATTGAAGGAGGAAAGAACCAGAGGGCAAGTTACATAAATGTATTGTATAAAATATATAAAATATCAGTTCTGGAACTGTATCTCACTTTACCAACTTTGCATTGTTCTCAGGAAGTACCTGCATATGGAGCTGATGTCCTACGACTTTGGGTTTCTAGTGTAGATTATACCGGGGATGTGATGATTGGACCTCAAATTCTTCGTCAAATATCTGAAATTTACCGGAAGTTACGGGGAACTTTAAGATATCTCTTGGCAAATCTTCATGACTGGAAAGTAAGTTCAAGTCCTGTGGCTGAACTAAATCCTTTTAGTTTAAAATTTTGCCAAATGTATCTTTACCTGTCAGCACATATTTTTTCTACTTTTTCATACTTCTAAGTATGTAATTGTTTTATTGACAGACAGATTATACTGTTCAATACGACGAACTCCCGAGGATTGACAGGCATGCATTATTTCAGCTTGAGAATGTTGTTAAAAGCATTCAAGGGAATTACGAAAATTACCAGTTTTTCAAAATATTTCAGGTAAGTTGGTTTAGATCCTAGAGACACGTTCTATATGCACGATATGTTTATATGCTAATGCCTTATCCATGCAAATGTGCATCTGTTCAATCATATTTTGTTTTAATAGAATTGAAAATGATCTTCAGGTTGAAAGGGGTTATACTTATATGTGGCATAGGATACATCCCTCGAGTTTTTATCTTCATATAAGAATTTGAGTTCTATTTTCTTAGCATGACTTAGGTGAATTTATTTCATCTTATTGTTTGATTTACGAAAAATTACAGTTTTTTTTCTTTGCTATTCTCAGACTTTACAGAGGTTTGTCATAGTAGACCTTTCAAATTTTTATTTTGATGTTGCCAAAGATCGACTATATGTTGGGTACGTTCCTCTTATGCCATCCATTGTGCATTTGTAAATACAATTATGGACAGATATTTAGGTTCTGACATGAATAACCCGGCATTAGTATGGAAGCGCAGGATATGAATTTTGCCTGTTTTACATTTTATCCTGTGTTTATGTAAAAATAAACTCTTTATGCTGATTTTTCACAGTGGATCGTCGAGTTATACAAGGAGAAGTTGCCAAACAGTTCTTGCAGCTCATCTCCTTTCTATTGTGAGAGTGATAGCACCAATATTGCCCCATTTAGCTGAGGATGTGTGGCAGAATCTTCCATTTAAGTATACAAATGAATATGGTTCCTTTGCTGAATATGTGTTTGAATCAAGATGGCCAACTTTGAATGAAAGATGGCTAACTCTTCCTGTTGAAGAAATTGAATTCTGGGAAAATATTCTCGAGGTACACTCTCATTCATGAAAGAGTTATAAGCACAATTTTTCCAATCAAGAGTATTGAGCAACCTGCTTTCTTGGTTTTGTAGCAGATAATTTATTAAAGTAAACAAAACATAGCATCAATTTTTCATTGAACATTATAAAAGGATGAAATAAGTGAATTGCTACTAATACTTAAAAGTGATCAAAATATGAAATGCAATAATCTCTTTCAAAGGCAGTCTCTTCGCTTTACGTTATCTGTCAAATCAACTTTCCTAAAAATTTCAAATGTTTGGTAGAGTCGTAACACATCCATAATTTTACATTCGAAGTGCCTCTGGACTTTGAAATGTGGGTAACACACATACCTATGTTATATTGTTCTGTAAACAACTTTATTAAGAAAATGGGAAAGCAATGAATGAAAATTCCTGTCTAATATTATATGAAGAACCAACTATTCTAAAAGCTTAAGTAGCTAAGCCATTAGGTGAAAGCACAAAAAGGTTTTATATTTTGGCTGTATGTTCACCGCTTATAGTTATAAATTGGTAATGTAATTTGCCTTTTAAGAATTTCATATTTAAAAGTTATGAGAATGATTAAGGATGTAAAGATGTTGAGCAGAAATTGAAGCAAACAATTTTTTGTTGTAAATGTGAAATAAATCATATGGTTCTTGTAGTCTTAATGATTTTTATTTAAATCAGTAATTTCAATTTTCAAGTGTTTTTTATTTTTCACTTTCCTTACTTTTCTTGATGCTTTTCTATTGATTGACTTGCAATTACTACTTCAAAAGATGCAGAAAATTTAAAATGTCATAATTTATTCTTTCCGAAATTTTTGAAAACTACGAGTTAATAAATAACATATTAGATATTTATTTTATGTATGTGTTACTAAATGAATGAATACACCTTTTGCCAGCTGAGAACAGAGGTGAATAGAGTGTTGGAGGTGGCTCGAACTGGCAAATTAATTGGTGCCAGTTTAGATGCTAAGGTTCACATTCATACATCCGATGCCATCATCGCATCCAAGCTATCTGAACTGTGTACAAGTGAAATTGATGCTGATACATTGAATCGGTTATTCATAACTTCTCAGGTATGTCTAGAGGCTAAAACTACAATACTTTTTGGTGACATAAAGCTAATGAAAATTAAAGATACAATATTTAGAAGTTGCTGTGTGTCATTTTACAACTTGTGTTTTGACTGAGCTTTGCATATTTAGGCTAGGAATAAGCCAAGAATGACCAAGGTTTTGATAGTAATACTTTGTTGTATAAAACTTAGGTTAATTCGCTTAGGTCAAGTTCGTCGTGTTCTTCACTAATATATAGACCAAAACAAAACGCATTAAATTGTACGATTAAGTTTTCTAGATTAAGACCTAAAACTCGACTTGGAATCAAGATGTACCAAATTCTTATTCTGAATTTTTTATATTTAGACGCTAGGATACAACAGATTACTATGAATTAATTGTTATTTTATACTATCCCATGATGACACATTCAAACTTCCATGCTGAGATTGTTTGTTTTGGCATTGTTATCATAGCATTCAGTGGATAACTTTGTGCACAAGAGTTAACATTTCACCACTTGAAATTCAAAACCTATCCAAAAAAAGAAGAGAAAATAAAAAACTATTATTGTTCTATGAGCTGAAGCTTTTATTGAGTTCACATGCCATAATTATAAGCTTTTTCATGTCATTACATAAACTGTTTTTACATGTTTATTTTGCAAATATACAGGTTGAGATTCTTCCTTCATTGGAAGATGAACAAATTGCAAATATACCTTACAGTGGTGAATGCCTAATTCAAGAAAACAGTAAAGTGTGGATTGGTATATCTCGTGCTAGCGGCTCCAAGTGTGAAAGATGTTGGCACTATTCACACCAAGTTGGTTCATTTTCCGACCACCCTACCCTTTGCAGCCGCTGCTACGATGTTGTTTCTGTTCAGATGCCTTCTGGTTCTGAAGTAGCTGCTGTCAGTTAAGATTTTAGGGCAAGAAACTTTGATTGAGTTCCAACTTCATTTGTTTTCTAATTAAAATAATATATTTATTCTTGAAATTTAATTGTAATAAATTTTAAATGTAAAAGTTTTTGTCATCTACAATTTGTATACTGCTGGTGTATTGTAAGTCACAATCACAATTATTTGAACACACAAATATTTTTTTTAAAATACATAAAGGGAAAAATAATTAAATAATATACAATTTTATTAAATTGATAAGGGCATATATTAAAGACATAAATGTAAAAAAAAATTATTAAATGTATACATTTAAATAACTTTTTTAAATCCCAAGGAGTGTGGTTGAGCGGCATGGGGCTCATTCTCCCTTAACCAATGGTCGAGGGTTCGATCCTCACCTTTGGTATGGAACAACTTTAAATCTTTGGGCTAGCTATCTCACCCTTCGAGGTGCCTCCAATCTAGCGAGGGATTAGTCACTGCGTTAGGCGGTGGATACCCCAGTCTCGACCAAACAAAAAAAAAATTAACATTTTTTTTGTATTAAAAACAATTTTTTTAATTATTTATGACACATGTAAGACTCGGTTTACAAAAAAAATGATTAAAATCTTAAAATTAAATCAACAAAATCATCTGATTAAGATCTATTGAGTTTTTGTGTTCAATTAGTTATAAAGTGAATAAAATATATTTTTTGACTCAATAAAGTAAATAATATTAAAACCATGAACTTTAATAAGATGGAAAATCAAAACATTGTGCTAAAATGGGAAATCAAAACACCTTATTAAGACTGAAAATCACAAAGAAAGAAAACTTGAATGAAATCTAGAAATATGTGGATATCTCTTAAAAAACGATCTCTTATACATTGATCCTTAATATCACCCCTCTCTTAATTTTCTTTTAATTTTTATTAATGTCTTTCTTTCAATTTCATATTTAAAATTTAAATTATAAATATATTATTGAATTTAATTATTATAATCTATCAATGTATGATTAATTTACACACACATAAATGATATGTTGTTGCGTCAATTAGGGTTCGTTTGGATTGATGGTAAGTGGTGGAATGGAATGAGATGAGATGGAACTAGATTCCATTGTTTGGTTTTGTTAAATATGAATGGAATTGAGTGGAGTGGGATGGAATTCATTCCATCCGATACCACCCATTACTCCAATTTTTCATTCCGCCCAATTTGGGGTGTATGTGATGGAATGGAACAGATTAATTTAACATTTACAACTTTATCCTTAATTTTATAATATTATTTTAATTCTTCACTCTCTCTTCTTGCGTCACTCCCTATATATTGTGTTGTTTGCTCTTCTCATACTTGTTGTTTCTTCCTCATATTAGTAAAATATTAGTAATATACACCATGAACATGACTTTCTTTGTTAATAATGTTTACAAAAAGAAAGAAAAATAAAATTGAAAAAAGGGATCACTTTCAATTGAAAAAAAAATGGATTGGTTCTCTGTAAAAGGGATTGATTCAATGGAAAAAAAATCCGTTTCCCACTTAGTTTCGGTAAAATTAATTTTTCTCTTTTCATTGAAAAAAATATTAATGAAAGGGATTGGTTTGTAGAACATGAAAGGGATTGGTTTAGATCTGTAAAATTGAATCCTAGAAAAAAGGGATTGATATTGAAAAAAAAAGATTTTTTTTTTCAAAAAATATTGTTTTATAAATAAAGGATAAAATTGGAATAAACAAGTTATAATTCATTCCGTTCCATCTACTTTCCAATCAATGGAGTGGGAAATTAACTCCATTCCCTCGTAAAATATCCAAACAATGGAATGGAATGTCTATTCCATTCCGTTCCGCTCCATTCCATTCCGTTATGTTCCGCTCCGCTCCGCTCCATTCTATACCATTAATCCAAACAGACCCTTAATGATATAAAAACACATGAGTTGTAATATTCATTAATTGACGTAACACATACATGTGTATAATAATGTATACCGACATAGTATACTAATTAAACCTATATTTGCTCAACTGACAAAAAATATTGAAATTAGTAGACCATGAGTTCGATCCCCGATTCCTCCACTTTGAGTGTGTGAGATTATAATGACTTTGTCATTTTATCTATGTACTAAAAAAAATATTAATGAGTTTTTAAATTTTTCTCATTTGAAGACATAAAAATTTATTTCAACGTTTATAAGTACATAAAATTTATAAGGAACACGATGCAAATAATTGACGGATTGTTTCATGTAAAATAAGCAAAAAAATCTAAACACCCTACATTTATGTTAGAATTTTGAAAATACTCATGAGTGTTTCAAATTTTATCATATCAAGACATAAAAAGTTCATTTTGATGTTTATGAGCAAATAAAATTTGCAACAGGAACTAATTTATTTAACGGATTTTTACATATAAAAAAATATTTAACATAAATATCTACGTCTTGTCAAAAAAAAAACATAAAACTCTACAATTTTTTGACGGACATAAAATTCTACATGAAAACACTTATTTTTGCATCTACAACTCTACATCAAAATTGTCTTATATCAACTTTGTATATAAATTACAAATCAAACACAATATAAAAATATGCATTTTTGCAAATATACATAAAACTATTTTTGTTTTTATATCATTCAAACTTTTTTTAAAAATTCTAGTTCAGAATATTATGCAATTTGTACGGATCTTTTATTAGTTACAGTATAGGTTATAAAGTTTGTTTGGTTGGAGACAAATAGAGAAGAAAGAAATTGAAATATGGATACCAATTAGAGCTGGGTATACGGGCTAGCCCGCCCCGTTTAACCCGCCCCGCATAAGTCCGCATATTAAACGGGGCGAACAAGCCCGTCACTAAATATAAACGAGTTATAATTATTGGCCCGAGTACGGTCCGCATAAACTCGTGGGCTAAACGGTTAACCCGCGGACTATTATATTTTTAAGAAAAAAAATCACTTTTTTTAAAATAAAACTAAAATATTTGATATTATAAAAAAAATGACAATTTTAAATTTATCTATCTTCTTTTTGCAAGTAATGAAATTAAAATCAAATTCAACTGATTCATATTATAATTCTTTCTCTCCACACCACAGTCCTCAAATCTATAAGATAAACACAAATTATATTTAATAAGAACTTCAATAGTCTTGTTAAAATAATTATTGAAAGTAACTTTAATAGTTCAAACCAATATTAAAAGTACAACATAAAATTCTATATATCAACCAATTCAACAATAAAATAACATTGTATTAATATTGTAAATAATTAACTAATTTTTTTAAAAAAATAACAAATGCGGGTTATACGGCCCAACCCACGAACCCGCAGATTTAACCCGTATAACCCACGGTTTTAACGGTCCAACTCACACGGGCCAAAATATTAACGAGTCAAAAAAAAGAAGACTTAAATCCGCGCGGGCTGTAGGTTAAACGGGTTGGCCCGCGGACTTCAACCCATATACCCAGCTCTAATACCAATGCATGTATTTGAACTATTATATAGTCCAAATACATGCATTGGTATCCGTATTTCAATCTTTCTTTATCTTATTTCTCTCCAATCAAACAAGGGAGTTTCTACGTTACATTAAAAAAACTTCTAATGTACTGGTACACTTGATCTTTAAAATTATATATAAAAATTTATTTGTAAATATTTAAAAAGTTATTTATTGAGTTTTATATTTTAGAGAACATAATATCATAAGAAAAATCACAATTTCGTTTTTTATAATTATTTTACTAATTTTTTATATTTTTTTATAAAAATAATTCAATATTTACTATTATGAATAAGAAAATTTTTAGTATTTAATTATTATACTATTTTGAAAGATAATTTTTTTTTTCAAAACATATTAATATTTCTATTATTTTTTTTATAGGCAATGTTAGTTGTTAATAAATAATATATTACAATCATGCCTTAGAACAGTTAGAACAAGTAGACTCGGCGAGACTTGTGTACCTGCAACGGGAGCTCCAACATGAATATGATGTGATTTCGGGCTAGAAAGAAATCCATTGGTATCAGAAGACTAGAGAAGATTGGATCAAGCTAGGGGATCGCAATGATGAAAAACTCTGCCCTGTTTATGTACCGTTCCACCTTGTTTAGTGAAACTGTACCAATTGGCCTGTTAAATCTCAAAACAAAAATTATTTCTATAATCTTGACACACTAAGCTTTCCAACAAGTGGTCGTTCACTCAATTCGGACATCGTTTGATATGTTAATTAAATTGGAGAAGTTAAGGTATTGTTATGGTATTTGTGCAGAAAATGTTGTTTTGTGTTAAGGTCTTTCACAAAATTTTGTGCCTTGAAAATATTTCAAAAGGATAATCAAACTGTTGGATGTTTGAACACCTGCTGAGAATGATATTATTTCAGAATTGTTTGAAAATTATTCTGAGTCTTTGAATTTTAAAACCTTAATGGCTTTTAATTTTGGGATGTGGTTTCTTCACTATTTGCAGGTAGGCGTTACCGTGGGTCTAGTTCTTCGTCAACTGAGTGGGTGCAAAGGCACGAGTTTGAAGAACTCAAAAATGAAAGGGAAGAACTGAAAACTGAAAGGGAAGAATTCAAAATTGAAAGGGAAGAACTCAAAACTGAAAGGGAAGAAATGAGGATTGAATTGAAAAAAATGAGAATCGAAAGGAATGAACTACGTGATATGGTAAAACAATTGTTGAAAATTTCAAAGTTTCAACCGAGACCATATACTGGAGAACAGGTTCAAGAAGATAATGTGCCTAATGATAATGTGGCAAATGATGATGATGATGATGATTTTTTTGATGATCTCATGTTCAATGGTGGTAGAGATTTAGATAAAGAATGAAAAGTGTAGTAATGACATGCTTTTGTGTATGTTCGGTAGTTGTTTTTTGAGTTAAGAGATGTTGACTTTTTTTATTTTTTTGAAAGTATTATTGGATTTAAAAATTTTCTTTGTTTGAGTTTGATAAGATCAATTAACTAATGATACTTACAAGTGCATGCATATGTAGTAGTACTACATGTGTTAACATGATTTTGGTTATGTTTTAGATCGATTATGTATTTGTTTTATAAGTATTTTAATAATACTTCATATATTATTTACATGTTTAATATTTGGTATGTCTAAAATATTTTGAGATGTTAAATTAGTTTTAAAAAATTGCTTATAGGATTTTTCAATAAAAAAAAAAATCCATTAGAGACTGAAATAGAGACTGAATTAAAATATTATATTTATAATTTGGTCGCTAATTCCGTCGCAACGAGAAGATGAATAATTCAAAATCGGTCTCCAATTCGGTCTCTAGTTTTGGTCACTAAATCAGTCGCTAATTGCGTTGGCAAAAGCGTCGCAAAACACGTGGCACAGTGTAGTCTCTATTTCGGTCGCTGATTTTCGGTCGCTAAATCAGTCGCTGCAATCAGGCACAGAATCGGTCGCTACAGATCGGTCGCTGATATGGTCGCTACAGGTTAGCGACCAAGGGATTTCCAACTGATTTAATTTGGTCGCCAATTCGGTCGCTACAGTCATTAGTGACCGATTTTTGTGATTTTTTGGTCGCTAAATCGGTCACTAAAGGCAATTTTTTTGTTGCTAATATATTTGCTTGAATCCTCATGTGGTGGACAGGTATACTTGGAAAGGCAACCTAAACGGGCTCTACACTGCTCATGACGGTTATTATTGGCTCAACCGCGATGCCTTTGTTGACAATTCCACGAATGATATTTCTTGGAATTGGGTCTGGCATATCCCGGCGCCAGAGAAGATAAAGTTCTTTATTTGGTCTGCACTCCAAAATTCTCTTCCAACTAAGTCTATGTTGGTCCATCGTGGATTATTACAGGTAGCGATGTGTCCTGGATGCAATAATGATGAAGAGACAACACTTCATTGTTTGAGAAATTGTGAAGTTGTTAAGTGTTTCTGGAAAGCTATTGGTTTTGTGGACACAACCTTTTTTCAGGGTGATAATTTGTATGCTTGGCTGCGAAATGGCATAGATGGTCCCTCTAACTTTCTGTTTCTTGCTGCTGTGTGGTGGATTTGGCGTGCTAGGAATCATTTGTGTATGGAAAATGAAGTTATTTCTTACTTTACTCTCAGGACGAACACTGAAAATCTTGCTCAGTTGCTGAACACAAGTTTTTTAAAGCAGAAGATAAGTCGAGCATCTACTTTGGTTCGTTGGAATGCTCAGGGTGGCATCAGTATGATCTTGAATGTTGATGGGAGTAGTATTGGCAATCCAGGTGTGTCGGGCTTTGGAGGTTTGATTCGGAACTCTGACGGGGGATGGGTTCACGGTTTTGTTGGAAACATAGGATTCTCGAATATCCTTCATGCAGAATTATTGGCTGTATACTATGGTTTAGTTATGGCGTAGGAGCTGAACATTAAGGATCTGTGGTTCTATTCTGACTCTAAAACCGTGATTAAACTTGTTTATGATAATATTAATGAATGACACCACTATGCAGCGATTATCTATAACATAAAAGATCTCCTCACTAGAGACTGGAGGGTTAGACTGGTTCATACTCTTCGAGAGGGAAACGCTTGTGCAGACTATTTAGCTAAGATTGGAGCTCACAACTCTGAAGTTTATTCTCATTTAGCTAAGATTAGAGAGGGACTCTGTTTTCTCGTTAATTCCTTTTTGTTTTTTCTCTTTTTCCTCTTGTACCAAAAAAAATAATATATTACAATCTCCTTTGTCAATATTCGAACTCTGGATCTCCATTAGCTCCTTGACCCTTAGCTCAAAACATGTTATCCCGGTACAATAAAATTTATATAATTTTCCATCAAACAAAGGCATAAGGACAAAAAAATAATTTACATTACTTTTGGCTCTAAGGGCACGTTTGGTGCGCAAGATAGAAAGACGAAATATGTTAAAATTATTGTATCCTATTTAAATATGTTGTTTGGTGCACCAAAATGATATGATAAATTAAACATATTGTTAATTATATCTTGATTGACTCTTTGTTATTTTAATCCTTATTTTAATCTAGATTACCAATTTGATATCATAATTATCCAATACACTATTTATTCTCATCTTTCCACAATTATATGAAATTAGTTAATTATGAGTATTTTTTAATTAATATCAATTAATCAATAAAAAACTCAATTAAATATATGTTTTTTTAATAACACATTTATTCTTTAAGGATAATTTGATTATTTAAATATAATATATATCTTATCATGTCAATGTGAAGTGTGCATCAAATAAGTGATAAGAAAAATTAATGCTAACTTATTTTTTATTATGTGCACACCAAACACATGACAATATAATATTCATCATGTTCCTATTTTATCGTATCATTTTTTATTTTCTTATCATATCTTAGCTCTTATCAATCCGGCGCACCAAATGGCCTTAAACCTAAAATAAAAAGAGCAAAAGCTGTTCAGTTCGTAAAACCCCAGAACCAACCGTAATCCTATTCATTCTTCCTCGGTCTGCTTCTTCGTAAGTGAGTTTAGTTAGAATTGATGTTTTATTGAAATGTTTATGCATTTGGTATGAACAGAATTTGTTGTCTCTGATTTTGAATTTTATGGGTTAAGTAATATCAATTTAGAATCAAATGGTTAAACTTTGATATGATTTTGAGGGTTATGAAATATGAATTGATGATGTGAAATTGTTGTATTGTGTTTTGAAGTTCATGGATGGGTTAAGAAAGATGAATTTAGAATCAAAGGGTTATACTACTACTTTGGTATGATTTTGTTATGGATGTTAAATTGTTTTTTCTACTGTTTTGTGAACTCATGTTACTCATCCATATGATGCTATCTTGTTATTTGTGAACCCTCTGTTTTGTAAGCTATGTGAATTCAATACTAAATTTTGATCGTTAAATTTCAGAGAAAAAGAGGTTCAATTTTAGGGTTTTAATTTCGGAGTGTCTGATATTAATTTTCAATTTGGTCACATGTGAACGAATTTGCGATTAAGATTTTGCCCAGACAGACTCTATAAAAATCCTGGCTCCGCCACTGTCTGCTGCTGACCGAGTTTGTTTGTGTGTATGTGTTACTAGATTAGATTAGAAGATGGAGTTTTGCCCAATGTGCGGAAGCTTGCTGATGCTTGAGCTACACAATAACGGAACAAGGTTTAATTGCAACACATGTCCATATGTTTGCCCCATCCCGAGGGGGGTATGTTGTTTATGTTTCTATTTCTCGAATACCAATAACCAGTAACCAACCACCTTCAGTCCATTTCATCATCATATTTCTTTATTTTTCTCATTTACAGGTTAAGATTAAGAGAAAGCAATTGCTCGTTAGAAAAGGGATTGACCCTATTATCTCCTATGATGACATGAAGAATGCACCCACTGTGTCTGGTATTACTACTTTTCTTTTTATTTTTTTCGAATTGTTAAACAACTCAATCAACTACTACTATGTTTGTTGGTTAATCATCCTTCTCTACCTCTTTCTCGACTTTTGCATACTAACCAAATATCAATACTAGTAGTTTCTTGTTATTTATTTATCAAGTAATAATATGATTTATTCTACTAATTTATTGGTCATTGGAGGATTACCCCTCTTGTCTTATTGACTAAGGACCTTCTCTTAGGTTGAGAACACCAGGTTTATTTTGAAAGTTTAACTTTAAGTGTCAAAATGTGAAGACAAATCTAAGCTACCTAGTAGCAACACTTTTATCTATATATGCTGTCTAATATAGCTTATTTTTCACCTACCAATACATATGAAATTTGTGTGGTTTGGTTTTAAGAAGTAGGGAAGTAGAAGCCATGTTTCAGTTTAGATTATCAACTCCTAATAGGAACTTTTTAGTTTATTTTCCTTGCACTACAGTTTTGGCTTGCTGTTCACCCTGAGATTCCATTATGCTTTTCTTTTACATTATTTGGTTTATAAATCGATGCAATGTTTTAAAAATCAAACCAAACCAGACAGTTCACACCATTGAATCACGAACCAAGACTATATATGGTTCTGTTATTTGGGCGATTCAATCACAGTTTTGTCTTGGCTCGAGCAGTTTAAAATTGTTGAATCATGAACCTTGTATGTTGCTTGTCCGGTTTTGTTTTTAAAAGTGGATCCATTTCATCTTTTTAAATAAATATTTACTATTTGAGACCAGATGAGATGACTAGTAACTATCCCCCTATTCTTTGTAATATCCTAGGACTGTTTTTGTTAAGAGATATTGAGTAATTATACAATCCTTGTTTCTTTGTTATTTTCTTTATCATTATTTCCATTTTTTACTTCTCACACCTTCCTCTCTCTTTTTTCTCCTAGTAACATGCCCAATCGAAAATTGCCGCCATGATAAAGCTGCTTACTTGGAAATTCAGACTCGATCAGCTGATGAGCCGATGACAATATTTTATGCGTGCTTGAATGATGCGTGTAGGCATCGGTGGACTGCATAATATTGAAACGAAAAGGACTGTGTCTGTGTAACAGAAAGCAGAGAAGGTGATGATAGACAGATGAGATGTGTTTGATAGCAATCCTAATTCCTAACTATCATAATATATTTATCTTTTACAAATAATGCCATTTCCATGGACATTAACTAGGTGTCAAACTATTTTGCAGGTTATGCTATTAATTTATCCATTGGGTTATGTTAGTCTCGACGTAACTGATATTCATTTTAGTTATATGGTAGAGTCCTTATGTAATTCGGTCTAGCGAGTTCTCTTTAGCAAAGATAAATTTATCAATGAATTACTTTTTGTGTGTAGAATTTATTAAAGATTTATTTATAATAATATACATTGTGATATTGATAGTGTTTTTAATGAAAATAATTGTAATTTCATCATGCAACATAATTAAGTATTGTTAACGAAATAAAAATAACAAGAACTTTTGTTTTCTTATACATTTTTTTAGAGAAAAAAGTGAGTAAAAAATGGAGGAAAATAAGACGAGTGTGTGCTATATAACATGAGAGAGCGCGAAAGGTATACAAACTTCCTTCCCTAAAGACACAGGAAACTAAAAATTAAACATTTTGTGATGTGTTTGTTTTAACAAGATAAATGAAATTAACTAAACTACTATCATTTATATAAAACTAACTCAAAAAAGTGTAATCGATTTTTTACATTTTCTACCATGATTTAGATAGGAAGTTTCAACCACTGTTTTGTTAATCTTTGTAGGAGAACTTGTGGAGTACACATGATGTGTTCCCAATTGATTTTTTTCTAGTTAAAAATTGAATCTTAACCATCTACTTAAAAGGTGTAAGTGGATAAAAAAAAATTGATAATTCAAAACAAACCTAATCAATTTAATTTTTTATTTAGTTCAAAGATCCAAACAAATCAAAGAAAACTAAGTGGTTTAATTTAGTTCACTTCTCTTCTAGTTTTAGTTTTTCCTCCCTCCTATCTTAATCTACTTTTGAACATTGCAATATTACAGCAAAGCCTTTTTAATAGTGAATGAATTCATAACTAATGAATACAGTCAAGTAATATTTGCTTAATTAATTCTTGGCGTTTCTGATTTCCAATTTCTCTGTGATTGCAATGTATATCCATTTAAGTAAACACTTTTATTAAGGAACATTTCAGATACAAGTAATGGTAACTTCAAATTATCTAAACAAACCATTTTCTTGGGTCCACCATAAGTGCTTCATTGTTGCAACATGTGATCGAGACTTAAAGAGGAGGATCCGGAAGGTAAAGATATATTAACAACTATTCTCCGGCATAAGGCATAGGCGGAGAGAGCATAAGGGCTGCTAGGGTTATAGCCCAGGTTCGGCCCAAATTTTTTTAGTATTTTGGGTTAATTTAATTTAAAATTAATATTTTTAGTGATTAATTTAAGGAAAAATTGAATTTTTTTAGTTCAAAACTAAGATTGTTCTTTTCAAAATAATTTTTTTTGTGTTTTAGAAATTAGTTTAGAGTAAAACTAAGATTCTAAGGGATTAATTTAGGACAAAACTAAGTTTTTTTTTTTAATTGAAAATTTTCATTTCAAAACCAAAATTTTGTTTAAGTTTGCGATTTAGCCCGAACTTTAAAAATTTTCAGGCTCCGCTGCACAAATGAGATGAAGAGATACACAAAGGTTAACAAGAAACACAAATGAGAGGCTTAAAACAAAAACACCCAAAACTAAAATACAAAAACAACTAGAAATCACCCATGACCAAAATCTATAAAGCCAAGGCAATGAAGAGGGTTTGTCCACCAATAATTTAAGCCACCGCCACACTTAAATTTTCATTTTACCAAAGAGTAGCTCAACATTGATTTCCTTATTGCTAAAGGTTGTTTATTTTGAACATTCTAAGTTCCCACCAATTATAAGTAGGGGTGTTCAAATTCAATTAAAAAATCGAGCCGAAAAAACCGAAAACCGGATTTTTTTTATTGTTTTTGGATGTGTTTGGACCGCTTATAACAAAACCGAACCAATCCAATCCAAACTGAACCAATCAAAATTCCAACTGTTTCTCTATTTTTTATCACAAGAAAAACTATTTGGCTATTTATAAGATGCTAAATTAGAAACTCTTTTTACTTGACCGTTACAACACTTAAGATAAATGTTCTCTTTTTTAATACATCTCCTTCCAATCATCGTCTCAATCAATCACCGCATCCCTCAAATCATCGTCGTCTCATTCAGTTTTTTCTTTAATTTCATCTAGCAATATGTTTTTAAATCTAACAATATAATTATTAGTTGCTTGCATGATTATTTTTTAACTTTTAAAAATCTTTTAAATTTTTTTTGACAGAAAAAATATTTTTAATGTTTACAAGTATTTATTTAAAAACCGAATAAAGCCGAACTGAAATAAACCGCGAGCACCCCTATTTATAAGGTTTTGTTTTATGAAGAAAATAAAAGACAAACTACTTCAGTTTCTAAAATCCTTTATTCCTTTCACTAACTGTCAACCAACCCCTAATGGTACAATCACAGACTCACCATTGAATCAATAACTATATCAGTTATAAAAATGTTGATTGGTGAGTGTTGTTTGTGTATTACTGAAAAAGATGAACGTACTAATGTGCTAGTATATTAACGAATATATAAAGAATATGGAATTTGGTCGTCAACAAGCGTTTGTAGTCCAACGGTTAGGATAATTGCCTTCCAAGCAATAGACCCGGGTTTGACTCCCGGCAAACGCAATTTTAACTTTTTTTTCCACATATTTACATAATCAGTGGTATACCTCATTCAAAACTAAAAAAAAAACTAAAATTTAAATTATATTTTGTGATTTTGTTTATTAAATATTCAAATGGATGGGTTAAAACTGTAAGATTATAGCCAATCTAGTGCTTGACATTATTGATATTTGAAATTCATCAATGAAAGCAAAGGGTAGAATTATACAGAGTTTGTTTTGGTTCTGTTCTTTTAATGGCACATACATGAGACCAATTAGGGCCATCAAGAATGGGAGTGTGGTATAGTAGTATAGTATAGTATAATATAGTATAGTATAGTATAGTATAGGTTATGTAATTGAGGTAACAATTTGTAAACTTGCATAAAAGAATCCATTCAAAGACTACTTTGATTTCCCTATTTTCTCTTTGGATCTATCACCATTTTCACTTAAATGATTAATTGATTATATTTTTGTTTTAGTTGAACGTTCGTTCGGCTTCCAGTTTTACTTGAATTTTGTCAAGTTTATGGGATTGAATGGATTTAATCACACTACGGTATGGGAAATTTGATTCTCTTCGCTACCTCTGTAGTACATTTACGTCTAAACCAGCCCATACACATATCTTTCAGTGTGTCAGCCATGCTATCACGTGTTTCGTGCGAAAATACATTTGTACAATACAGCACTACTGAAGCTATAAATAAAAGAAAAAATTGACATGCATAATATTAATTAAATGATAGTACTCCTATGACACAAATAATGAAAAAAATAAATAATCAATACTACATTGAAAACAGAAAAATTAACATTATTGTTTGAAAATTAAACAGTTTTTGTGAGATAGACTCAGATTGAATACAACATAAGTAGTGCAGTTTCTGTTTCTATGAGCTGGGCAATGTTATCAAAACTCTCTCTCTCAGAATCACTCTCACACACACACACACACATTCAGATTGAAAAATTTCCTGATAAATTACCAGGATCGGAAAGTCACTTTGTGTGCCTAAACAGTGAGTTACAGTAAGCAGAAGATTCTATTTCTGACCATCATTACTTCGGGCTACTAGCCCTACTATACAATTATTATACACTGTCATTATTCAAAGGCATGAACTACAAATATAAAATAAAGTATTCTAGTCTCTGCAGTTGTGCTCACAATACTTTGATTTATAACAAAAAAAGTCAAAGGAAAGAGCATATGCATAATGCGCTTGGGTAGATTGAAGTGTTTTCTTAACTCACTATGCCAAAAAAGCTTTAGAAAGCGCTTATTTTGGGCCTTAGGCAGCGCTTGTTGAGCGATGCTTAATCTGGCGGTGCCTTTTGTATAGACAGCGCTTAATAATTCAGTAAAAGCGCTGCCTAAAGTCGCCCTTAGACAGCGCTTCCTACTCATAAGCGCTGCCTTAGGTGGACATTAGACAGCGCTTTCAGCTCATAAGAGCTATCTTAGGTAGCCCTTAGGCAACGCTTTTAGCTCATAAGCGCTATCTTAGGTAGTCCTTAGGCAGCACTTTTAGCTCATAAGCACTATCTTAGGTAGTCCTTAGGCAGCGTTTTTAGCTCATAAGCGCTATCTTAGATAGTCCTTAGGCAGCGCTTTTAGCTCATAAGCACTATCTTAGGTTGTCTTTAGGCAGCACTTTTAACTCATAAGCGCTATCTTAGATAGACCTTAGACAACACTTTTTTCTCATAAGGGCTATCTTATGTGACCCTTAGAAAGCACTTATTTCGCCCTTAGACATCACTTATGAAGTGGTGTCTATCCCGGTGCTACCAAAAGTATAGGCAGCGCTTAATATTTAAGGAAAAGCGCTGTCTAAATTACATTAAATTGAAATATGATGTATTACATAAATTTTATGATATTTTTATTTGACAATAAATTTTATGATATTTAAAACATAATACATTTAATAAAACTACAACAGATCGATAATAATAATAATTAAGTATATATGTGATTAAAGAATAAAATTACAACAATTTAACTTTATTGTTCGACTTTACTATCAAAAATATGAAATGTCATTGTTCCTTCAAATACAAAATTCATAACTCTAAAATTTAAAAGTGTACATATACCAGGCCAGCCAGACACAACACAATAATTCTTAAGAAATCAAAATTTACTGCAGCTATATTGCTGCTCCACCCAACCAATTAAGCCCACGTTGTCATAATCTATGTATAATTTTGCTTTGGCATTCCAATATGAAATCTTTCTTCTCCTCATTTTAGTACCTGAAAAGACATTTGAGAATATCATAAAATTCGAAAGATTAAATGAACATTAATCATTCAAATTTAATTTATAGCATCTCTTTTGGATAATTTTATTTGTACGGGAAAAAAAGAATGTCATTTTTTTTATACAATTCTAGCTAATAACAAATACTATAAATTTTTTTGCAAATCTAGACAAACTAATGCACTTTTAGAAAGTCTAGGTGACACTGATATATAGTTTATAAGCTAAACTATATTAGGTGTCTTGTTAACCGGACTGACCATTGTATTAAGCTCACTACATAAAAGCCACAAAGATATTTATTCAGTATTCTCATGCTAAACAAGATGCAGTAGTATGTAGAACTTGTGTGCCATGTTGATAATAAGCTCATCCACTGACTGTTGCAGATAGATACAAATTTTTATACCACTTTCTCTTTGAAATGTACCAGGAACATTTATTTCACCTCTTGTCCATTTTTTGGCTTTCTTATTCATGCCTCCCCGCTACTATACCTGTGAAGTTAAAAAAAAATATTTTTACCATTTTCAAATTACAATAAAAAACAAAAAAAATAATTAGACGAACTCACTTGAAATTTTTTGGTATGTAGCATCAAAATCCATATCTATTTTTCTCTTATCATCACTCACTTCAACAACCTCTTTGCTAGTTTCACCAACATTCTCATCATCACTCACAACTTCGTCTAAGAAATGATGCTATCATAGTTAATTTCCATAGTATTACAGCTAAATATCTCACCCTTAAAACATGCTCCTCCATTGTACTTGAAAACTAGAATATATCCAAATTTTAGAAACTTAGCTAATTTTTCCCAATTCTTTTAAAACCAAATATCACCACCATCACGCTTGACATTGATCCAAAATACTTCTTCTTGAACAACATTAGGAAGCCAAATGAATAGTTCTAACATAGGAAGAGTCGTGTACTGTCTTATCTACTTACTAAGCTCACTTACAGGAACAAATGTCGGCTTACAAATAGTTAAGCACATCAGGTTCTTGTAGAAGAATAGAAACTTCACAAGACATCATACGTCGTTCATGCTTGAAACATTAACAGCATCAGTTACAAATTCTATCACAACCTTAGAAGTAAAGAATCAAGTGTCTCAAACCTATGTAAAAAATGGCTAATCTTTTTGAGTCTCCACCATAGAGCTTTCCACTCCACGAATCGATCTTTGTTGCTGAATCACCAATCGCTAGATCTGCATACGCCACTGAGGCTAAAGGTTTAATTCATTATCAACATATAAATTACCTAAAGATAGTTCATATTTATATTGAATAAACAATAAATGTCAATTTACTAAATAGAGACAAGGTTGAGCAACACAAATAAATAACACATAGAACAAGCATACAACGTAACATATATAACACATAAAAGCATCCAACACTAAAACTTAAACTAGCAGCAAATAACCTTATAAAACTATGTATAAGATACTAGAAGCAGAAAATGGACTTCTTAGAAGCAGGATATTTTAAGCACGATATGTGGACTTCTTAGAAGTTAGACAATGACATTAAGACTCTTGAGAGCATCAAATGTTCACTTACAACAAGAAAGCAACAAAATTAAGGCCATGAGAAACATACATATATAATTGATTAGTAAAAGTAATAGGATTGGAGGAACAACAACCAGAAGAAAAGGTTTAATTGAGTGTCAAATCCCAATAATTGCCCATGCATAGTCTCCTCTATTACTCTCTCAACTAAATACTTCAAATATTTCTAGCGCTCTTTTATTCTCTAACTAAATCTGCTTAACTTAAAATGGTGATTTTGCCTGCCACATTCCACTTCATTCAACAATAGCATAATTCATAATTCAAAAAATTCAGAAAATTGCAAAAACACAACATAACTCAAAATCACAAAGCACGCGTTGCAAATCTAGGAACAAGACATCGCCTTAACAAAGATGAAACAAGATATCAATGAACATAGAAATTAAAAAACTTAAGATCTGATCAAACATCAAAACAGAATAGTGGGCACTGCATATTGCAAAACGAACATCAAATCTAACAACTTCAAAGTAATTTCAAGTTTATAATGTGCATTTTGAAACATAGTTTGTACTCATAAACAACAAAAAAGTATCGATCATGCTTTAAACCCTTGGAATAGATGACCATCGGGAGAGAAAACCGTGATTGCTTGATTGTACCTTCCGATTCAAACAAAACTATGCAGTGATTATAATAAAGTGTTTCAAATGCGCTCTCACAAAACAATAGTGACGACAGAGATTGATATATAAGTGATTTGAGAGGAGAACGATGAAACGATTCCGTTCGCTGCAAATGGGTTTTAAAGGGTTTCAATCTGTGTTGCAATAGAGATTCGATACTCGAGCATTAGACGACGATGAAGGGTTTTGAGAGGAAGATGAGGATGAAGGATTTGTGTGAGTCGCCCAAAGGGTTTCTCTGTGATTCAATTCACTAGATAGTTCTGCGTTTTTATTTGTTATATTCTATTTTAAATTTTAATTTTAGTAACTCATAAGCGCTGCCTAATGTTGTTACCAAATAGACAGCGCTTTTGTTCATTAATAAGCGCTATCTAATGTTACTCTAATAGGCAGCGTTTTTATTTCGTTCATAAGCGCTGTCTAAGGTTACCGATAGATAGCGCTTTTTATTCCTACATAAGTGTTGTCTAATGTTAGCCTAATAGACAGCGCTTTTAGATCATCTATAAGTGTTGTCTAATGTTGGTCTAATAGACAACGCTTTTTATTCATTTATAAGCGCTGGCTAATGTTACCCTAATAGACAGTGTTTTTCTATCACTCATAAGGTGAAATTCATTTTTTTTTTAATTTCAATTTTTTTTAAGACTTTAGAAAGCGCTTGTTGGAAAAAAGCGTTGCCATATGTTAGACCCTTAGGCAGCGCTTCCTTCAACAAGCGCTGTCTAAGGGCGCGCATGTCTCTTAGGCAGCGCTTATCCCAATAAGTGCTGCCTAAGAGATGCTTTCTAAAGCCTTTTTTAGCGTAGTGACTCTTAATCTGTCAAAATATAAGGTGACATCTTCACAAATCATTATGGCTTCCATTTTCCTGGAGAGGTACTTATGAGACAGTCAGCTCTCAATTTTGAAGATCTTTGCTTGACAAAAAAACTCGATAGCACACTTTTGCTGCGACTAGGAACATGGTCAGGCTCATGCAGATTTCGATTGTCATACGACCCAAATGTTGTCATCCTGCAGAAAAAGAGTCATCAATAACTCCACTAAAGAAATGTTGCATAAAACACTAAAAATGCATAGCTTGCCAAACATTATCAGTTTAAGAAACATGCAAACAATTGCAAAAAATGGGTTAATATAGTCACAGTTTGACTATTCAACAGAGTATTAATTATGGAACAACATTCAAACTTGTTGACAAATATGACATTACCGAAGCCATGGCACCAAGAGTTTGGATGGCAGCACTAGAAGTAGGAACTGCATTTGGTATGTGGTTGTTTGATGCTGAGGGTTTCAACTGCGCAATCTCTTCATTATCTGCAGGCATGCAACAAAGCTATTATTTCCATAGGAAAAATACAACATGATTGAGATTCGATCTTTAATTATTAGATGATTAAAAAAAAAATACAAGCGGTAAATAAGATGGAATCCGTTAAACAATTGAGAAACATCACATCTGTGTATCTACAATCTAGTCTGAGTTAGATTAATCATATAGAGGTATGAATGAAATAAAGTGGAAACCAAATGTAATACAAATTTTCCCAAAAAAATGTTTCACTAGTAGACAGCAGGTTCCAGTCTTCATAAATGTGAATCCAAAAAGCTTATGGATTGAGAAACAGAGAATTAAACATAATCAACAAATACAAGGGATACAATTATTCAATTTACCTATAAGGTGGAAAACTCCAGTGGTCTTGGCAGAAAATTTTGGTTCTTTTTTTTTATATATAGACGAGATGACAAAACTACCAATAAATACACACACACAACTAGAGTGATCGGAGTTCGAATCCAGGTCATGAACGTCCGGCCTAGCAATTTCAGTATTTTCTGCCAGTTGAGCTAGGACTTCTGGACAAAATTCTGGTTCTTTGATCCTACAAAAGTGGATGTGAAAAAAATATATGAAAAAACACTGTAATTTGTGCTTCAATAATACCATCAATGGTAAAAGAGCATAACTAATAAAGCAACCTTTCTACACAGCCTCAAACTAAAATCTTACTTTTTTGAAGCATGTGAACTCCGTTTTTTTAAGGTTGATTTAGTTTCTGATGCAAGATGCCACGAAAGAGTTTTTGCAACAGGAGTACCTAAATACAATAATACGCATTCACACTACAAGAATTTTCTCTATTTCCAACCAAACATTTCTAAAGAATTTAATTCCTCACAAATGTTTGGCATTAGTGAGGAAAATTTGTCACAAATGCAAGTCAGGAAGATGTCAGCGCGTGAGTCCCAATCA
Source organism: Trifolium dubium (assembly GCA_951804385.1). Taxonomy (NCBI): domain Eukaryota; kingdom Viridiplantae; phylum Streptophyta; class Magnoliopsida; order Fabales; family Fabaceae; genus Trifolium; species Trifolium dubium. The sequence continues at coordinate 11,308,634 of OX638066.1, forward strand.
AAATACATTTCCAACGAAAGTTCTTCGGAAATATCCGTGGGTCCCAGTCTTTATTTGGACCGTTGAATGGAAAAGACGTTTCCGAGAAATGTTCCTCGCAAATGTATGCGGGGTCCACCTGTTCAATTGACCGGCCTGCAAGCGCGTCTGACATAAACATTTTCGAGGACTTTTTTTAAAATTTCGTCGGAAATGTATGGGTAGCCGTTGCAGCTTGTAACGTTGGGATCACCCATTGCTCCTATAAATACCATTCTCTTCATTTACAAATTCATTCCCTTCTTTATAAATTAATTCTTTCACTTACAAACTTTCAAATCCACTTTTAATTCTACTACAAAATTCATATTTTCTCAAACACATCTATCTCTATTTGATTATATTTATATACCGGTAAGTTTTATAAATTTATTTTTTGTTTTGCAAAATTATTATGTCAACATTATTATATATATTTTTGTGATTATAAATTTTTCTTAACACAAATCTTTGATCTTCTATATTACTCAAGGTTGTTGTTGCTTTTTTGGAGCTTTTTCTCGTTTCATCATCATATTATTCGAGGGTAGTACACTTTAACTTATATAGTTTATTTGGTCAAAAAAAAACTTATATAGTTTATTTAATTGTTGGTTAATAATGTTTTATTATTTATATAAAAATTTGTATTTAAAAAACATATTACATTTTAAGAGATAGTTAAGAAAAATGACAAATTATTAATTATTATTAGTGTTATTATTATTATTTATTACTATAAATTAATAAAACAATAATTTTTTTTGAAAGAAACAAAACAGTGGCGCACAACCACCACTGTGTTTCCAAATTAATTAACTCCCCCACCCCTTAATTTTTTTGTACGACCCCCCACCCCCTTAATTAATTATTCAAATTTATTTTATTACTATTCTTTTTATTTTAATTAAGTACATTATTATATTTAAGTAATTAATTAGTTTAGTATAAATTTATATAGTTTAATAAATTTATATTTTGTTTAATTTTAGTCTTTATAATATTTTTCTTGTAGGTGATTATTGTTGTTGATTGTTGTTGTTGATCGTTGTTACTCGGAATTCATTTGAACGCGTCGACGTTTCAGGTTTGTACGTTTATCAATTTTATTTTGAATAGTTAGTATAAAAATTATTTTTTTGAGACAAACATAGTAAAAATAATATTAATTTAAGTTTTGTAAAAAATGTTAGTTAAATAATGTTAGTTTTTAAGAGATAGTTAGAAAAAATACGATATAGCTATAGGCTTAATTTGTACAAATATGATAATATGTTTAATTTGTATAAAAAAATAACAAACGTTTTTTTTGACTAAACAAAAAAAAATATGTAGTAAAGGAAATAAAAGTTAATTTCGTAAGCTTGTATTAATTATTAGTATTAATATTATATTATTCAATAATTTAAAATAAGAAATTAACAAAACAAAAAATGAAAGAAACAAACACAGTGGCGCCACACCACCCACTGTGTTACGTTGTAATGAATTGTTGGTTATAATTTAATTGAAAATTTTCTTATCATTATAACTATTTATCGTTGTAATGAATTGTTGGTTATAATCTAATTGAAAATTTTCTTATCATTATAACTATTTATCAATTTAAGCTTAATTAATTGTTTTACTCTTGGAAATGTAATCTTGTTAATATTATTTTTTAATTTTAACTTAATGATTTTAATCTAATTTAAACTATTTTATGCAGGGATGACAGATAAAAATAATCCAGGAAAAAATCTGAAAAAGAAGAAAGCGAGTTTCACAAAAAGGATCACTCGTAATATGATCCCTCATTTTATATCGTCTCGTCAGAATAGAGGAGTTACTATTCGAGATGACACTTCTAGATCTACTCCAACTATTGCTTCCAGGTTTGTTGACGCCTCACGGAGGAACTCGATTGATGTTCCGAGATCTTCTTATCAAGCACATTCGCAAGATACTCATGCTACTCCACCTGCTGACCCTTCTAGATTGATTGCTGGACGATGGCATTCTGTTGATCTTCCTCCGAGATCTTCTTATCCAGCACATTCGCAGGATACTCATGCTACTCCACCTGCTGGCCCCTCTATATCGATTGTTGGTCGAAGGAGTTCTGTTGATGTTCCTACGAGATCTTCTTATCCAGTACCATCATCAGCATATCATCCTGATACTAGCTTCTTGTATGATAATCCTGATGCTAGCTTACAGAATTTCCCTATTCTTCCTACTGGTGTAAGCTTTGACCAAGAAAATATGCTGAACTTTATGGAACTTGGAACTGATCAACAACAACAACAACAACAACAACGACAACCAAATCAAGAAGGTTCGTCGTCACAAACACAAGAACACACACAAGAGCGACAACAACCAGTGCTTTTAAGACCATCACGGCGTTGCTTTGTTGAAGATGTTCGAGTAATGGATGACAAACGCGTCATATTCTTTGTCGGCAATGGGTAAGTAAAGTATATTATTATTTTATTTTAAATATTGTCATCTTACCAACAAACCCAAGGGCAAAACACTTCAGAAGATACAGAGTTTTCCCAACCACACAGCTGAAAATTGAGGCCGAGTTCTGGTTTTAAATGAATTTTGTTTTGCATTAGTCTGTTTGTATGGACGGAAATGTACCTTTTTTATTGACCGAATGTAGCTTGCATTGTTAACCAGAAATGAAAAAGAACCACAAGTAAAAACAAAATTCACAGTTTGTAATGTCAGTAACTACTAATGGACAAGAGTTAAAGCAGTTAAGCCTACTTGGCAAAATGTAGTGCTTGTGATGCCTAGGAATTAAAGCCAGCCAACAACTGCTGTTGCCGAATACTCTCTTTATTTGTGTAAGTTTGGCATGTAAGAAGTCACTGCATGTAATCAAATATGTCACTTCAATTCCATTAGAAATACCTAGTTTAACATGATATCGCAAAAGTATTTGTAACTACCTGATTTAGAGTAGAAATCTTCAAGTCCATTGTTGCGACTTCCGATGCTTGCTACTCAAGAAGGTCGGTTAACTTGTAAGCTACAGTCCTAAGATGATCATAGCATTGACAAGATGCTTTCAGGTTGTCAAGTACCCTGAAATCCATGCAGGTCAAATACACAAGAATTATTGATCAGCCTATTTAACAAGCTTATAATATCTCCCACCCACATGTTTTTAAAATAACAAGTAACAAAACTTTCAAGGACACAAATTCATGTTATGTCTTTTTAAGGAAAACCACATATGCCACAACATACATTTTCACCATTGAGAAAACCATACATTTTAAGAATCAGAACAATAAATGTTGATACTGGAAATCAGGAACCACAGAATCAGTGGCCAGCACAAGTTACATTAACAAAACAAAATTAATGATCTTTGGGTCTCCCTTTCAGACCATTCAAATTTTGTCCACAGATCGTTGTATTAAATTATTGTTTTTTTTTTGACAGATCGTTGTATAAAATTATTGTTGAAGCACTTCAAATTTACATATCTGGTTTTATATTCATAACACAAGGATAGAGTTGAGGCCTCAAATTCTTAAGTTCCTGAAAAGACATAACACAAGGATCAACATAATAATTAGATATTGAAAAGACAATTAATTTGTTAGAAATAAGAAACAAATAGATCTGAATGTATGTAGTGTACCAGGGTATAGACAAACATGGAAACCTTGTCAAATGTCATTGCTCATAACTCCATCTCTCTTTTTCTTTCTTTGATCCATCTGAACCAAGAGATTTCCTTTTATTTCAACCATCATTATCCAGCAGAATAATCAGATGTTCTGTCGCAATTACAATTGCCTTTGGGAAATGTCACAGATCAAATGATGGGCACCGACAACAGGCATTTCGTGGTCGAATTGGTTAATAATCATCATCATAACATCAGAGTAATTTTATCATCGTACTTAAATTACATGAGAGCAATGAAGGTTTACAATCTGTTAGACCATCAACTACATGTTACACCTGTTCTACACCCTTTCTATATTACATATTATTGGACCGTAGAAAATCCTAGTGGAGTAGTTGTAGGAGGAGGAGGCAGAGAAACTGTAAATATTAATAATGTCGAGGTACCAACATAGCTCAAACTGCTGTTGCAGTGAATATTAATTTATATCAAGGGATCCTCGAAGCACAATAAGTAGCCCATGATATCAATTTACATCAGACAATGGGCACCCCATTGTGTGATGTAAATTGATGTCGTGGGCTACCCATTCTGCTCCTTGGATCCCTTGATTTAACTCTATATTCACCGCAACAACAGTTTGAGCTATCTGGTTATTTTGTCCGCGTCCAAAATTGGTAGCTATGTTGATAGGCACATCGACATTATTAAAATTTACAGTTCCTCTTCCTCCTCCTCCTTTTACTACTCCACTAGGTTGTTCCGCAGTCCAAGAATAGGTAACATACAACGGGTGTAGAACGGATGTAGTGGATGGTCTAACAGATTGTAAACTTACATTGCTCTCGTGTAATTCAGGTACGGTGGAAAAAAACCACTATGATGTTCTGATGATGATTTTTAACCAATTCGACCACCGGCTGAAACACCAGTTGTCGATGCCCATCATTTCATCTGTGCACCTTTCCCAAAGGCAATTGTTAATTGCGGCAGGACATCCGACCATTCCGCCGGATATAATGATGGTTGGAATAAAAGGCAATCTCTTGGTTCAGGTTGTTCCTGATAAAATTAAACTGTCCTGGGGTTGAGCCATGTATTTTTAACAGGCGAGACGAGTTTACAAATAGAACTGTAGAAAATAACAAAATCAAAAATCAAATCACAACTACATGACGCCATCTTGTCCCAATTCTCGGCAAAACAAACAAATAAAAAAAGCCATCAACATGTTAGCCTGCTTGAATTTACGGTGAGATTGACATAATCACATAGAATTACCAAAATTTTGATAAAAACTACACTTTAGAGCTACAACTCATCATAAAGGAATATGGATTCAAATGCAAACAAAACAAAATAGATAAGGCCAATTGATTATTTTTAAATGTTGATCGTGTGAACACAAAACTATAACTAGCTATAAACAAAAACACAAAATAACAATTATAAGTTTATGATTCTAGATCGATCTAGAACACAAAATAACAATTAACTAAAAAAATTCAAATAACAATTATAAAAGGTTGAACTATGAAGACCTATGTTGCATAGGTGCGGGTACGGAACCCGATACGGGTACCGGTACGGGGTACATCATTTTTCATAAAACTAAGGTGCGGGTACGTTACCGTAAAAAAAAAACTGAATTAAAGCATGTTGTTCAAACGACAACAAAATATTCTACCACAAAACAAAATATTGAGAAAACATCTTGTTGTACCCCAATTTTGGACCATAAAATCCAATTTACAGTTCATACATAAAAATATACAAAAATTATACACATTTTGCCATGCATATTTTGACTCCCTTTTTCATGCCTTTTTCTTATTATTTTTCTTACATTTTCATTATTTCTTCATATCTACTTTTTTGTAAAAAAAAAAAATAATACATATATAATTTCTTCCACATAAAAATAACATCGTTTTCATGCATATTTTATTTTACTTTTAATTTTATGCATCATTTTGGTTTTTTGACCATTTTGCTCGTTTTTAGTATATTCTGCTTATTTTTTTTTCTTAATTAGCGTAAAAGTCCAAAAATGTCAAAAAAAAGATTTTTACTGTTTTAGTCCAATTTTGTATTTTATTTACATATATTTCAAAAATATCAAAAATAGTATTTTTCTATTTTTATGTTCATTTTATATTTAATTTCCATTTATTTCAAAAAAAATATGAAAAAAATTATTATTACATTTTATTTCATTTATACACATTTTATTTTATTACCATTTACATTTTATTTTAAAAAATATGCCAAGAAGAGGAAAGAGTAGAGCACAAGTTGTTCTATCTCTATGACTCACCATTTTATCTCATTCTTATCTCTTTATCATTTTTGCCAAATAAATCAAAAATACCATATTCCACCTCAAAGTATCTTTCTCACCTAGACCAATTAAATTGCTCCCCCTCACCTTTCCCCCATCATATATCCTTTTTTCATTTTTAAATAAATACCAAAATATCTCCACATTTTATCACCACATTTAATTACCCTATCTTATCCTAATTATTACATTCCTACCACTAACCCTAATTTTCTCCTATAAAAGAAACCTCACATCACTCACTCACACACACACATTCATACACCAATCCAAAAACTACTCTCTCATTCTCACCAAAAAAAATATAAACAAAACACACAAAAAAAAAAAGGAAAAAAATGAACAGAGTTCTTCTCTCTCGGCCGACCTAAAATCAAACCAAGAAATTCATCAAACATCACTAAAAACCCTTCCAATTCATTCTAAATCAACATAACCCAACTCAGAAACAAGAAACCGTCACACACCGCGTTCGGAACGATCCAGAAAACACCAAACCGAGCTCGTTTTTGTTCAACTTTGAGGTGAAGATTTCTCCCTCAATTCAACTCTGTTTTACTTGTTTTTTGGCTTAGTGAACTTGCAAAACTATAAGGAAGCTGGTTTGTATACAAGTTTCCATCAATTTTGCATACAAAATGATTTCAAAATCTTAGATCCAACTTTGTACCGTTCGGTTTTGAAAATATACAACTCTTTCTAAAAAACTAATCATAGATTTGAGATCTACGCGGAAAATCGAGTGAAATGGACTACTCATACGCGATTTTTCGTTCAGATCTGAAGCTTCAATAAGCTCATCCATGGCGGACAAGTCCTGACTCGGTCACTGAGTCAGTGACTCGTCCGGATCTAGAAGAAAGACTATAGTATACACCGTGTTTTGCAACTTTAAATCACTTCCGTTTGATTTTCTTTTTAATTCTGGTTCACATGATTCATGGATCGAATCAGGCTCGTCTGATATGGATATGAAGATGATGATCTGATGGTTTATGATGGTCGCGCCCGTATGAAACCGTATGAAATCCTGAGACTCGGTTCGGTTCAATCCTGGGATTGAACCACCTGAACCGGTCCGGTCCAGACAAATGTTCGGTTCAGCGCGTGTTGGGCTTCTGGGCCTGTTTGTTTTTTTCTGTTCTTATTCTTCTCTGACTCCTTCTTACACCCCATAATTTATTTTTATTTTTCACACTTTATCTACTTATCCCTTTGCATCATTTATATGCATATATTATCATCATGCATTTTATGTACTCTTGCACTTTTATTTTATTTATTTTATGTCCTTAGTTTATTTTTTATTTTTTTATTTTTTATTTACATTATGTTATTTAAGTTCCTTGCAATTTATTTTAGTCATTTATATTTTTTATGTCATTTATGCATTATTGCTTGTTCTCTTTGATTGTTATTATGTTAACTTTGAACTTTGGACTTAAATATTGAACATTGGCTTAATGGAGACGGACCAAGAGTTTAGGCTAAAAAAAATAGTATAGTATAGTTAGTATAGTTTAGAATAAGTTAGTATTTTAATTTTTGCTCCGTCTATTTTTTATTTGTAATTGCATTGCATTCAAATGTTGCATTCATTCATGTTTAAATTCTCGCAAATACCTTAGAATGTAATTAGGCCAAAATGTAACCCCAAAGAGGATGTAGAAATTGCATTGCATGCATTTTTATTTTTATCGCTTTCCGTCAAAACGCTAAGAAACAAACAAAACGCGAACTTTCATTTCCAAAGAGGTACGACTAGTAATTTCTTTAGAAAAAAAATAGGAAAATAACAAAAACATCTTCTCTCTCCTAATACAAAATTCTCTTAGTCCAAAAACCCATTAGCCGCACGATTAGACTTAGATTTATTTTCAAACGCTTTATGTTTTATGTTATAACTTTCTCTTCTCATCTAAATCTCCACTTGCACACACAAATTCTTTCTATACAAATTCTCCCTCCATTTCTTACCACTTCTCTCTCATTTTCTTCACATATAAAAACAAGTAAAAAAGCAATAAATTAGAGGTTACTATAGGATACTATAGGCGCTTAGGATGCTAATACCTTCCCTAGGCGTAACTAACCCCGTACTTAGAATCTCTCTTTTCTCTAGGGCTTTGATACTTTCCCCTCTTCGGAAATGAAAGTTCAACTGTAGTGGGGTATGTCTTAAAAATCCCGCAACAGAAAAATGGCGACTTCACTAGGGACACTCTCCTTAAGAGGGTTGAACCTATCTAGTTTATTGCTTTCCTAAATGCTTAATTGATTTACTTATCATGTTATGGGTTTCATGAGAGGTGAGGCAAGCACAATACCCCTGCTTGAGTGAACAAAATAAGATAGGATTTGTGGTGAAATCATAGTGGTTATGTATAGAGTAGTTTGTGCATAAACGCAAGTGATATGGCCACGCTCAAGTGGAGGGTTTATGAAAGGTGGGGTTAGTCGATGCGAGTAGTTGTGTTGGCAATCCCATTTTTTGTAGATCCTGAGAAGCTTGAGGACTTTTTAGTTACCTTAAACCCCTCTTGGCTTTTAGGATGTAGCGCGATGGCTAAAGTCTTAAGTAGTTTGGATTTTAGTTGTTCCGCGATGCTACGCTCAAACGAGACTTTTTCTTTGGATATTTCATTGGGCCATGAGTAGTTATGTGCACATGGTATTCAATAGAGAAGTTGTAGACTTTGGGAACTATTTAGAACCCGTGTTACGAATATGAAGAAAATCCATAGTTCATACCTTTGGGGTGGGTTACCTTTTGGCTCCAATCTCATGTTATCCTAAACCAACCATGTTTGCTCGTGTTTGTGCTTGTTGCATCATCACATTTCATACATCCATGCATCCATGAAAATCTCTTTCAATTGGTTTTCAAAGGACCTAGAAGAATTTCTTTACAATCATATGGACCTTGAAAAAGGGGAAGGTTATTTGAAAAGAAAAATATTCTTTTGATCATTCACAAACAAAAAATAAGTTCTTTTATGATTGATATCCTAAGTTCCTTTGAAAACCAAAGAAAAAAAAAATCTTTATCATGCATCATTTTTTGCATTCATGGTCTTTTCCAAAAGGTCTAAGCTTCGTGTCTTTCTCTCAGTGGTCCGACGCTCTCGTCTAAAGTCAACTTGCAAGTACTACACTCGTGTTAATCAAGAGAAAGTTATGGAAGCAATTGAACAAGAGAATCTCCAGCTTCGTGAACAGGTTGCTACTCTACAGGCTAATTTGGCTCAATTAACATCTTTGGTTGAATCTTTGACTGTTGCAAGAGTTACGCCTCCAACATCTCTTCCTCCTCAGGCTTTGACAAGTACTGTGTTAGAGACTTATAACTTCAATGAGAGCTTTCATCCTAATGTTTTTGGGATCCAGATTCCTACTTTGACAGTTCCTCAAGTTACTATGTCTATCCCGCCACTGGTGATGACTGTTCCAGTTCCTGTAGTTCACACAACACTACACAAGAATGAACTTGTTGGACCAGCTGAAAATGTTGAGGCACATCTTGTGAATGACTTTCAAGATTAGTTCGATGAAATGCAGCGTGAACTTCGTGCTCTCCGTGGAAAAGACTTGTTTGGGAAGAGTGTTGGAGCTGGCTTGGCGTCCTTGATTGTTCGTTGTGCCCATCGTGGCACAATGGTCACACGATACGTCTAGATTTTCTTCAATTTTATGCCTCTACCCAAGATATAAAACATTTTCCCATCGTCGCACGATGTAGTCATCGTGGCACGATGGGTCTAAAGCGAATTTTCGTGATTTTGCTCTGTTTGCCCATTTTCCTCATTTCTTGCTTCTTCGACAAGGAAATTCGTTTCTTAGGTATTTTACATGATTTGACTATAAAAAATGACTAAAACTATACTAAAAACTATCTAAAAATATCATATAAATTTCCGTCATCAGCTGGTTAGGACATCACCTATTACATATAAAAAATGAATTTCAAACTCTAATGCAATTATTCAATATGAAATCAAAAAACAAGTTTCTCATATTTACCTAAGGTTCTCAACGTACAATTGAAGATTCGTGCAATTATTCAATATGAAAAATATTCAAGGAGTGACAAACTTCCATTACATTGTTGCAAGTTTTTATTTAAATATTATTTAAATATTTGCAGTTATAGTTTATTTACTTATGTAACTTTATTAATTAGAACCATTTCATATAAGTTTATAAATTTTATTTTTAATCATTATTATCGTACATGATTTAAGAAAACTACATCATGTGGCCCATGAAATTAATAGTAGAGATTAAATGTAACCGTTTTAAGTTTACTGAGACGATATTCAAACAAAAAATAGGGACAAAATACACTATAATTATAACATTAAAATATTTTTAAATCATAATTGTATTAATATTTTGCATGAATATTTTTATATTATTATTATTAATAATAATTAGTAAAACGTAAATATTACCATCTGGTTGAGGAAAGTAAATAGTACAACAATAATTTTGTTTATTTTTTACAAAGAAAGTGTTGATATGTAATATGAGACAAAAACAAGTGAAATTTTTTGCTTGGTGGTAGTTTTTCCATCGTGTAGTCTAGTACCAAATGTTACCATTATTTTGAGAAAGACACGAGACATTCGGATAACACGAAGAGCATGTGCCATGTGCGTTAATGCATGACACGAATTGTTCACCACCAACAGTCTTGTTAACACTTGTGATGTTAATTTGATCGAGAACAGTGTTGGTGCAGGCAAACTGTAAGTCACAATTAAGTTGGATTACAAATTTACCAATTGAGGTTCCGCGAATGTTGGGGTATGTAACATTACTCACTTCCACTGCACTGAGATAATTTTCTACTTGATAAGGGCTATAATTTTGATCAATAATCACAGGGTTCTTGACTCCAACAAGTACAATATCTTCGTACGTGATACTTCGCGCATATCCAGATCCTCCCTAATACAAACAACGGGAAAAACAAAACATGCTTGTTTTTTTTGACAAAAGTGTGCTTATAGCATTTCATTAATTAAAATGTGTTCAATACAATGTGGTACATCGACCAAAAGCTGAAAAGTAGCTGATAATGTAGCCGCCTTAGCTAAAGTATGGGCAGCCTCATTTGCTTGTCTTCGTACAAACTCGATACTAGAGTTTCTATAGTAAGTAGAAAAAGTGACTTTACAACGATCCAAAATAACACCAAATTCAGTGAAATTTGATTGTGTAGAGTGAAAACTGTCAACCACCCTTTTCAAATCTAATTCAAATTCCACCGGTCCTAAATTAAGCTCATGAACCCAATTGAGAGCGGACAAAAGTCCAAGTGCTTCACCAATATGTACCTCACTTCTTGGAGTATACCATTCAGTCTTAGCTAGAATAAACGCACCTTGATCATCCCGAATGCATATCCCAATTCCTACTCTGTTAGAATTAGGCGGAAAGGAGGCGTCAATGTTGCATTTAACCTTACCAGCCCCTGGCTTGCACCAAATAGTACGCACAGCATGCTGATCAACCAACTCTGTAGTAGAGGCAACACTACGTAAAGTTTTCCACTCTTGCAACATGTTAATAGCACGAGAATAAACAAAGCTTTGAGCATCTGTGACATTATTCCAAATTTGATTGTTGCGCTGCTTCCAAATACTCCACAAAATAAAAGCAAAAGTTGATGCATGCTCCTTGGACAGCTGCTGCAACACGTGAAAAATGACAGCAGACACATCATTACTACTCTGAAGAGCAACAGATATTTCCTGAAAAAACACAGACATACTCCAGACATTTGCACTACTAGGACAATTAAAGAAAACATGCATACTATCCTCATCAGCCCCATTGCATAACACACATGCTTGGGGGCATTCCACACCTTTATCCCGCAAGCGGACCCGGGTCGGAACACAACGTCGGCAAATTCGCCAAATAAGGTTTTTAACCTTTGGTGGAGCTTGGATTGCCCAAAGAAGATTCCACTGACCAGTAGCACGTAAATGAGTTGTATCAATAAGCTCTTGTACACAAAGTCTATAAGCACTTTTGACAGAATAATCACCATTGCTCTCGCCACGCCATAACCTTCTATCATCCTGAACCGAAGGGTAGAGAGGGGTAGTAAGAATTTTATTCACTGCAACTTGATCAAACATAGTCACTATACGACTCACATCCCATTCTTTGGCATCATTCTTCATAATATCAGAAACACAAAGATCAGCATAAGTCGGATCAACACTGTTGGAGAATGCAAAGGATGAGGCATCAGCAAGCCAATTCTCATTCCATAATGAGATGTTACTGCCATTCCCAATTCTCCATCTACATCCTGCTTTGAGAAGAAATTTAGAGTTACAAATGCTTCTCCACACAAAACTGGGATTGTGTCAGAGTCTAGCTTCAAGAAACCCACAATTAGGGAAGTATTTTGCCTTATATAACTGGGCAATAAGAGAGTTAGGATTAGTCAAGATACGCCAACCCTGTTTTCCTAGCATAGCCAGGTTAAAAGCCGAAAGATCTTTAAATCCCATACCACCATCAGTTTTGTGCATAGATAATTTCTCCCAAGAAAGCCAATGAATGCCTTTTCTATGAGCTCCCGAGTGGCCCCACCAGAAAGCATTCAACATCTTTTCAATTTCATCACACAAAGATGAAGGAAGGGTAAATATACTCATAAAATATGTCGGTATAGATTGAAGGACAAATTTTATAAGTATTTCACGCCCTGCCTTCGATAAACATTTGCTACTCCACGAATTAATCTTCTTCCATATTCTGTCCTTGATAAAATTGAAGGTTGATTTTTTGCTTCTACCGATCAAAGAGGGCAATCCCAGATATTTACTAGTACCCAACACAGTTTGAACACCGAGAGTGGTTGAAATATTTTGTTGTTCCGAAATTGGCACATTACGACTACAAAAGATTTCAGACTCTTGAAAATTAACAGCTTGCCCGAACGCCGTTTCATAAGTAGCAAGGATATTCTTCATAACTGTCTCATCATTCACATTAGCACGAAAGAAAAGAAAACAATCGTCAGCAAACAAGATATGAGATATAATAGGAGCCTTCCTGCAAATCTTAGTGCCATGAATATCTCCCCTAGCTTCGGCATGTCTAATCAACGCTGTTAAGCCTTCAACACATATAATAAATAAATAAGGAGAAAGAGGATCTCCCTGCCGTAGTCCCCGACTTGGCTTGATAGGATCAATCATTTGACCATTAACCAGAACAGAATAATCGACCGTTTCAACACAGAGCATAATCCATTTTACCCACTTATTTGAGAAACCCATCTTGGTCATGATGCCTTTAAGATAAATCCAATCTATCCTGTCATAGGCTTTGCTGATGTCAAGTTTGAGAGCCACATCACCTAACTTGCATTTTGTCTTGGCCTTCATATGATGGATAACTTCTATAGCTGTCATAGCATTATCCAATATTGATCTACCGGGTACAAAGGCTGACTGACTATTCGAAATACATTTATCAAGGATGAGCTTTAGTCTATTAGCTAAAACTTTCGCCACCAATTTATATATAACATTGCACAAGGAAATGGGGCGCCAATCTTTCATGGAAGCTTGCGAATCACCTTTTGGAATGAGAGAAATATTAGTCATATTTAGATTAGGCGGAAAGGAACCGGTGGCTAACCAAGAACAACACTGCTGAAAAATTTCCGGCCCACACATTGACCAAAAATGCTGAAAAAAACCCGGATAGAATCCATCCGGTCCTGGACATTTGTCAGATTTCATGGAAAAAGCAGCATCTTTAAATTCCTCTATTCTGAACGGCTCTGTGAGCATGTCATTATCATCTGAAGAAATGGTGGAATTAATCAAGTTAAGTACTGGATCAATGACACTATCCTGCCTTTGAAAGATATCAACAAAGTAGTTGCGAGCTACTGTACATAACTCAATCGGATCAGTCACAAGAGAATTAGAATAATCTAGCAAGGAATTAATACGATTGTTATTCTTAGAAGATATCAACAAAACATGCTTGTTATTCTTAGAATAATTTGAATTTAGGTTTAATTCAACTGTGCAAAATTATTCATAAGATAAATAATTATATCACTTATAATATTTATTAATATCATATCACATATAATGTTAGATTATCAATGTTATAACACAATCTACTCATTACAATCGCGTGTTTGAACTTTTTACCTAATATGTCTTTGAAATTCCTGGCACTCAGTAGTAAGATGCTTTAGCAATTGCTACAGCGTCTAGTTACAACACAGAAAATAATAAAATTGATAAAGAACAAAAACGTAAATAACACAAGTGTTTGTTGACCCAGTTCAACGCAACTTGCCCTAGTCTGGGGGATAACAATCCAGGAGGAATCCACTAATATAGCCCTAGTTCAAAGACACAGTAAACGACCCGTTTACAGCTTCTCACCTAGCAACCTCCTTGTGCAACTCAACCTAGGAACTCCTAGGTCAAAGGCGCCCCGCCTTACTCCCCTACTAATAACACACACAAAGTGTTGTTCACAAATAAACAAACAACTTATAATGGTGAGAACACACTCAAACAAATGATTAACTCTGTACCTAAAGGCTTAAGAATAATCTCACAAATAACACAAACACACAGCCTATGTCCTTACCATGTATCAAGGTGATACAAGAAAAGACTCACAAAGTTCACTAGGGAAAAATAAACAACACACGCTTTAGTGAACACAATAATGTTAATGCACCAGTTCCCCTCCGAGTTTTAATAATTGTCAAAACACATGGAAATAGAGTAGAATATGTTTAGGTAACAATTGAAATTGACATGACAGCAAAACATTATTTTGAAACTTTGAAAAATCAATTTTTAGGTGTTTTGTATCGATACATATATACCTGTATCGATACAAATGTCCTGAAACTTGTTCAGGCTGATTATCACGCATTTGTATCGATACATAGCACTTTTGTATCGATACAAATTGCTCTCATTGGAGTCAGAGGAGCCTCTGTGTTTCGAAACACACTTGTATGTTTCGAAACACATGCAGACTCTCCTGAAACCAGAGAGAGCCTTGTGTTTCGAAACACACCTTTGTGTTTCGAAACATATCAGTCAATTTTTGTTTTTCTGATATATGTATCGATAAATAAGCGTGTTTGTATCGATACAAGAACACAAATTCTCCTGCTGTCAATTGCTTGTATCGATACACACTAATGCATGTATCGATATAAGTCTGTTAGATTGTGCCTAAATTTGCTCAATTCTACTTCCATTATAAATAGCTTTACGTGTTATTGTTGTAAGTATGAGAAACCAGTATTGAAGAATTCTTTGATCAAGATTGTTGAGAGTTTTGCATCAAAGAGCATTCAAGAGCAATCGTCATCTTCCTTCTTATCTCTATCAAATTGAAGATTGAGTATGTGTTCAATTGGAGTTTCTTAGAAGATCTTGAAGGATAACGTTCGGGGAAAATTCGCGGTGAATCAGAATTTGTCATTCGAGTTGATTGGGTCTTGAAGGTAGTGTTTCTCATCCGGATTCAAGTGTTGCTTGAATGTTACAATTCGATTTGGCGAGGGAATTATTCGGACGATCATCACGGGTTCTTGGTTGAAGATAGCGTGAAGGATTGATCGTTGGAACGATAATTGAGGACAAGATCGAATTGGGGTTTGCGCAATTACAAGACGGAGCTATGTTGAAGATGGTTGTTGCGGGTTTTTTGAGAAATACCCCACTACAGTTGATTTTTTATTATTTCCAATTGGAGGGGAAAAGATCGAAAACCTAAGAGAGATTCTAGGTACGGGGGTTAATTGCGCAAAAGGAAGGTGTGTGCACCTTAAGCGCCCATGGTATCCCATGGTACCCTCTTATAAACTTCATTTGGTGCTTTTAAAAGAATATATGCTTTAAAGAGAAATGGGGGAGAAGATGTAAGAAGTGAGAGAGAAGATGTGTGAAGAGAAAGTTGTAAAAGAGTGTTATATGAAAGTAATAGATTGATGTCATTGTAAGTCTCACTTTTTAAATGTCAATATATACACGCTAGATCATACTTTATCACGGTTGAGAGATGTACCACCCAAAATCAACTTTGGGGACACCCTTCCCCAACAACAACAAATATGACCTAAGTCTTGCTAATGTTTATAGGGACATTCAAAATTTGGGACAAATAATGATAAAGATCTATTTTAATTGGTTCAAAGTAGTATAAGTAAGTAAAAAAAAATTTGAAAGCAAAAGGAACAAGTAATGTGGATCATTATGTTTGTAAAATAATTTGTTGTTTAGAAAAGAAAAAATGTTGTAAGTAAAATGTTTGTGAAAGAAAAAAAAAAAAAGGTAGTTGTTGTGTATAAGAGGAAAATTAAAATTTATAATGTGAATGACATAACATATAAGACGTTGCGACTAAATTGACCTACGCGCTTTTTTTTTAACACCTTTTTAAATATCGCGTTTTGGGTAGGAAAGAGATTTTGTCGCGAGTGATCTCATAATCAATTGAAGTATGATTACAAGTTCTCTCGCTTGGAAATGATTTCTTTTATGGCTTAGTGTGTGTATTGTAAGCTAAGAAAGCAATAAAAAGCAATAAATAAAGTCCTACGCTATTACAACACAATTGAATAATTAATAATTACAACCATATCGAATTGAGCAAATAAATAAATAAACGATATAAACAAATAAATGCAATGCATAAAGCTATAAATAAAATAAAATGCAAGTGCAAAAAATAAATATGATAATGGAATGCACTTAGGTAAGCATGTAAGAAGAGTAAGGTACTTTTATGATAAAAGTGAAGTGTGTGTGAAATGAGACGGAGGTAGAAAAAGAATTTTTGCATTTTTAGTTTCAACAAAGTAAAACCTAGACACATGCACTTATAATACCTAAAAAAATTTCAAATCAAAACATACACATCTAACAACAAGTAAAAACATCATTCAAAGCATTTAGAATCATATCAAATCGTGCCATAATCAAGTAGTAACACACTTAAAAACAAATATTAAACATAAAAGAATTTAGGCCGAAGATGGCCCTTAAATATTAATGCCAATGTTAACGGTAATTTAATAAATAAAAAATCGTTCCTAAACGCGCATTTTTGACGGCTAAAAGTCCTAACCTAAATGCATGTATGCATGTATGCATGTAAAATGTGAGTGAAACATGTTATGTGAAAGTTGTAGTGTAGAGTATGAATTGTAGTGTAAAAATGTAACATGTTAAAAAAATGCATGAGCATGCATGTGATGAAAATGATTTTATCCCTAACATATGCAAAGAGAAAAGAACGTAAGGCATATCACATATCACATATAAATAGCAAAGAAAGGAAAGCACTTTGAATATAAATTTTCACTTAGTCAAACCAAAGATAGTATAAAAGACTTAACAAAAATATTTACATGATCAAGCTAGCAAAGTTAACTAAATAAATAAAACGTCATAGACTCATGAGATTTGCACAAAGCGAAGATAACACAAACATGTTGCACATATATATATATATATATATATTAACTTAACACTCCCATACATAGCATAAAAAAAAACTAACTCCTTTAAAAGAAAAAAACACACAATCAAGTACTACCAAGCAAAATTAAAATAAAAGTAACACTAACGTCGCATTATAATTAACTATTTTTTTTCATTTTTATGATTTTCATGTTCCAACCAAACATAAATAAAAAAAATAAAAAAATGTGAAAGGTCAAAGAGAAAAGATCAACTTAAATTTTAACACTTAATAAAAGAATTTTTTTTCAAGTTTTTATAGATTTTCATAGATTATTTTCAATAGCAAAACATCTAAGGCATATAGGTATAAAATATACATATACATGGATGCAACCAAAATAAAAGAAGAAATAAAAATAAACTAAAAAAACAAACTAAGATAATAAAACAAGCACAAAAAAAATTAAAAAAATAAAAATAAAAAAGGTGGGCGAGCTAGGCGAGCTGGGCCTGCTTAGGCCCAGCACCACAAAAACTAGCTCAAAGGGGCGGGGGGGCGCGCGCAGAAGCCCTAGGGGGCGCGTGGAGTAAATCAGAGTGGGGGGGGGGGGGGGGGGGCACGCGAGAAGGCCTAGGGGGCGCGCGGAGTAAATCAGAGTGGGGGGTGATAAGTAAAACGGGGGGCGCGCTGAGAAAATCAGAAAGGGGGAATATATGTTGTTTTTTTTCCCCAAATTGGTTAATTTTTTCAATTTCTTTCTCAGCTTCTCTCTCTCACGCTCTCTTCCCTTTCTTTCTGGTTTCTTCTTCATTCATTTTTTTTCTCAAGAACACAATCAATCCCAAGAACCCTAACCTATAAACTTGTTCAAATCGAAAATACCAAAACACAAACCCTACACTAAATCACCCTCTGAACACAAATTCAACATCAAAAACAACAAACAACCAACCAATCGGCCGGATCGGACGAAAACCGAAAAGCCCCAATCACAAACCCTAATTCTCAAATTAAACATATTAGCCCCAAATCAAACGGATTCATGCGATTAGCCACACAAACGAACAAAAAAAGTTCTAGATCTATCATGCAAGATGCGAAAATCGTGAAGATCTACACCTTAGATCTACATCTTAGAGACAAAAATGGAAGAGGATGCGAATGAAAGGAAAAGGAACGAGTTTGGTTACCTTCTCCTGCAGTGAATCTTTTCGTAAGTCCTCTTTGCCTCTTTTTTCCTTGCTTTCGTCTCTGTTTGGATCTTCTTCCTTTCCTGACCTTTCTCTTTTCTTTTCTGGTGCGAGGTGGCTGGTGATGAATGAAGGCTAAATCAAGGATTGGTTCTTCACTCTCTGTGAAGAACTAATCTAGGGTTGGGTTTTGATTTTTTTGTTTAGTTATGGTTATGGTTTTTTGTATGTTGTTGTTTTTTTTTTGCTTTGTGATTTTTTTTCTCCACCGTTTCTGTGTTGTTCAATGTTGTTCTGTTTTTGTAAAAATGATTCAGTTAAGTAGTGGCAGCCTTAGGGTTTGATGAACTGGATTAGAAAAAGGGCAGAACCACTTTGTGTGATCAGGTTTTTCAGTTGAAAAAAATTTGTATCAAATGGGAAAGAGACAAAACAAGGTCACATGTACTGCAATCTCAAAAAAAGCTTGCATTGAATCTTCATTTTTTTCAAAAACTTGTTTCGGTTATGTTTTTTGCTTCTTTTCCTTTCCCCTTTTGTGACCGAAAAAAAAAAATAAAAAGAAAGAAAGAAAAATAAATAAATAATAGGGAAAAAAAAAAACTATTTCTGTTTTTTTTTTTTAAAATAATAATAATAATAATAATAATAATAAAAGGAGGAAGAAGTTGAAGTGACCGAAAATAAATAAAAAGAGAAGGTAGAAAGAAAAAAAAATGTCTTTTTATGATTATATTTTTTTAATAAATAAATAAGCAAAACTGAAATTTTAAATAAAAAGATAAATATAGGCACAAAAATAAAAAAAAAGGAAAAGAAAAGAAACTCTTGTTTTTTTTGAAGAAAAGGTTTTTTGATAATAATAATAATAATAATAATAATAATAATAATAATAATAATAATAATAATAATAATAAAAGGATAAGAGGAAATAATAATAATAATGATAATGATTAAGTGGAAATAAAGTGCGATGATAAAATGTGACAAACGAGCGCAAGCAATGCGGCAAAATGAATGGACGCGATGATATTTTTTTAAAGAGATTTTTGGTACTTTATTATAAGACAATAGAAACGGATTTTAGGTTCAAAATTGGGGTACAACAGCTGCCCCTATTTAAGTTTCTTCGCCCGGAGAGATGAAGATTAAAAACTTTGTCAAGACGGGATTGAAGACACTTAAATATATAAAACGTGCACCATTTTTGGACCTAAAATCCTCTAATGATGCTTATGATGCAAATGTGTATGCAAAATGCTGACTGTTTATTTTGAATTTTGTAAGAAATATTATTGTAGAAAGACAAAGGAAATGATAAAAAGACTCCACAGGGGACGAACTGACACGGCCCGACTAAAAAAAAGAGCAACAAGTGTATCTCAAGTCTATTTGAGAGAACAAACTTCACTGGGGAACAAAGTGAAACACTGGGGAGGAAATTATTTACCGTCGTATGTCCCGAAGGCAATGTGTGAATTGGTGATATCTCAAACAAAAATGTTTATGTTGCCTACTGCCGGTTGTGCGACAGCGACATGTAGAATGGTGTATGTTGCCTACTGCCGGTTGTGCGGCAGCGATGTGTAGATCGACAACATAATAGATGAAGATGTATATCGCCTACTGCCGGTTGTGCGACAGCGATGTGTAGATCGGCAATATACTGGAGAAGCCAGAGCGTTATCCACCGCCTTACAAAGAGACGGATTGTAGAAAAAAGATAACGTCTGCATGTTACCCACTGCCGGTTGTTCGACAACAATGTGTAAATCGGGTAACATGGCTTCAAGGAAAGAAGAGCATTGTCCACCGCCTGACAAAGAGACGGACTGTAGAAGAAAGACAACGTCTACATATTACCGACTGCTGGTTTCCTTTACAAAAGTATATGTATGTGTAATGTAAAAGATTTGTATGACCCTATCATGATAGGATTCATTGGGGTGAAATCACCTGAGGAACTGTAAATGTATCTTGCAAAACGTCAACTTCTTGTATAGCGAACTTGTGATTTGTTGCTCTGAATTGATGTTCAATCCGGGGACAAACCGGAAGGAAATTGTAAACAAGACCTTGAATTCAGTTGTAGACACAGACAAGACAAATGAAACAATAGTTTGTAAATGTTGAAGTAACGTATGATGTATATGTTCATGACACATATAAATGCTATGTATGAATGTATGTATGTATGTATGTATGTATGTTGAACATCGATTATTGGACGAACAAGGTGACCAAACCGGAGACACAAGCCAACGTTGTATTGTAACTCAAAACATTTCCATAAGGTGCATATGTTGCTGTATATGAAGTAAGAGAACTCTTCTTGGGGAGAAACAACTTCTCTGGGGGAAATAACCGCTTTAACTGAAGCAACCTGCATTCCACTCGATTGTATTCAGAACAACACTGACAAAATCCATTGGCGAAACACCACATTGTTGAAATAAAATCCCTCATCAAACAATAATATGAATCAAACTCTGTTGAAAAGTAGCACAACCGTATGGACCTCATTGGGGTTTGTCCATTTCTTAAATTGACTGTATATATCAAACTAAACTTTGTACATCGGAATCAACCATAATTGAAACAATTGTGGATATTCCTTCTTTTGTGTCCTGCTCGAAGAAACGAATTTGTTTCCATTTTAATCAAAAATGCATAAGTTTTTTCTATCAAAATATATACTTGTATTTGCTTTTTGAAATATGTCTTTTTTATTTTAAATTAATAGAAATCATCAAAAATGTGAAGAAATTTTTGTAAAAATAAAAAATAAGAAATCCAAACAAAAGATGAGGGCTCAAGATCATGTATTAAAATGGTAGTCTGCCAATAGCATGACTCCATGGATCATTACAAAGTTGGAAATGGTAATTAATATGAAAAGGGTACATTGAATACAATAAATCTATTCTCCCTAACAACTTTGAATTCCGACTGTGTTCTTAGCTTCCAAGTACAAATAATTTTGATAACCACTTCTTTGCAGATCAAACATATGCCCCAAGTGATCGAACTCGAGTGAATGCAGTTACTTTGTATTATTCCCTAATTTTTGCCTAGACCGCCTTTTCAGGTTTTCAGTCTACCGGGAAGTGTATACATTCCTTTTTTTTGTCTCATTTTTGTATGAACCGCCCTTTCGGGTTTTTGATTCACCAAGACGCCCTCTTTTTTGACTAAGCCGCCCTTTCAGGTTTTCAGCTTGACGAGCTGTATACACATTTTTTATATATATATATTTTTTTTATACGAAGTATTTCTTGACTGCATCTGCATTCACTGGACGAGGGAGTTCATCACCATCCATGTTTGTAAGAATCATAGCACCACCGGAAAATGCTTTCTTGACAACATATGGGCCTTCATAATTAGGAGTCCACTTGCCCCTTGCATCAGGTTGAAAAGACAAAATCTTCTTGAGCACGAGATCACCTTCCTTGAATTCTCTAGGACGAACTTTCTTGTCAAAAGCCTGTTTCATCCTATTCTGGTATAATTGTCCATGGCATAGCGCAGTCATGCGTTTCTCTTCAATCAAGTTCAACTGATCATATCGATTCTGACACCATTCAGCTTCTGTTAACTTGGCTTCCATCAAAACTCTCATTGACGGGATCTCAACCTCTACTGGGAGTACTGCTTCCATACCATATACCAAAGAAAACGGAGTTGCCCCAGTCGATGTGCGAACTGAAGTACGGTATCCATATAAAGCACAAGGCAACATCTCGTGCCAGTCTTTGTAAGTAACAACCATCTTTTGAATAATCTTCTTGATATTCTTGTTTGCTGCCTCAACAGCACCATTCATCTTGGGTCTGTAAGGAGAAGAATTGTGATGTTCGATCTTGAATTCATCACACAACTCTTTCATCATTTTATTGTTCAAATTCGACCCATTATCAATGATAATTCTGCTTGGAACACCATACCGACAGATGATATGATTCTTGATAAATCTGACAACAACTTGCTTGGTAACATTAGCATAAGAAGCCGCCTCAACCCACTTGGTGAAGTAATCAATAGCCACTAGAATAAAGCGATGACCATTTGAAGCTTTTGGTTCAATCATTCCAATCATGTCGATGCCCCACATAGAGAAAGGCCATGGTGAAGAAATCACATTCAACAGAGTTGGTGGTATATGTATTTTATCAGCATAAATCTGACACTTGTGACATTTCCTCACATATCTGCAACAATCAGACTCCATAGTCATCCAGTAATAACCTGCTCTCAGCATCTTTTTGGCCATAGCATGTCCATTGGCATGGGTACCAAAGGAACCCTCGTGTATTTCAAACATCAACTGTTCAGCTTCACGCTTGTCCACACATCGGAGTAAGACCATGTCAAAATTTCTCTTGTAAAGAACATCACCGTTCAGAAAGAAATTGCCAGACAATCTTCTCAAAGTCTTTGTATCTTTTCTGGATGCCCCAGGCGGGTAATCTTGATACTGTAGGAAATTCTTAATGTCGTAGAACCATTGTTTATCATCATCTGCTTCCTCAACAGTAAACACATAAGCAGGTCTTTCAAGCCTTGTAATATTGACGTGGGGTAGGTCATTCCACCAATTCAAGCCTTGCCATTTGGTTCTCATCACGAGGAATGTGATGTAGTTCCACTTTGTTGAAGAAGGTCAACAAACGCCTTGCATAGTCTCTGTATGGAATCAAGCCAGGATGGCGAGTTTCCCATTCTCCTTTGATCTGGTTAATCACAAGAGCTGAATCTCCATATATGTCAAGAATTTTGATTCTCAAATCAATAGCTTCTTCAATACCCAAGATACAAGCTTCATATTCTGCTATATTGTTCGTACAATCAAAGAGTAATCTCGCAGTGAACGGGATATGATTGCCCATAGGAGTAATAAGAACTGCACCAATTCCATTACCATAAGCATTAACGGCTCCATCGAAAACCAGGCCCCATCTAGATTCAGGGTCGGGACCTTCACCAAGCAGAGTTTCATCACAATCTTTCATCTTCAAATACATAACGTCTTCATCAGGAAAATCAAACTGGAGAGACTGATAATCATCAATTGGCTGGTGTGCCAAATGATCAGCGAAAACACTTCCCTTAATTGCCTTCTGAGTACGATATTCGATGTCATACTCGGATAACAACATCTGCCAACGCGCAATTCTCCCTGTTAAGGAATGTTTCTCAAAGATATACTTGATTGGATCCATTTTTGATATCAACCAAGTAGTGTGATTAAGCATGTACTGACGGAGACGTTTGGCAGCCCAGGCCAAGGCACAACAAGTCTTTTCAAGCATAGAGTAACGAGATTCACAGTCAGTAAACTTCTTACTCAGATAATAAATCGCATGTTCTTTCTTACCAGTCTCGTCCTGTTGTCCGAGCACACAACCCATAGATTCTTCTAACACAGTGAGGTACATAATCAACGGTCTTCCTTCAACAGGGGGAATCAGAATAGGAGGTTCTAACAAATACTCTTTGATACTGTCAAAAGCTTTCTGGCAATCTTCTGTCCACACTATTGTTTGGTCTTTACGGAGAAGCTTGAAAATCGGCCCACAGGTAGCAGTCATATGAGATATGAATCTGGAAATGTAATTCAAACGACCCAGGAACCCTCTCACTTGCTTTTCAGTTCTGGGCGCAGGCATCTCTCGAATGGCTTTCACTTTGCTAGGATCCACTTCAATACCCTTCTGACTCACAATAAACCCCAACAGCTTTCCAGATCTAACACCAAAAGTACATTTATTAGGGTTCAAGCGAAGCTTGTATTTCTTCAACCGCTGAAACAACTTTAGAAGATGATCAACATGTTCTTCTTCAGTACTAGACTTGGCAATCATATCATTAACATAAACTTTGATCTCTTTGTGCATCATATCATGGAACAAAGTGGTCATTGCTCTTTGATACGTAGCACCCGCATTTTTCAAACCAAAAGGCATCACTTGGTAGCAGAAAGTCTCCCAAGGTGTAATGAAAGAAGTCTTCTCTCTATCTTCTTCAGCCATTCATATCTGATTTTAACCGGAGAACCCGTCCATGAAGGAGAAAACTTTGAATCTTGCTGTATTGTCAACCAACGTGTCAATGTGAGGTAACAGAAAATCATCTTTTGGACTAGCTCTGTTTAAATCCCTGTAATCAACACACATTCTAACCTTACCATCTTTCTTCGGAACCGAAACTATGTTGGCCAACCATTGAGGATATTCTGATGTAACAAGGAAACCGGCATCAATCTGCTTCTGAACCTCTTCCTTAATCTTCACCGCCATGTCGGGGTGCGACCTTCTCAACTTTTGCTTGACTGGTGGACATTCAGGCTTCAACGGCAAGTGATGCTCCACAATACTGGTATCCAACCCTGGCATATCTTGATAAGACCAAGCGAACACCTCCATATATTCTCTGAGAAGTTCTACCAACCTGCTTTTGACATCGGCATCCAATAGTGCCCCAATTTTAACCTCTTACTTGTCCTCCTCAGTACCCAAATTAATCACTTCAATGGGCTCCTCGTGAGGTTGAATGGTTCTTTCCTCGTGCTCAAGTAACCTAGTAATCTCATTAGGAACCTCATCCTCATCCTCCTCTTCCGCCTCAAACACAGGGAATTCAAAGTTGGAAAAGGGCATAGATTCATCGTATTCAACGGGTTCAATAACAAATAATCTGCAAATATGAATTATGCTTGATTTTTTAGAAACAAATAGATTTAGAGAAGAGTAAGCATACGCAGATTTTTGAAAGATATATTTTATGTTCTTTGTGTTACCATATTTCCAGAAAAAGGTAAAAGGCAAGAAAAACTTAAAGCAATAAATATGGACATAAAAATAACTTTTATTATTGATGACTTCATTAATATAAAAAAGCCCGACAATAGTTCATCTTTCCCCTTGGGCGGGACGAAAGGAATCTTAAACTTTAAACATAGGCCCTAAAACATGCATACTTTCATCTTGGGCAGAATGAAAGATTTTGAAAAAAAAAACAGAAACAAAACATTACTCCGAGCAAGAAGCAAAAGAAGGAGCATCCTCAACACTCCAATTGTAGCATATCCCTCCAGGGGTCACAAAATCAACACTGTCCTCAGACTCCTCCCCCACAACAGCATGCGCATCTGAAAGGTATCTCCAATAGGTGTGATAATACTATCATGCTTAGTAGACTCACCAGCTGCATCAAGACCTAAACCCTCACGGTACTTGTTTCCAGAAACCTCTATCACCTTACCCCAGTCCGACATAGACTCATCCAACAGTATCTGCTGAGCATCTTTGTAAGAAACCATGTTAACATTCCTCTTTTCTGAACACTCGCCCTTATCAATAGTCAGTCCTTGGAATTGTGTCCCATCAACAATCCCAGCAGTTATGCAAGAGTAAGATGACACTTGATTGACAATCATAGCTCGTTCACCACTTACAGTTACCACTTTTCCATTCTTTTCAAATTTCAACATCTGATGGAGGGTAGAGGTCACAGCACCTGCCTCGTGTATCCATGGCCTACCCAACAAGCAGCTGTAGGCAGCATGAACATCCATCACCTGGAACGTGATTTGGAAAGTGTGTGGTCCAATCGTGATCGGCAGATCGACCTCTCCCATGACAAATTTCCTAGAGCCATCAAAAGCTTTCACAATTAATCCACTTCGCCTCATAGGGGCTCCTTTGTAGTTAAGCTGATCAAGAGTGGACTTAGGCATTACATTTAATGAAGAACCTGTGTCAATGAGCACATTGGATAGGGCGTCAGATTGACAGTTGACGGAAATATGTAAAGCTGAATTGTGGCTTCTCCCCTCCTCTGGGAGGTCTTCATCACCGAAACTCAAGTAGTTACATGCAGTGATATTACCCACAATGTTATCAAACTGTCCCATAGTCACGTCATGCTCAACATACGCTTGTTCGAGAACCTTCATCAGAGCATCCCTATGAGCTTCAGAGTTCAAAAGCAAAGACAAAATGGAGATTTTAGCAGGAGTTTGAACTAGTTGGTCAACGATCTTATATTCACTTTTCTTGATCAGTCGCACAACCTCTTCAGCATTAGGACTAGGATCACTCCTATTAGACAAACCCAAACTCTTAGCAATTTCAGCATTCAAGTCGTGATCTTTGGTTGGAATTGGCTCTTTTGAAGGCACTTCATCTTTTCTCAGAACTGCCGGTGGAATCACACGGCCACTTCTCATCATTTTACTTGCCCCCACAACATTGGAAACTGAAGACATAGTAGGAATAGGAACCTCTTTACCTCCTTTCATCATGGTTGCATTATACTTGTATGGAACTGCTTTGTAAGACTCAAATGGAACCGAGCCTGGTAAGCAGATCACCAACGGCTCATCTTCAGCATTTTGGCTATCATAGACCACTGCAAAGTACACAGGATCAACAAATTCTGGAGTAATCATAAACAACTCATCATCACTACTATCAAAATCGGGCTCATCATCCGCCCCTTCTTCCTCATTTCTTTTGTAAGTAATCACAAGCTCCCTTCTATTCAACAAAATCTGTAAATCATCCCTCACTTTTTGGCAACCCCTCGGGTTCCTAGGGCAAATCATACAAGCAGCATGGTTGTGCTGAAAAAGAGACAACTGGCACAGATTCACATGCATTTGGACCAAAGACCCTCTTATTTGTTTGACATTAAACACCCTATAACGACCAGGGTCACCTTGAATCATGTTGATAGCATTTCCCCCATGAGGTGGGAGAGGATTAATTTGGACATTAAGGTTGACATCTTTGAACTTCAACGAACCATTTCTCATCAACTTCTGCACCTCATTTCTCAGACCATAACAACGTTCAGTATCGTGTCCAGGTGAGCCAGAATGATAAGCACAGGACATATCAGAACGATACCAGTATGGTAACGGATCTGGCACTGGTAGTGGAGGCTTCAGCTGGACAAACTTCCTCTCAAGTAGAGCTGGCAAAAGATCAGCATATTTCATGGGAATAGGGTCATATTGAGGAGGCCCTTGAACACGGTTGTACTGGTTGTTCGGAGGCGAGTGTGGTGGCCGTTGTTGATATCCAGGATTTGCAGGAGGAGTGACAGCAGCAACATGGTGTTGTTGTGGCTGTTGCTGATAGTAGTTTCTTCTAGGCCCACCATGGGCAACCATTCCAACTTCTGATTCTCTTTTCTTTCCAAAACCAGAACCATACTTCTTCACAACATTAGAACCAGAGACTTCTCTTACCAGGCGGCCCTCTCTTATTCCTTCTTCAATACGGGTTCCCGTTTCTACCACATCGGTGAAATCGCGGAGGTTACTTGCAATCATTCGATCATAGTAGAACGGATCGAGAGTCTTCAAGAAAATCTTGGTCATTTCCTTTTCTTCCAAAGGAGGGTTAATCTGAGCAGCAAGTCCGCGCCACCTCTGGGCGTACTCTTTGAAACCCTCACGCTCCCTTTGTGATAAGGAACGTAGCTGATCTCTATCAGGTGCTAGGTGAGAGTTGTACTTGTATTGCTGCACAAATGCCTCACATAAATTACTGAAAGACTTAATCTTTTCACGGTCCAGGCTCATGTACCACTTCAGGGCAGCACCAGTCAGACTTTCCTGAAAGAAATGGATTAACAGTTTGTCATTGCTAGTTTGAGCAAACATCTTCCTAGCATACATGATGAGGTGGCTCTGGGGGCAAGAATCCCCTTTGTATTTCTCAAAATCAGGCGTTTTGAACTTTGGAGGCACTTGGACATTAGGAACCAGACACATTTCGTGAGCACTCTTCCCAAACAGTTATTTTTCGCGAAGGGTGCGGATCTCACGTTGCATCTCATCAAATTGGTCTTGCATATCACCTCTAGGGCTTAAAGGCACCGCATTCTCCACTAGACCAGCATAATACACAGGTTCTGCCTCATTTGGAAGTGCATTCACAGTGGCAGGAGCAATAGTCATCGCAGGAGGCGGGATAACAGTGGTCATCTGAGGAACAGTAACAGCCTGAAACTGACCATGGGAAGCAAACTGTTGAACATGCCCCAAGGATAGTTCGTGGAAGTAACGGGCATTGTGTAGTTAAGCAAACCCTGAGGGGCAATAACCTGGACATTCTCAGGTATCACAACATTCAAAGCTTGCACTAGAGGAGGTGGAGGCCTTGCAAGAGTGAAAGCTTCCACCATGGAAATAAGCTTGTATCAGATGCGACGGGCCAGGATCTGTAAGAACAAGAGACTTAGGAATTTTGAAAATTGAAATATGAATGCAAATGATGCATGATATGTTATGCAAAAAGATGTAATAACAATTTTTCTTTCCCATCCTCAAAGGACCTTAAGGCGCATTGTGATCATAAAATAGGGACCTTAATTCATGAATATAAAGAGACGAAATACAACCAAACTTAAGCAAACATAATACAGATAAAAAGAAAATTACAAAAGAGAAAACAAAAAAATACATGGAAAAGACAAATTACACCATTAAAACATTGAACATTACATAGACTGACACCAACTAAAAAAAAAACTGGTCCCTTTTCTCGCACTGGTTGAATCTTTACTTGTCTCTAAGTCTTTTCTTCAAAGCTGCTATTTCTTCCTCACGCGCACGTTCACATATCTCCCAAGCTTCCCTTTCTGCATTAATACTTACATACATTGATTTCAAATGTTTCCTTTCATTCTCGGACTCAAGGAATTTGGCTTTCCACGCATTCTTTTCTTGCTCAAACTCATGATTTTTTGCTTTCCACGCATCCCTGTCCTCTGTCATCCTTGTTAGCAGCACTCTAAGCTCATCATTTGTCTTGAAAATCAACTCTGTAGATGATGGCAACTCAATATCACGCATTGGCTCCTCAAGTAAGAAGGGCATCTTGAATACAACAACCCTATCAGCTATCCAATCCTTGTGTGGTTTCCCATAAACGCAATTATTCTTTCCTAAAAACCTCATGTCTTTTTTGCGGACTTTTTCCCAAGCGTGTATAAACCGTGCTCGGAGATCCCGACTTTCTTCCCCATTAGTGTAGTAGTGACCCTCTAACAAAATGTTTTCAGGAGCCTTTGCCATTGGGAACCCAAATTGACGCCTAGCTAGTGAGGGATTGTATGTAATTCCACCTCGGGTGCCAATGAGGGGTACATTAGCAAAGTCTCCACAACTGTTAATCACATACTTGCCCGTATAGAAATTATTACGCCATTTCACATCTTCAGAAGTGATAGACATAATTCTCCTTGACCAACTAAGACCTTCAAGATTTTGCCCAAAAACTACAGATCGAGGTAAATGCGCGACAAACCAATTGCGTAACAGTTGAGCGCAACAAACAACAGTATCCTTTCCTCTCAAGACTTTGTGGTGAATGCCATATAAAGCATCGGCTAGCAAAGTAGGAACAGGATTTCCGATCAAGAAAATACGGATAGCCTTTTGATTAATGAACTCTGGAGTATCAGGAAACAACACCAATCCATACATAAGTACAGCAAACAAAGCCTCTACAGCACGCGGCTTCTTTTCCTCGACCAAACGGAATGCTTCTTGAAACAAGAACTTCGACCATAAACCCTTTCTATCTTTGTTAACCCTATTCTTTTTTACATCAAGTGTGTCCAAAGAGAAAGCCTTAGCGACATCATATGGTTCCAAATCACCTTCAAATCCATGGAAAGGCATTTTCTCGTTTACAGGCAAACCCACATGATACGCATACTCTTCCAAGGTAGGAACAAGCTGATAGTCCCTAAAGGTGAAACAATGATAAAGTGGATCATAGAATTGGAGAAGAGTATTGAGTAGTATATCATCAATCTCGGTAGCAAGAATTCCTAGAAGATTCCCATAGCGGTATCGAAAACCCCCATAATCAGTTATGTGATGGGCCAACTCCTTTAGCTTTGTCAAATCCGGATGCTTGAAATCATACCTCTTAGTATTCCTCTTGTCAAATTTCCTTAAGCCTCTTGAGAAAAAAGAAATATATTTTTTGCTTTTCAAAGGACTCTAGGATATCAACCATCAACCCTGATGTACCTTTTTGTTTGCAATTGATCGACCAAAAATCTTCAAATAAAAATTTGTAAAGGTCGATGATGATTATAAGGTTTATATCCTTGAAGTTCTTTGAAAACTGTTTAGAAAAACTTTTATGGATGAATGGATGCATGTACATGTGATGATGCAACAAACACAAACATAGGCAAACATGGTTGGTTGAGATATAACAATGTTGGAGTCAAAAGGTAAACCACCCACAAGGTGTGAACTAATGTTTATTTCCATTTTGCAACACGGGTTCTACGGAATTCTCAAAGTCTACAACTTTCCTTCTTGAATACCAATGTCCGCGAATACACTCACGGCCGATATGAAATATCCAAGGGAAAGTCTCGTTTGAGCGTGGTATCGCGGAGTCAACTATTCCAAGATCTCACTCCTGGCTTTAGCTATCGCACCACATTCCTAAAAAGGCCAAGTTGGGTTAAAGGTAACTAGTTCCACAATGTTAACAGATACATATCATGGCAACATACTACGCGAATCATCACGTCAAAATGAATACCACAACATGATCCTACATTGTGCGTGGTTTATCATGTGGGTAAGTGTAGAGTTTTAACTTCCGCCCAATTACAATGATCCTACCACTCCTATCTTATGGTTCACTCAAGCTCGGGTCAAGCTTATCTCACCTCATACCCCCCATAACATATATAAAAAGCATATAAACAAATAAAGCACATAGAAGCATGCAAGTTAGGGTCAACCCTCTTAAGGAGAGTTTCCCCAGTGAAGTCGCCATTTTTCTGTTGCGGGTTTTTTGAGAAATACCCCACTACAGTTGATTTTTTTTTATTTCCAATTGGAGGGGAAAAGATTGAAAACCTAAGAGAGATTCTAGGTACGGGGGTTAATTGCGCAAAAGGAAGGTGTGTGTACCTTAAGCGCCCATGGTATCCCATGGTACCCTCTTATAAACTTCATTTGGTGCTTTTAAAAGAATATATGCTTTAAAGAGAAATGGGGGAGAAGATGTAAGAAGTGAGAGAGAAGATGTGTGAAGAGAAAGTTGTAAAAGAGTGTTATATGAAAGTAATAGATTGATGTCATTGTAAGTCTCACTTTTTAAATGTCAATATATACACGCTAGATCATACTTTATCACGGTTGAGAGATGTACCACCCAAAATCAACTTTGGGGACACCCTTCCCCAACAACAACAAATATGACCTAAGTCTTTCTAATGTTTATAGGGACATTCAAAATTTGGGACAAATAATGATAAAGATCTATTTTAATTGGTTCAAAGTAGTATAAGTAAGTAAAAAAAAAATTGAAAGCAAAAGGAACAAGTAATGTGGATCATTATGTTTGTAAAATAATTTGTTGTTTAGAAAAGAAAAAATGTTGTAAGTAAAATGTTTGTGAAAGAAAAAAAAAAAAAGGTAGTTGTTGTGTATAAGAGGAAAATTAAAAGTTATAATGTGAATGACATAACATATAAGACGTTGTGACTAAATGGACCTACGCGCTTTTTTTTTTAACACCTTTTTAAATATCGCGTTTTGGGTAGGAAAGAGATTTTGTCGCGAGTGATCTCATAATCAATTGAAGTATGATTACAAGTTCTCTCGCTTGGAAATGATTTCTTTTATGGCTTAGTGTGTGTACTGTAAGCTAAGAAAGCAATAAAAAGCAATAAATAAAGTCCTACGCTATTACAACACAATTGAATAATTAATAATTACAACCATATCGAATTGAGCAAATAAATAAATAAACGATATAAACAAATAAATGCAATGCATAAAGCTATAAATAAAATAAAATGCAAGTGCAAAAAATAAATATGATAATGGAATGCACTTAGGTAAGCATGTAAGAAGAGTAAGGTACTTTTATGATAAAAGTGAAGTGTGTGTGAAATGAGACGGAGGTAGAAAAAGAATTTTTGCATTTTTAGTTTCAACAAAGTAAAACCTAGACACATGCACTTATAATACCTAAAAAAATTTCAAATCAAAACATACACATCTAACAACAAGTAAAAACATCATTCAAAGCATTTAGAATCATATCAAATCGTGCCATAATCAAGTAGTAACACACTTAAAAACAAATATTAAACATAAAAGAATTTAGGCCGAAGATGACCCTTAAATATTAATGCCAATGTTAACGGTAATTTAATAAATAAAAAATCGTTCCTAAACGCGCATTTTTGACGGCTAAAAGTCCTAACCTAAATGCATGTATGCATGTATGCATGTAAAATGTGAGTGAAACATGTTATGTGAAAGTTGTAGTGTAGAGTATGAATTGTAGTGTAAAAATGTAACATGTTAAAAAAATGCATGAGCATGCATGTGATGAAAATGATTTTATCCCTAACATATGCAAAGAGAAAAGAACGTAAGGCATATCACATATCACATATAAATAGCAAAGAAAGGAAAGCACTTTGAATATAAATTTTCACTTAGTCAAACCAAAGATAGTATAAAAGACTTAACAAAAATATTTACATGATCAAGCTAGCAAAGTTAACTAAATAAATAAAAGGTCATAGACTCATGAGATTTGCACAAAGCGAAGATAACACAAACATGTTGCACATATATATATATATATATATTAACTTAACACTCCCATACATAGCATAAAAAAAAACTAACTCCTTTAAAAGAAAAAAACACACAATCAAGTACTACCAAGCAAAATTAAAATAAAAGTAACACTAACGTCGCATTATAATTAACTATTTTTTTTCATTTTTATGATTTTCATGTTCCAACCAAACATAAATAAAAAAAATAAAAAAATGTGAAAGGTCAAAGAGAAAAGATCAACTTAAATTTTAACACTTAATAAAAGAATTTTTTTTCAAGTTTTTATAGATTTTCATAGATTATTTTCAATAGCAAAACATCTAAGGCATATAGGTATAAAATATACATATACATGGATGCAACCAAAATAAAAGAAGAAATAAAAATAAACTAAAAAAACAAACTAAGATAATAAAACAAGCACAAAAAAAATTAAAAAAATAAAAATAAAAAAGGTGGGCGAGCTAGGCGAGCTGGGCCTGCTTAGGCCCAGCACCACAAAAACTAGCTCAAAGGGGCGGGGGGCGCGCGCAGAAGCCGTAGGGGGCGCGCGGAGTAAATCAGAGTGGGGGGGTGATAAGTAAATTGGGGGGCGCGCTGAGAAAATCAGAAAGGGGGAATATATGTTGTTTTTTTTCTCAAATTGGTTAATTTTTTCAATTTCTTTCTCAGCTTCTCTCTCTCACGCTTTCTTCCCTTTCTTTCTGGTTTCTTCTTCATTCATTTTTTTTCTCAAGAACACAATCAATCCCAAGAACCCTAACCTATAAACTTGTTCAAATCGAAAAAACCAAAACACAAACCCTACACTAAATCACCCTCTGAACACAAATTCAACATCAAAAACAACAAACAACCAACCAATCGGCCGGATCGGACGAAAACCGAAAAGCCCCAATCACAAACCCTAATTCTCAAATTAAACATATTAGCCCCAAATCAAATGGATTCATGCGATTAGCCACACAAACGAACAAAAAAAGTTCTAGATCTATCATGCAAGATGCGAAAATCGTGAAGATCTACACCTTAGATCTACATCTTAGAGACAAAAATGGAAGAGGATGCGAATGAAAGGAAAAGGAACGAGTTTGGTTACCTTCTCCTGCAGTGAATCTTTTCGTAAGTCCTCTTTGCCTCTTTTTTCCTTGCTTTCGTCTCTGTTTGGATCTTCTTCCTTTCCTGACCTTTCTCTTTTCTTTTCTGGTGCGAGGTGGCTGGTGATGAATGAAGGCTAAATCAAGGATTGGTTCTTCACTCTCTGTGAAGAACTAATCTAGGGTTGGGTTTTGATTTTTTTGTTTAGTTATGGTTCTGGTTTTTTTGTATTTTGTTGTTGTTTTGTTTTTGCTTTGTGATTTTTTTTCTCCACCGTTTCTGTGTTGTTCAATGTTGTTCTGTTTTTGTAAAAATGATTCTGTTAAGTAGTGGCAGCCTTAGGGTTTGATGAACTGGATTAGAAAAAGGGCAGAACCACTTTGTGTGATCAGGTTTTTCAGTTGAAAAAAATTTGTATCAAATGGGAAAGAGACAAAACAAGGTCACATGTACTGCAATCTCAAAAAAAGCTTGCATTGAATCTTCATTTTTTTCAAAAAAACTTGTTTCGGTTATGTTTTTTGCTTCTTTTCCTTTCCCCTTTTGTGACCGAAAAAAACAATAAAAAGAAAGAAAGAAAAGAAAAATAAATAAATAATAGGGAAAAAAAAAAACTATTTCTGTTTTTTTTTTTAAATAAAAATAATAAAAGGAGGAAGAAGTTGAAGTGACCGAAAATAAATAAAAAGAGAAGGTAGAAAGAAAAAAAAAATGTCTTTTTATGATTATATTTTTTTAATAAATAAATAAGCAAAACTGAAATTTTAAATAAAAAGATAAATAAAGGCACAAAAATAAAAAAAAAGGAAAAGAAAAGAAACTCTATTGTTTTTTTTGAAGAAAAGGTTTTTTGATAATAATAATAATAATAATAATAATAATAAAAGGATAAGAGGAAATAATAATAATAATGATAATGATTAAGTGGAAATAAAGTGCGATGATAAAATGTGACAAACGAGCGCAAGCAATGCGGCAAAATGAATGGACGCGATGATATTTTTTTAAAGAGATTTTTGGTACTTTATTATAAGACAATAGAAACGGATTTTAGGTTCAAAATTGGGGTACAACAATGGTGAATCAGAATTCGCGGTGAATCAGAATTTGTCATCCGAGTTGATTGGGTCTTGAAGGTAGTGTTTCTCATCCGGATTCAAGTGTTGCTTGAATGTTACAATTCGATTTGGCGAGGGAATTATTCGGACGATCATCACGGGTTCTTGGTTGAAGATAGCGTGAAGGATTGATCGTTGGGAACGATAATTGAAGACAATATCGAATTGGGGTTTGCGCAATTACAAGACGGAGCTATGTTGAAGATGGTGAAGATCGTGTAATTGAGTCTGTATCTTGCATATTGTATCGTTTGTAATTTGTGCATTGTTAAAGAGATTTTCCGAAGTAAAGTCTCAACTTATCCTTTTGATAAGTTGGGGGGAGACGTACCGGCCCACTGCGAGGACGAGGCGAAAGCTGGGAACTCCCTGATCACTCCCTTGTGTATCTCTCTATCCCTTATCTCTTTACATTCTATTTTGTTATTTACTCGCATACATAATTTCGTCATACACGCCACGTGTTCGACGAAATTATTGTGTGATCACTTTGTTTGCTATACGAATTTACAATTCCGCGATTTGTGTGTGAGACAATTTTTAATCGAAAAACTTTATTTGAAAATTGCTTGACTTGTTAATTTGGATTGCATTCGTTGTATCTCCTTCATTCCATATCGGCTTTTACTACCTTTCCTTTGGTCGAGGTGCAATAGACTACCGATCTAGGTAGCTTCCGCGCTTACTCGATTGATTTACGAAAAACCATAGTTGTTTGTTTGGAACACTTTAGTTCGCCATATTTGAGCGCAGCCTTGTAGTCTAACAAGTGGTATTAGAGCCTGGTTAATTTTTTATACAAAAATTCAGCGGATTTGTGCCAATTATTAGACAATATGGCTTTTGCACCAAAAGGGGCGTACAATCGCGCGCCAATCTTCAAAGGCGAACATTTCGACTATTGGAAAAGTAGTATGAGGATTCACATCACTTCTTATGATGTTGAAGTTTGGAACATCATAATCAACAGTCCCTTTGTTCCGACAAATACCGATTTGAATGGTGTTGTTACCAACAAGCCTATGGCACAATGGAATGACGATGATAGAAAGAAAGTAGGTTATGATGCGAAGGCACAAAATATTTTACTATCCTCCTTGGGGATTGAACAATTTTACCATGTCTCGCATTGTACCTCCACAAAACAAATGTGGGATACATTAGTCAACCACTTTGAGGGGATTAATGAAGTAAAGCAATCAAAAATAAATACCTTGACTCAAGAATTTGAGCTTTTTCATATGGAAGATGGTGAAACCATCGGACACATGCAACAAAGGTTCATAAAAATCACACATAAGTTGCACGGACTTGGAAACCCTATAGCAAATGAAGTTGCTACTAACAAAATTTTGAGGTGTTTATCTAGGAAATGGCAACCAAAGGTCACGGCAATCAAAGAAGCCAATGATCTCTCTCAATTGAGCCTTACAACGCTCTTTGGAAAGCTTGAAGAGCATGAGAGCGTGCTCAATGCCTTAGATAAGCATGAGAAGGGATCTAAGAAGGACAAGCATACGGAGAAGGAAAAAGATAAAGATAGGAAGTCCATTGCTCTAAAGGCTTCCGTCTCAAAGTCCAAAAAGGTTGAGCAAGAGGAAAGTAGCTTAAGTGACGACGAGTTGGACGAAGAAGAAATGAATTTATTTGTTCGAAGATTTCACAAGTATGTTTCAAAACATGGTATAAAATTCTCGAAGAAAAATGATCCCAAGTCACGGAAGCAATCAAGGGATGATATAGAAAAGGAGAAGAGCAAGCCTAAAAGGTTATGTTATGAATGTGGCAAATCGGGACACTATAGAGCGGAATGTCCATCTTATAACAAACGAAAGGGAAAGTCCTCCGAGAAAATTCACAAGAGTAAGAGAGCTTATGTTGCTTGGGATAGCTCAAGCGAAGATGAATCAAGGTCCAAGAGCTCAAGTGAAGAGGATGAGGAACGCGCTCATGTGGTACTCATGAATGGTTCACCTAGTAAAGGCAAGAAATATCACAAACGTCAAGTAAGTGATTCTAGCTCTATCTCTAATGATAATTCCTCATACGATGAACTTCAAAATGCTTTTGAAAAACTATATGGTGAAGCCACTAGTTCGTTTAAGAAATTGGCAAAAAGGAAGAAAGTAATTTCTAACTTGGAGTCACAAATCAAAAAATTACAAGATGAATTAGAGGCATTAAAACTTGTCATGGTTCCTTCAAAAGACGATTTGGACAATAAGTCATCAAAGAACGAATGTGATTCTTGTAGTAATTTGAAAGGAGAAGTGAAAAACCTTCAAGAAAAATTATACAAGTCTCATATGTCATCTTGGAATGAATGTAATGCTTGTAGTGTTTGGCAAGGAGAAGTTAAAACCCTTCAAGCCAAATTAGACGAAGCCCTTGTACCAAAAATTCCTTTTGTGGATGTGCCAAAGATTTTTAACAAGCCTAGAAATAGGCCCTCTAAAAATGACAAATTTGTTAAAAAGAAGATGAATCCCAAAAGAACATTTTTGTGTCACAAGGATCATTTCAATATTGTGTGTTACTATTATTGTGATAAGGGTCATACCATTGCAAAGTGCCAAGCTCGAAAAAAAATTGTACCAAAAGGCAAAATGCAATGGATTCCTAAATCCTTCAATGGTTTTGTTACTAACCACCTAGGACCCAATGAGAGTTGGGGACCTATATGCAATGTTTAATGTTTTAGGAAAGGGTCTTGAACCATTGAAAAGAGACACCGGTAACAATGGCGTTCAAGACATAAAAGGTGTAAATGGATGAGAAAAGATTTGACTCAATATTCATGAAAGTTGTGGAACTTGATCACTTCCTATACTTGACACTTAAGGGAAGATTCTTATCTCAAACTTTATTCCTATTCCTTATACTTTGCATTTTACGTTTGCTTGTGTGGTTCTTTGTTCATATACATATAATTTCAACTCAATATGAAATTTGGAATGATAGTTGTCCAGTCCTCCATTTCCAAAAATTTTGCTCAATGATAGTAATAAGTTGTTGAGACTCATATTTAAAAATGGGGATTTGACAAAGATCAAGTCAAAAGTCATATTAAGTTCTTTCATGCTTGTATATGGTTGTATATCATGTTGTGACTAGTTATGCATAATATATGTAAATGCTTTGTCTTGGTACATTGATTGGAAATGTGAATTTTTGCTTTAACAAGTTTGTGTCACATTCATAATGTTTGTACCTTGGTGAATATATGTGTTTCATACATACATGGTTATTTAGAGTCATAATTTTTTTTCAAACATCCTTTTGTTTGTTGTAGCTCTATGACTTTAATATCTAAGTTTGGTTGTATGAATCTTTTATGTATAATGGTTTATGCATGGTTGCATGTTTATTATTCGTCCGTAGAATATGTTTTTGAATTGATTATAATGTCGATGTTTGCTAATCATGTGATTTGGTTTGGCTTGTTGTTCTACATGCCATGTTTATCATGATGCTTTAATTCTTCATTGGACTATATTCGTGCATATTTTGCTTAATTATTTGATCAGGTTATCTTTATCATATAATGCATTTCGACAAATGTAAGTGCATTATGTGACCTATATGGTCTTAAATTCGAATTTCGATACTTCTCATGAGTATTCTTTTCTTCTTTTTAATAATGTCAAAGGGGGAGAAAAGATTTGCAAGCATAAGCTATGGATAAAGCTTTGAGTCTTCGGATCGGTTGTTCAACGTATATGCAAGATGGCATCAACTAAGGGGGAGCTTTGCAAGTGGTTAGCCTTGTTGTTGTTTGCGTTTGTATCATATAGCTATTTGTAATTGCATCTTAGGTAGACTTAGTTAGCTTATGCAATAGTTTTGACAATTATCAAAAAGGGGGAGAATGTTAATGCACCAGTTCCCCTCCGAGTTTTAATAATTGTCAAAACACATGGAAATAGAGTAGAATATGTTTAGGTAACAATTGAAATTGACTTGACTGCAAAACATTATTTTGAAACTTTGAAAAATCAATTTTTAGGTGTTTTGTATCGATACATATATACCTGTATCGATACAAATGTCCTGAAACTTGTTCAGGCTGATTATCACGCATTTGTATCAATACATAGCACTTTTGTATCGATACAAATTGCTCTCATTGGAGTCAGAAGAGCCTCTGTGTTTCGAAACACATGCAAACTCTCCTAAAACCAGAGAGAGCCTTGTGTTTCGAAACACACCTTTGTGTTTCGAAACATATCAGTCATTTTCTATTTTTCTGATATATGTATCGATACATAAGCGTGTTTGTATCGATACAAGAACACAAATTCTCCTGCTGTCAATTGCTTGTATCGATACACACTGATGCATGTATCTATACAAGTCTGTTAGATTGTGCCTAAATTTGCTCAATTCTACTTCCATTATAAATAGCTTTATGTGTTATTGTTGTAAGTATGAGAAACCAGTATTGAAGAATTCTTTGATCAAGATTGTTGAGAGTTTTGCATCAAAGAGCATTCAAGAGCAATCATCATCTTCCTTCTTATCTCTATCAAATTGAAGATTGAATATGGGTTCAATTGGAGTTTCTAAGAAGATCTTGAAGGATAACGTTCGGGGAAAATTCGCAGTGAATCAGAATTTGTCATCCGAGTTATTGGGTCTTGAAGGTAGTGTTTCTCATCCGGATTCAAGTGTTGCTTGAATGTTACAATTCGATTTGGCGAGGGAATTATTCAGACGATCATCACGGGTTCTTGGTTGAAGATAGCGTGAAGGATTGATCGTTGGGAACGATAATTGAAGACAAGATCGAATTGGGGTTTGCGCAATTACAAGACGGAGCTATGTTGAAGATGGTGAAGATCGTGTAATCGAGTCTGTATCTTGCATATTGTATCGTTTGTAATTTGTGCATTGTTAAAGAGATTTTCCGAAGTAAAGTCTCAACTTATCCTTTTGATAAGTTGGGGGGAGAAGTACCGGCCCACTGCGAGGACGACGCGAAAGTTGGGAACTCGCTGATCACTCCCTTGCGTATCTCTCTATCCCTTATCTCTTTACATTCTATTTTGTTATTTACTCGCATACATAATTTCGTCATACACGCCACGTGTTCGACGAAATTATTGTGTGATCACTTTGTTTGCTATACGAATTTACAATTCCGCGGTTTGTGTGTGAGACAATTTTTAATAGAAAAACTTTATTTGAAAATTGCTTGACTTGTTAATTTGGATTGCATTCCTTGTATCACCTTCATTCCATATCGGCTTTTACTACCTTTCCTTTGGTCGAGGTGCAATAGACTACCGATCTAGGTAGCTTCCGCGCTTACTCGATTGATTTACGAAAAACCGTAGTTGTTTGTTTGGAACGCTTTAGTTCGCCACATTTGAGCGTAGCCTTGTAGTTTAACAAATTAAATTCCCACAACCCTAATTAGGTTTTACACAAGTATATATAGAGTCTTCCACGTAGCTTGGCTTGTTCGCCAAGAATAGGAGTCTTCAAAAATATATCCAATAAAAATAAAACCGAATCCTAAAATATAGGAATTATATTTTAGAATTAAATCTTCACATAAAGGATAACTTGTGACACAAGGCGCTCTCTGTTATGCCAGCTATGCATGATAAAATATATTTTTAAAACAAATCTTTCCAAGATATATTTCAAAAATAAAAACGCGCACGCGCCAAACACCTTCAGGGCTCAACATACTCAGATGCTTCAGCATGTCGTAGAGCATGTGACAAAATGGGTTTTTGCAAAATTA
Organism: Trifolium dubium; assembly: GCA_951804385.1. Lineage (NCBI taxonomy): Eukaryota > Viridiplantae > Streptophyta > Magnoliopsida > Fabales > Fabaceae > Trifolium > Trifolium dubium. The sequence goes on from OX638066.1 coordinate 11,349,904, forward strand.
TAGCCAACATACAAAAACGCCAACAATCTCCCCCTTTGGCAAATTTTGGCTAAAATACTTTTGATCAGCATGCATAAAAAAATAGTTCTTCAAATCAACCTCAAAATATAACTTCAGAAGAATATGACATTACTTGAATGCATTGGCTAACCATGTATTAGAGGCATGCACAGCGAATATAAAAACAACTAGCCTCAAAGAGTATGATCAGAGAGACTTAATCTCTCTTAGTGGATTCCAGAGAAAAACAACAGCTTCAAAAAGCATCAACAGACTTTAAGGAATAGGAAAAATAAATTCCTCCCCCTTAATTCATGCAATCAACAATGCAAGGAATAGGAAAAATAAATTCCTCCCCCTTAATGCATACAAACAACAATACTCCCCTTCAATGGAAAAATAAATTCCATACATACTACACTACCCCTGTCTTCATGCATTGCTAAGCATCAGATAGATGATGAATATATCATAGAAATCAGTAGCAAGCAATAAGCTTCAGTAGTGCATCAACACTAAGCATCAACACTAATAATACTCCCCCTTTATAGCCAAAAATTTGACAAAAGGAAAAGAACATCATATTGTCAGAACATCATAACATCATAAGTATGAAATAGTACTTATTACAGACCAGATAGCACACACAGGTGCATAGATAATCCAGGGCATCACCCATAAAAGAGAACATCAGAAAAAACAAATAAGAAAATGGAGTATTAAAACTCAGCACTTCCTTCAGAATCTTCCACCACTAAAGTTTCATCATGAGCAGCCAACTCTTCAGCTTCCAAAGTCTGAATCACACGATCCACCAAGAATTTCTTGTCATCCAGTGCCTTACTCACAACCTTGAGATCAGCAATCATCTGTTGTTTGCTGAGCATAGCAGATTTGCCTTTGGCAGATGCCAGAGCAATATCTGCAGCATGTGACTTTTCCAAAAACCTAGAGTCTAAAGTGATTTCTGACTTTCTCTTAGCGGGCCTCATCAGTAGGGAAACACAGCTCAGGATATTGTTGCAAGATGATATCACAAATCAAAGTAGGAAAAACAATAGGAATTTTTGTAGCATTGTTCTTCCTATGAGCTATAGTTTGATAAAAGATAAATTCACCAAAGTTTAAAACATATTTTGTACCTATAGCATAAATGAACTTGCTCAATCCTCTGGAGACATCATTAGAATGGGTAGTTGGCACCCAATTAGCAGCTGCAATCTTGTTCAATATAGCATACTTTGTAGAAAGCTTGGCAGCAGACAAATTACTTTTCATAGGCCACTCCTTAACCAGATCACCTGTAATAGTTTTGCAGATCTGATTCTGAGTTACCTCCAACTCAGCCACATCTTCAACACTCCTGCCCAAATATTTATTGATCACTGCAGGTGAGAATTTGACACATTTGCCACGCACAAAGACCTGCCTATATTCAGTACTCATAGGATCATCACAGTCAGCTCCTATGTTCATGATGAATTCTCTGACTAGCTTGATGTAGCATTTACCCAATCCTTTCACAGTCTTTAGTAAACCAACAGCTTCAATAACCTCCATGAGTTCTTGTAGGTTCAGCAAATCATGATGTAGATTCCTTTCAACAGCTACCCTTCTCTCACAGATAAACTTCCATCTAGAAGCACCTTCCTCATGATGAAATTACACATTGTCTAGAGGAACAGATGGTATACTCTTAACTCTTTTCTTCCTTGTATCCACTGGCTTGACAGATGTGCCAGCATCCTCTACAGCAACCTCTTCAACCACAAAGTCACTATCATCAGATGACTCATGTTTTCTCTTCAAAGCCTTTTTCTTACACTCAGCGGTTGGATTGTGTTTGCTCTTTGTTCTGTCAGGGCCATACATCACTGGCTTCAATCCATCAGTATCTTTGGATTACTTGGTTGACTTTGGTGGTGGTGTAGGTTCTCTTTTAGATCTACTCCTTAACCTCCCAGCAATGCTAGGTCCAGGAGCCTTCTCCACAATTTTGTCCACAGATGACAAAATCTCAACATCAGGTTCCTTGTTCAGTGAACCTGTTTGGGGATCAGACACAGTGTGATCCTCTGTTTCCACATCAGTAGTCTTCATGCTCTCATCATTCTGAGAGACTTCAACAGTATCACCAGACACAACATCATCTGCATTCTTTGCAGTGTCTAAGACATCAGATGCTCTAGCATCTGTTACAGCATCTACCTTTTCAAGAAGGTTAGTACGTTCATGATACTCAGCCTTTTCAGAGGTAACAACAGTTGTATCATCTTCCTGAGTTGTCTCTAGCACAACATTTTCTGTGGTCTTTGTGTTAGCACCACCATCAACATCAATATCACCAAAATCATCTAATCCTAGGGTTTGAGACTCTTGAACTACCCTAGTTGAAGATTCAACATTATTTTCACCTAAGTCATCAAGGTACAGTTCTTGCATGGTATAAGACTTGCTAGATCGAGATTTAGACTTAGATTTCTTCTTTTTCCCTTTTGATTTCTCAGATTCAGGGGAAAGAACACTTACCGACTTTTTCTTGTTCTTTGATTTCTCTTTCTTTGATTTTGCGGTAGTGTCGGGAGCGACAATAGATATAGGATCTACGACAGCAATCATAGTTGTAGGTTCTTGCGGTGGTGGTGAGTTTGGAGAGCTTTCTCTGACCGGTGAAGAAACAGGAGTAGACATGATTGTTTTGAGAAAGTAGCGATGAGGAATGCAAGAAGTGTGAGAGATGAGGAGTTTCTTGTGCGAACGAAAACGATGATGATGCAATCAGTTGAGTGTTTTGAAAAGAGAAGCAATGATTACGGCAAAGAGAAATTAATAAAAAGAAAACTGTTCCTTGAATAGCGTGCACCCTAACTTGATAGGAGGGAGAAACAGTTGCACGCCTTTTGAAAAATAACTGCTATTGGTTTTCAAATAGGCAAATTCCCAATTTGCCCATCAACCTCTCAAATTGTGTTGCATCTAACGCCTTTGTGAAGATATCAGCAAGTTGTTCATTTGTTGCTATATGCTCAAGTGTGACAATCTTCTCTTCAACAAGATCTCTAATAAAATGGTGTCTTATATCAATATGTTTAGTCCTACTATGTTGAATAGGATTTTTAGAGATGTTTATGGCAGTCAAGTTGTCACAGTATAATGTCATAGCATTTTGTACCACATTGTACTCCTTCAACATTTGCTTCATCCACACTAGTTGAGAACAACTACTACCAGCTGCTATATATTCTGCTTCTGCAGTTGATAGAGACACACAATTTTTTTTCTTACTAAACCAAGATTTTAGATTATTACCTAGGAAGAAACATGCTCCTGAAGTGCTTTTCCTATCATCCGAACTTCCTGCCCAATCAGCATCACAGTAGCCTACTAACATAGAATTATCACTATGACAATACAAGATTCCATAGTCAATGTCCCATTCACATACTTTAAGATTCTTTTGACTTCTGTGAGGTGACTCATCTTAAGTTCAGCTTGATATCTTGCGCATACTCCTACAGCAAAAGTAATATCAGATCTGCTTGCTGTGAGATACAATAGGCTTCCAATCATACTTCTATAAAGACTTTGATCAACACTGATCCCTTTTTCATCTTTGGTAAGCTTCAGATGTGTTGCTGCTGGTGTTCTTTTGGTGCTAGCACTCTCCATACCAAACTTTTTCACAATATTTCTTGCATATTTACTTTGAGACACAAATATAGTATCCTCCATTTGTTTGACTTGGAGTCCAAGAAAGAAAGTTAGTTCACCAGCTAGACTCATCTCAAATTCTGACTGCATATGCTGCACGAATTGCTTGACCATCTGAACAGACATTCCACCAAAGACTATATCATCCCCATAAACTCGTGCTATCATTACTTTACCTTTCTCTTCTCTCACAAACAGAGTCTTGTCATTGCCACCCTTTTTGTACCCATGAGTAACAAGAAATTCAATCAACCTTTCATACCAAGCCCTAGGAGCTTGCTTTAGACCATACAAGGCATTTTTCAATCTGTAGACATGATCTGGAAAGCTAGGATCAACAAAACCCTTAGGTTGTTCAACATAGACTTCTTCATTCAAGTACCCATTGAGAAAGACATTTTCCACATCCATTTGAAATAGCTTGAACTTCAATATACATGCAATCCCTAATAGAAGTCTTATAGATTCAAGACGTGCTACAGGAGCAAATGTCTCATCAAAGTCTATCCCTTCAATCTGAGCATAGCCTTGAGCTACCAGTTTAGCCTTGTTTCTAGTTATGATCACACTCTCATCCAATTTGTTCTTGAAGACCCATTTTGTACCAATTACATTCACACCTTTAGGTCTAGGCACAAGATCCCACACTTAATTCCTCTTGAATTGTTCAAGTTCTTCCTGCATGGCATTAATCCAGAATTCATCAGTAAGAGCTTCCTTGACATTCTTGGGTTCAATATTTGAAACAAAACATGAATTAGACACCAAATCTCTGGTTCTTCTTGTAACAATGCCTTGATTAAGATCTCCATTAATAAGCTCTTTTGGATGATTTTTCTTAACTCTTGTAGATGGACCTTTGTTAGGTTCAGTTCTACTTGATCCAGAGTCAACATCTTCCTTTTCAGTTTCAAATACCTCTTCTTGCTGATCAGATGCTATAGATATTGCTGGAGCATCAGACCTCTTATATTCACTAGAGTCATCTACAACAACATTAAACGATTCCATCATGACTTTAGTTCTGGAGTTGAACACTCTATATGCTCTGCTGTTGGTAGAGTATCCTAAGAATATGCCTTCATCACTCTTGGAGTCCAATTTCCTTCGTTGTTCCCTATCACATAGGATATAACATTTGTTTCCAAAGACATGGAAGTACTTGACAGTTGGTTTCTTAATCTTCCATAGCTCATATAAGGTAACTTTTGTGTCAGTTCTCAGAGTGACTCTATTGTGTATATAACAAGCAGTATTCATAGCTTCTGCCCAAAAATGATATGGAAGATTTTTGGCATGTAGCGTTACTCTAGCTGACTCTTGCAAAGTTCTATTCTTTCTCTCAACCACACTGTTTTGTTATGGTGTAATTGGTGAAGAGAACTCATGAGCTATCCCTTCAGCTGTACAGAACTCAGAGAACTTGAAATTCTCAAACTCCTTCCCATGATCACTTCTTATCTTCAAAACCGTACTATCCTTTTCTCTTTGTATTTGGACACATAACTCCTTGAAGACATCAAAAGTATTAGATTTCTCTCTAATGAATTTGATCGGTGTACCTTGAGAAGTCATCAACCATTACAAAGGCATATCTTTTACCACCTAAGCTTTCAACTTGCATAGGCCCCATCAAATCCATGTGTAACAGCTCAAGTATTCTGGAAGTTGTCAGATGTTGTACCTGATGGTGAGGCTTCTTTGTTTGTTTCCCAATCTGCCACTCACCACATATGTTTCCTTCTTCAATTTTGAGCTTGGGTAGACCTCTGATTGCTTCCTCAGCTATGGCATTCTTTATACTCCTTAGGTTCAGATGACCTAACTTTTGGTGCCATAATGTTACTTCATCTTCCTTAGTAAACAAGCAAGTTGACAATCCAACTTCCTCTTGTGGTTCCCATAAGTAACAATTATCCTTTGACCTCACACCTTTCATTATAACTTCTCCTTCTTGATTAGTGACTAGACATTCAGCTTTTGTAAAGTTAACCAACAACCCTTGATCACATAGCTGACTGATACTGATTAGATTGGCTGTCAAACCTTTCACAAACAAGACTTTTGTAAGTTTAGGTTGACCATTTCTCTCCAAGTTTCCTATCCCCTTGATTTCACCTTTAGAACCATCACCAAAAGTGACAAAGCTTGTTGAGTAGGACTTAATATCAACCAGAAAATTCTCAATTCCAGTCATGTGCCTGGAGCAGCCACTGTCAAAGTACCAATCTTCCCTAGATGTTGCTTTTAGAGATGTGTGAGCAATGAGTGAAACAAGCTTCTCTCTAGGTTTCCATTCTTTCTTGCCAGACTTCCTGGACTTTACTTGCTGCACCTTACTGGGAGATCCATGAAGCAAGAAAAAATAAGGTTTTATATGACCTTTTCTACCACAGTAGTGACATATCCAGATGCTGCACAGATTGCTGAGGCAACTGACTTGGCCTTGCTGAAAAAGTTTCTTTGAGAGGTGGATACATAGTGTTCTGAATATACTTATTCTTCTTGTTAAACTTCTCATAGTTAAATCCAACACCTTTTGGCTTACCTGAGATTTGTTGAGTTAGAATAACATCTACATTCTCAGTACCATTAGTCATCATAGAGACAAACTTCCTTTGCTCTCTGATTTGTGAATTCAGCACGGCCACTTCTTCTTGGAGATCAAAGATAGCTGATAAGTATTTTTCCTTTTCACCCTGGAGTTGGGATATGGTCTCCTTCTATTGCTCATTAATTCTGAACTCTTCTGCACTTTTGGTACATAGTTCCTTATAAGCAGCTGCTAATGCATCATAGCTTAAATCTTCATCACATGATCCTCCATCAGATAGACATATTCCTGATAGTGCAGTGGTGTTCTTTGCAGACTCAGTCTCAATCTCTTCCTCAGAGGTGTCTTATCTGACCAAGTTGTAGTCATACCTTTCTTCTGTCTCTTCAGATATGTTGCACATTCAGTTCTAATGTGACCATACCCTTCACATTCATGACACTGAACACCTTTGCTTTGAACAGGTTTATCATCAGTCCTTGGGCTCTTTTGAGAAGCAGTGTTTCTGTTGGATTCATATGATTTAACCTGCGCAGATGTTCTAGCATTTCCTCCAGCAAATCTTAATCTGGGTCTTCTGTCCATAGATTTCAGAACCTTGTTAAACTGTTTTCCAAGCATTACCACAACATTTGATAAGCCTTCATCAGTATCTATGGAACTATCCACATCATCTTCATCAATGTTCGAGGCAAGAGCTATACTTTTATTTTTCTTATTTACCCTCTCATTGATTTTCAACTCAAAAGTTTGAAGGGAGCCAATCAGCTCATCAACTTTCATATCACTAATGTCTTGTGCTTCCTCTATTGCACACACTTTTATATCAAATCTTTTGGGTAAAGACCTTAGGATCTTGCCTACTAGTTTTTCATCAGATATCTTTTCTCCCAAGGATTCAAATGAATTAGCATACTCTAGTACATTCATATTAAGATTCTCAAACTGAGTTGTTAGAATTTGGAGTTTTGACTTCTTTACCCTCTGAGTACCTTCATGAGCAGTTTTCAAGATATTCCAAGCATCCTTGGCAATAGTACATTGATTGATCAGTCTAAACATGTTTGGATCCACTCCATTAAATAAGGCGTTTAAAGCTTTGGAATTTCCAACTGCTGCAGTGTCTTCAGCCGGGGTCCAATCTTCTTCAGGTTTGAGTACATCAGTATCAACATTATTAGCGTCTTTCACTTTGGGATGATCCCATCCTCTGAGTACAGCCTTCCAAGCCCTGCCATCTAGTGATTTTAAGAAAGCCGTCATGCGAGACTTCCATATATCATAGTTAGAGTCATTCAGCAGGGGTGGTCTGTTCACCATTCCTCCTTCTTTATCCATTATGTCAGAAATAGTTCTCTGGAGCTCACCCAAACAAGCAGGATGCCTGCTCTGATGCCAATTGAAATTTCTGGCACTCAGTAGTAAGATGCTTTAGCAATTGCTACAGCGTCTACTCACAACACAGAAAATAATAAAAGCGATAAAGAACAGAAACGTAAATAACACAAGTGTTTGTTGACCCAGTTCGGCGCAACTTGCCCTAGTCTGGGGCATACCAATCCAGGAGGAATCCACTAATATAGCCCTAGTTCAAAGACACAGTAAACAACCCGTTTACAGCTTCTCACCTAGCAACCACCTTGTGCAACTCAACCTAGGAACTCCTAGGTCAAAGGCGCCCCGCCTTACTCCCCTACTAACAACACACACACAGTGTTGTTCACAAATTAACAAACAACTTATAATGGTGAGAACACACTCAAACAAAGGATTAACTCTGTACCTAAAGGCTTAAGAGTAATCTCACAAATAACACAAACACACAGCCTATGTCCTTAGCATGTATCAAGGTGATACAAGAAAAGACTCACAAAGTTCACTAGGGAAAAATAAACAACACACGCTTTAGTGTACAAAATAAAATTCCCACAACCCTAATTAGGTTTTACACAAGTATATATAGAGTCTTCCACGTAGCTTGGCTTGTTTTCCAAGAATAGGAGTCTTCAAAAATATATCCAATAAAAATAAACCGAATCCTAAAATATAAGAATTATATTTTAGAATTAAATCTTCACATAAAGGATAACTTGTGAAACAAGGCGCGCTCTGTTATGCCAGCTATGCATGATAAAATATATTTTTAAAACAAATCTTTCCAAGATATATTTCAAAAATAAAAACGCGCACGCGCCAAACACCTTCAGGGCTCAACATACTCATATGCTTCAGCATGTCCTAGAGCATGTGACAAAATGGGTTTTTGCAAAATTATAGCCAACATACAAAAACGCCAACAGTCTTGATTCTACCTCCATTTGATGTTCCAGTGAATGTACAGTTTTTTACATGTACTTGTTCTACTTTAGCATGTGTTCCATTTTTTCCAAGGCTACCGACACTGCATTCAGCAATTCCAGGATATTTTTATGTTAACCAAATTATATATATATAATGTTAACATTATTAAATTCTACATATTAAATAAATCATGAATTGACCTGATGCCATGGCCAGGTCCACAAAAAACACCAGTTATATTGACGAAGCTTGTGCCAGAGTTAATGGCGACGCAATCATCACCTACAAGTTAATGAACAATAATTAAGGAAAACCAAGATGAAAATCAAACAAAATTGAGTTAACTCAATTTTTTAAATTATGACTCTATGATCAAAATAATGTTAATATAAAAAAAATCATTAATAATAGGTAAAGTGTAATGAAAAAATATTGTGATTAAATTGTAAAATAATGGCTAAAATAATTATCAAAATAAAACATTTTTTTATTAAAAAGGTATAATCAAAATGAGACATGAAGAGTATAAATCTATAGTAATAACCAGTTTGAATGATTGAATTCTCGATGACGACATCAGATGAGGATGAGATATCAAATCCATCGGTGTTTGGGCTATCATGTGGTGCATTTATATAAAGATGGAAGATGGAAACTCATTTGCATGAATCTATACTTATATGGTTTATTGGACTACTAGTGTGAGTCAAGTTGTGAAGTGTTATATTTTGACAATTGAGGAATCGAAGAGCCTGCATATAAATAAATATTTTCAAATAATTATATTCTTAACTATTCTAATGTAGTTTGAATAATATATATACGAAAATGTTATTTAACCACACAAAGTTAGACACAAATATAATATTAAGATTTTTCGACATTTCAACTTTAAAGTTAACGTCATTTCTTCATCTGGTTCATAAATTTGAAATATCAAAGATGACTTTGTATTATATTTGTGCTAAACTTAGTGTGTTTAATTCACATTTCCCTCTATATACCAAAATTCAAATATTTAGATTTGCAACTTACAGTTGGCCTATTATTTTCATGATTTTTAGGATACTTCACCCACCATGGAGAACCTTGGCCATTAATATGTCCATCTCCATTGACAACAAGGCCGCTTATTTTTGAAAATTGAATCCATGTTTTCTTTTCATCATTTTTGAATTTCCAAGACTCAATGTCTTTTGGGGTAGTGATATTTCCTTTGATCTATCAACACAAGAAAATATTCAAACATTATACATTCAAGCAAAATATTTGACAGTAAAAAGAAAAGTAAATGGTAAAAAAGTTTAAACATATTGAAAGGAGAAATTTTTCATTTTAAAGGCGACATTATAGCTTTGAGTCTTCCTATCGACCAAAAAAAAACTAAAAGAGTGAAGTACTAGTATGAGTGAAATTGAAATAGATTGCAGGTTTTGAAAAAAAAGCAAAAGAAGGGTTTACCATGTGGTGGTAGATGAAAGTGATAGTTTTATAAATAAATAAATAAATAAAATTTAAAACCGAATCTTGGTTTCTTGCTTAAGTAACAACCACTCGTTTTACCAGGAAAATACAAATAAGGAAGTGCTGCTCAAGTTGTGTTATACAGTGTTTGCATATATGACACCAATGACAAAGCACATCAACTTAAAACCGACTTCACTCCCTCTGTAGATATGACTTCACTCCCTCTGTTGATATTTTATACATCTTATGTGTTGGATCTTGGAATTATTTACATTTTATACCACACATTCTTACAAAAAAAAAAACTGAACCAAAAAACAAATGCTAATCATAATATTCACACACAACACACAAACAAAAACAAAAAACATAGAATCAGATACACAAGGCCTAGTGCATAAATTTGCAAAAGATGAGATAAAAAGTAACCTCAAGTGATACCAGACATGGAACAGATATTGTTTTAATCAAAGAAATCACAGGTGTAGTACGATACAGATGGAGCGAATCATCCGAGCAAATCGTAGAGGCGTCACGTATGTCATTCTTATCAATATATAACGTCTCATAGTCAAATTGTTGTATTTTTAGAGTTATATTTCAAAAGTTAAATTGTTTTAAATAATATTTCTAATTTATTATATGATATATTTTATAGTGACACATTTTAATTAACTTATTTTAGTTGTCCCTAATGATAAGAGTTGTTTGTTCACCTCCTTAACTTTATGAACGTGTAGACTTGCCACTTCCTGTAATATTGCTTTTGTTGGTTTTGTGATAAGGCTTTATCTCATTTTATAGCTAACTGAAGAGTAACTATTTTCTTATTGTTTGGGCTATTTTATTGCACGCCAGTAAAGGGTTGTTTTAGAAACAAAAAACAATTATATAAGTAATGTCTTAGCAGTAACGTGGTTTTTTTGAGAACAAAGTAGAGAAAACACATAATACATAAAAAACAGAGTCTTTCCCAAGGTGATATTCTCGTGTATTGAGACCTCGGCATGTTTATCGTCGAGAAGAACCGGTTGTATTCTGGGGGAGTTGTGCAAATTCTGCGGATAATTCCTTAGTTGAGTGACTACACGCCTCCGGTTATTTTTGTTTGATTTTGTTTTCAGCCATCTGCAACAACAATCTAAGGAATTATGGCTGAAGATGATTTTGACAGTGAAACAAGGTCGATGTTTTTCGGTTCTGATGTTCGAGTTTCCTTATCATCAATCTAATTTTTTAGTTGATGCTACCGGTGCTGTTTTTATCTGCTCTTTGTTTTGTACGATGTCAAAATGTGGGGGTTGACCTTCTTTTTGTCCACTAAAGGAATCCGACCACGGTGTGAGCGAGTTCTTTGTAAGTTTTACAATTTTATTCCCTTGAAATCATCCACAAGGGGTCAGGTACATATTTTAACATTTAAACCTCACAAGTCTTGATTTTTATATTAAATTTGTGACTATATTAAATTTGTGGTTATACTGCCGTTGAAAACGATTTCGATGAAAACCTAACTCAATATATTTTAGAATTTGTGAAATGCTAGATTGAATCATGAAATTGCTTGCTTTTATTTACTAGTCAATTGATTTTGACGATTTATTATAAATTGAATATATGTATTTTAAAATTGTTATTATTGAAGAAATAGTAAAGACTAAAGATAAATTGTTTTACACATCAAATTTTATGAAGAAGTTAGCTAAGTAACTTATATGATCAGTAATTTTGTGTGTCCATGAAATGATGATTGTGTCATACATGTTTTACTTATATAAATAGATGAATCTAATGTTAAGAGGTTTGTCTGGGTTTGTGTTAATTTTATTTTGAGCATGGCAGAGAATTGATTAAATTAATGTATATATGATGATCCTTCATGTATATACGATGATCCTTAATTGAAGAAATTTAGTAGATTTAATTTGTTGGATGCCAATTTGAACCGTGTTTTATTATGCTAATTTTTGTGGAATTGACATTGTATTATATATCATGAAGTTAATTCTGTTGAGGTTATGTTACTATAAACTAGTTAAACTCAATTGATAGTGTGGTCATGAGGTTGAATATGAATTTATTATAAGTGATTTCATTTATAGTTGGGTGGTCTTCTAATATAGTACTAATTCTTTTCAATATGAAATAATACCATTGAGAAATTTTGAAATATACGTGTTTATTTAACTTGACTTTTGCAAGTGAATGATATGTTTAATTGCAGATGAATAGATTGAGTTAAACTGCATAATTGAGAGATGATATATATTGATATATCTATTTTGATTCGTGTGAAAATTGTTTAAATATATTTTGATGTGGGGGCTTATCTCATATTGTTAAAAAGTTTGAGAAGGTGTTGGATGAATTTTGTCATTAAGAAAGTTTATGATTAGATGAATATAAATTGATGAGACTTGAGTTTGTGAATTCTGTTTGTGCACTAGATAGTTGACATATTATAGTAATTATTTTTCCTACTATTTATTGTGTGCACCAATTGACTGGTTGAAATTTTGATTTGATCAAATTAAGAAATTGGTAACTGTTTATGTGAAATGATCCTGTGTATGTGTGATATTTGTGCAAATTGAGACTTGCATTTCCGTATGTGTAGTAAAATTTAAGTGTTAGTCGTGACTTGAAGTCGTGCTCTAGATTATTATGAATTCCATTCAGCATATTTAATTATGTTGAAATAAGGTTTATTTTCTGTGGCATTTTGATTATAGTTTCGTGACTATATATATATATATGTATATATATATATATATATATATGTTATATGAGGCTAACACTTATTCAAAGAAAATTGGAGACATCAAAATTGATGTGGATTAAAGTATAGGAGAATCAAGTGTGAGAGTTGTGGTGTATGGTAAATGAAGAGATACTTGAGAGACATCATAAAATATGATATGGTATATTTGTGGATTAACCATTGTATTAGAACAATACAATGATGTTTCATGAATTTGATTTACAAAAGTGATGAGCCATTGTATTATAAAAATACAATGATGATGGTAATTTGATGTGATCCAATGAAATAAATTTATAAGTATATTTATTTTATTGATGAATAAGTTGTTGCTTAGTAGCCATCTAAGCAGACTTGTATAAACTTATTGTGAAAACCAAGTTTATATTATAAACTTGATGAATATGAGATTAATTGACTTTCAGACGTCTTAGTCAATATTTTGTGAATTGAGCAGATCTGTATATCAAACCCCTGGGATGAAAATTGATAGGAATAGACTTTGCCACTGAAAAACGACAACTGATGGTAACCCAACCTTTGGGATTGGAGATCCCATGAAGAAGGTTCAATGGGAAAAACAAGTCACTTGTTAGTTCTGTTAGCACTGAATTTTGTCCATGTCCTAAGTGTTATGATAATGGCTATGAGAAGTGCTAAATATAAAAAATAATTTGAGGGGTAAGCTTAAAGCTTTTAATGATTACCATAAGCCCTTATGGGTGGTGTATGGTTGTAGCATACATTAGATGGAATCACCTATATGAGTGTCAAGTGGGGCCGCTTGTATGAGACTGTGGCGGGTCTCTAGAGCACTCATGAATACCAGACACGCGCACGGCCTAAATGCGCAACACCGCGTAACACGAGAATTGTGGGGGTGTGATGCTAGTGATATACCGCTAACATACATCAAGTGTCTTTGGTTCATATAGCTTGCTACTAGGGATGGCAATGGGTAGGGTCGGGTGCGGGTTTGGCACTACCCAAACCCGAACCCGAAATATCGGGTAAACCCGAACCCAAAGTGATTTTCGGGTGATAAAATAACACCCAAACCCGTTGGGTTCGGGTTTTTCCCACCCGAATCCGAACCCGAACTTACATTAACAAAAGCAAAAAAAATACAAAAAATTAAACGAAATTACGGTATACAACATGCTAACATTGTTTTCAACATTAAAATAAGGATGAAAAATAGTCTACAACATTAAAATAATCTACAATATGCTAATGTAAGAGAGATAATTATATAATTTTATATATAACGGGTGTGATTTCGGGTTTCGGGTGTGGGTTTGACACTACCCAAACCCGAACCCGAAATATCGGGTGTCACCCGAACCCAAACCCAGTCAACTCGGGTTTTACCCGTTGACTCGGGTTCGGTTTCGGGCGGGGCCCGCAGGTTTGGGTGTTTTTGCCATCCCTACTTGCTACACCAATTCACTGTGTGTTAAGTGTATCATTCTAGCACTGGTTCATATAGCTTGCTACACCAGTTTGATGCGTTACACTCAAAGGACTCAGGCAAATAAAAGTTAATTTTACTTAAAGTTAAAACTTTTGAAATATGTGGGGGATTGTTGTATTTTTAGAGTTATATTTCAAAAGTTAAATTGTTTTAAATAATATTTCTAATTTATTATATGATATATTTTATAGTGACACATTTTAATTAACTTATTTTAGTTGTCCCTAATGATAGGAGTTGTTTGTTCACCTCCTTAACTTTATGAACGTGTAGACTTGCCACTTCCTGTAATATTGCTTTTGTTGGTTTTGTGATAAGGCTTTATCTCATTTTATAGCTAACTGAAGAGTAACTATTTTCCTATTGTTTGGGCTATTTTATTGCACGCCAGTAAAGGGTTGTTTTAGAAACAAAAAACAATTATATAAGTAATGTTTTAGCAGTAACGTGGTTTTTTTGAGAACAAAGTAGAGAAAACACATAATACATAAAAAAACAGAGTCTTTCCTAATTGCCTGAGTCCGACCAAGGTGATATTCTCGTGTATTGAGACCTCGGCATGTTTATCGTCGAGAAGAACCGGTTGTATTCTGGGGGAGTTGCGCAAATTCTGCGGATAATTCTTTAGTTCAGTGACTACACGCCTCCGGTTATTTTTGTTTGATTTTGTTTTCAGCCATCCGCAACAACAACTCTATCAATGGCTGCTCAAACAACAAATACATAAAAGACTTAGAAAAATTAGTAAGATCAACCTCATATATCATATATATGTATTATCAACAACTAAAAAACTAAATTTTGATAGAAACAAATAACTAAAAAAAAATTGAAATTTAAGAAGAAGGAGGATGAGAAATTGTATGGGGATGGATGGATGTAAGAAGAGAATAGGTTGTTAGAGAATGATGGAATGGAAGTGACTAGTATTATTATTTATTTATTATTACAGTAAAAAAGTGCAAGATAAGCTTCATATCTAGTACTTTTCAGCGTACTTTGTTGAAGTGTTGATGGAGTAACTTTTTCAAACTTTTGCTTCAAAAAAATGTCACACTCACATTGTCATGACACAGGAAAACTACTCTCACACTCCATTGCCTGCCACGACACAGCAGTTAATAAAGTTGATACGTAAAAGATTTATCAAGAAAAGCATACCACTAACTTCAAGCCAGTATTTAGAGAATAACCCTATGTTTGGTTTTAAGGAAAGTGGAAGGATCGATTGTGGAAGGAAAGAAAGTGTGAAAACCGAGATCCGTCCACTGTTTGGATAGAATGTCAGGGAGGAAGGAAAACATGTTTTTTGTGGGACCCACGGTTAAAAGACTTTCCGCTCAAATTTGGACATAAACCAAAAAATAAGTTCTAATAATATAAAAAGACATTATAACCCTTGCTTATGAAATATTTTACGTAGAAAAATGCTTGATGGCACGAGATGTATTTGTCGTGTAAATGCACGACCAATACTTACTCCCTCTTTTATTGTAAAAAAATAATAATACATGTAATAAACTTAAGCATACACACTTATTATATAAACTAGTGCAAGTCGTGCGTGTCGTGCGGTTTCTAATCGTGCTATATAGCATAGCTGTAATATATTCTTTTTATATAAGGATAATTATGTCATTTAGTACTTAATATTACTTTCTTTCCTCTCACTTTCACTCATACCAAACAACTCAAAAATCATCTTACTTTCCATTCACTTTCTATTCACATTCATTCCTTCAATATTCTTTCCTTTTACTTTCTTATTTTGAATTGTGATTATTTTAAAATTTAATCATCTACTACCTCCATCTCAAAATATAAAACTCCGTTGACAATTGCACGTTTGCCGATATTTTATTTTAATTGCGAATGTCTTTAATTGTGTATTAGTAAAAATTATAGAAATTTTATATTTTGAAAATATGTATCGAAACAAATCAAACAAGATTTTATATGATAATATTTACATTTATATACTCTTAGAAAAATACGATCTAAACAAAGCATATGAATAGTTCATTTAGTCAAACTGAGTCTTATAAAATGGGATGGAGGTAGTATTTTATAAGAGAATTTCAAGTGTATATTTGGATAAATTAACAAGGTTATATATTCAACAAAATTTTAAGATTAAACGTGAGAATGTTTGGTTAGTTGTAAAGAAAATGTTCACATAAAAAAAAATTAGTTTTCAATATAATATTAATTAATTACTACTATTTTTTTAATTGTAATTCTACTTTCTAATTTATATTATACTAGTATAACTGACCCGTGCAATGCACGGGTTAATATTTAAATTTATATTATATGTTATTAAAATTAAAGTAGATTAGTTGAAATATTAGTTTTTTAATTTAAGTTAATTAATGAAAATTTTCTCAAAAAATTTTATTTTTTCAATTATTTGTGAAATTAATTTTATATTTCTATTATTTAAATATAAAAATAATATATATTTAAGGATTTTAAAGAGATAAAATAGGGTGGAGAGTGATCTCCATCTCTCCGTTTCGAACAATATCATATTTCAATTCTAGTCCCCATTGAAATTACAAAAAAGATAGGTCGTGTATTAATATATGAGTAAATATTGATCATCATGCAAATTATAAAATCAAAAAACATTCGTATTAATATGAGTGTAAATATAAGTTATAGTATAAAAAATAGATTTTCCGTATTAATATGTGTATAAATATTTAAGTTCCTATAAAAAAAGTTTTTCGTCTCGTATTAAAATATTCGTAGAAAAAATATAATTATGTAAATATTACAAAAAAAAACCCATATATGAGTATAAATATAGCTCATATAGAAATTATAAAAAAAATATACAGTCATCGTATTAATACATGGGTACAAATATATATCCTCATAGAAATATACGTTCTTGTAAAATTATAAAAAAATTCTTCGTATTAGAATATGGTTTTTATTTTTATATTACGTAGATGTTCATTTAATATTGATTTTATTCAAATATGAAAAATAATACAAATGTAGAAATTTAAAAGGATAAAATACTCTAGAGGGTGTGATCTCCCACTTTCCGTTCTCAACAATATGATATTTTCTCACCTGTCTTCGTAGAAATTATAAAAAGAAATATAGATGATCATGTATTGATATACGAATATAAATATAAGTCTCGTGTAAATTAAAAAAAAGCATTTGTATTAATATATTAGTAAAAATATTGATCTCGTGTAAATATTTTTCATAAACAATAAAATAAAATATCATAAAATTGCCTCAAAAATAATCATAAAAATATAATTTTAGATGTTGGTGGAAATTAAACCGTGTGGTATTGAGCAATTTTAAATTTCTGGGACAGTTATCTCATCCTTTGAGGTGCCTCCAATCTAGCGAGGGATTAGTCACTGCGTTCGGCGGTGAATACCCCAGTCTCAACAAAAAAATAAACCATGTATCTCATACTAAATTTTATTCGTGAGAGAGACATCCGTAAATATATTATAGAGACAGAGATAGAGATTATAGAAATTAGTAACTTTTTAAGAAATATGGTTAGTAACAATTAAGTAAAAAAATATATCATAAAAATATATTTTTGTTGTGGGTGGGAATTGAACCTTGTTCCTTTTGCTACAACTCCAAATTAAATCTATGTAGTATAAGTAAAAATATATATCATAAAAATAGATTTTTTTGTTGTTGGTGAGAATCGAACCATGTTACTCTTACTAAAGCTCTTAACTAAATCTAAGTAAAATAATATAAAATTAGAAAAATGTTGCTGGAGGGAATCGAAGTGGGTATATTTAGCTTGCCTAATTGTTTAAAACTTAAAGCCTTGAAATCTTGCCACATAGACTTATGAAGACTTGGTTGATTGCCACGTTGGATGATGATCGGGAGAGAGACATCCGTAATTATATTATATAGAGATATAAATATAGATCTCATGTATATATAGCCACTTGTATTAATATATATAAATATTGATCTCGTGTAAATTAAAATAAAAAATATAGTCATATATATTAATATAAGTATTAATATTTTTTATAAGCAATAAAATAAAATATCATGAAATTGCTTCAAAAAATATTATAAAAATATAGTTTTAGTTGTTAGTGGAAATCGAACCGTGTACTTCATACTAAATTTTATTCGTGACAGAGACACAGATGATACACATAAGCTTTAATTCATTGGAGATTGTCACGTGTAATTTTGTTCATGAGAGAGACATTAGTAAATATATATTATAGAGATTAGTAACTTCATAAAAATTATGGTTAGTAACAATTAAGTAAAAAAATACATCATACAAATAATTATTTTGTTGTTGGTTGGAATTGAATCATGTTCCTCTTGCTAAAACTCATAATTAAATATATGTAGTATAAGTAAAAAAATAAATATCATAAAAATAGATTTTCTGTTGTTGGTGGGAATTGAACCATGTTACTCCTGCTAAAGTTTTTAACTAAATCTAAGTAAAAAAAATAGATTTTTTGTTGTTGGTGGGATTTGAACGATGTTACTCTTGCTAAAACTTTTAACTAAATTTAATTAAAAAAAATTGATTTTTTTGTTGTTGGTGGGGTTTGAACCATGTTCCTCTTGCTAAAACTCCTAACTAAATCTATGTAGTATAAAATAAGGAGAGATGACACGTAGGATTATGTTAATTGAGAGAATGCCACGTAGAAAAAAAATCAGGAGAGAGACATCCTTAAATATATTATATAGAGATTATGTGGTACCGCCGTTCAAAATAAAAAATTAGCCTTCGAAGATATTATTGAGTTGAGTCGCAAACACTACTAGAAAATTCGCGTTTATAGACCGATTTAGTGATCAATATTTCTCATTGGCAGTTTATAATTGTGCCAAAAAGTCACAGTTAATATTTAGGAATTGAGTCATTAGTTTAGAGAAATTCTTTAACGAGTAATATAACAATTCTACATAAGCATGATATGTCACATTAAATAAAGTACTATTGAATTTGTACTTGAACTTAATATAAACAATTCTTTTATTGAATTTGTACTTTGATCGAAAATAAAATACTATTGAGTATGTACTTGAACTTAATATAAACATCACCTGTCATAAGTAATATTATGACTGAGTTTAAAACATTCAAGTTTGTACCTTCAAAGAGATAAAGTTGATGATTGGATTGAGTGTAGATATATATTGTTAGAACACCAATTTGATTCAAATTAGAAACATACCTTAAACTCTTTAAACCACAAGTCTCTTATATCAATGTGTATCTTTTTCCATGAGCTCCATGGCTCATTATAACTACTCCTCATGATATCTCCAATCCCTTTAGCTGCGGCATGCGAATGCAAAAATCTACAAAAATACGTATTAATAGTTTTGAAATATATATAGTATATGACAAGGACTAAAAATATATACATGTAAATATATTTATATACCCATGTCCATCAAGGTATAAAGTTTGCTTTCCGTCGTTGCTTTGTGTCATGGATGGAACAATAGTTTCACTTGATCTTGCGGTTTGTGCTCCATCATAATCATAAGGTTGTGAATTAGATAGTGATGCTACCCCTCTTATTGAAGATGCATTATGAGAAGGATCGACATTAGATTTCTTAGCAGCAGATGTATTATGAGAAGGATGGACATTAGATGTCTTAGCAGCAGATGCATTATGAGAAGGATGCACATTAGATGTACTCTGAAAAGATTTAAATACCCTATGAATAGGTGAAACCATAAAAGGTGAATCAAAAGGAGGTGCATCATGAGATGTCATATGTGAAGTTGAACGTTTGAGATGTTTTGATTTAGGTGAAACAAGAGGAGGTGCATCATGAGATATCATATGTGAAGTTGAACGTTTGAGATGTTGTGATTTACGAATCTTTGAAGTCTTTTCTTTAGGTTTATCTAAATCAGTCATCTGCAATTTGAGTCATAGTTTAATTAACTTAAACTACTATAATAAGATAAAATTGCAATCAAATAGCAAAACATTCACATTTACATCAATACAAATTAGTAAAGTTGTAAAAGATTAATTAGAAGAGTGAGAGGTAGAATTTGAGGACACATACCTTATGAGCAAACTTCTCCAAGTTCTCGCACTTGGCTTTCTGCAATATTAAAAATAAGTGAGTATCACCTAACAAAAGAGTCTATAAAAGCTAGATTGAATTTTATTCTTTATTACTAACTTCGACAAATTGAACATTATCAGTACTTGAATGAAGTGCAAAAATTAGTTCAATAAAAATCTTAATGTATTTTGGTTTCAGTTAATTAAGACTCAAGAACGTTTTGATTAAGACTCCCACAATTTTTTTTTTGCACTTGAAATTTTTAACAATTTATATTCATCTTATTTATAAATTTTACCCCTTCATAGAACCATTATTTTTTTATTGGATAAAGACTAAACAACTATTATTATATGTAACAAACTTTGTTTAGATACCTAAATGTAACAAACTTTGTTTTAAAAACAAATTTTAGTTTTTCTAACTTTAGTAATTTTAGTAAATATCTCATAGGTACTAACTAAGACTCTTTCTTAATTAATTCTAGTGCAAGTTTGTTACTTAATTAATTCTTAATATTTTTTTGGTGAATTCATCGAGTGTTGAATTATTAAACGTTACTAGTTTTCCAATTCATCAAATGTTAGAATTATTAAAACTGAACGTTGCCAATCATTTGAATTATTTATTATAAATACTGGAACTTTTTTATTTATAACCTCACAATAGCTTATTCTTTTGTATTCGATTCATAATCCATGTCACCAATTATATGTGTTATTGATGCTTCAGTTGTAGTGCTTTTTTAATAATTATACTAGCTTCTTGTTTTATATGGCTTATAAGTTTATTAATCAAACATGTTGAACGTCAACGATCAAACATTGCAAGCTATGTATATAAATAAATAAATAAATAAATAAATAAATAAACAATGCAAGTTGTGCTAAAGATTTCACAAAAATTGTTAAAACGGTTATTGGATGTTTTTTTGTTTCAAAAACATTATTAAGTGGCATTGACAAAATTAGCCTTTATTTAACAATGGTTTAAAATACTGGGAATGGTATTTTAGTAAAACATGTGGGAGGAAGTTAGCAAACCCCATATATATAACAACTTTTAGTTTTTCAAAGAAACTTTGTTTTAGCTAATTATCGGTCACATGATAATAAATAATTTGGTCTCTAAATCGGTCACTAGTTATTAGTCTCTAAATCAGTCATTAATATAAATATAGTAATTATTGGTCTCTAAATCAGTCACTAATTATTAGTCTTTAAATCGACAACTAATATAAATATAGTAATTATTGGTCTCTAAATCGGTCACTAATTATCTGTCTCTAAATCAGTCACTAATATAAATATAGTAGTTATTGGTATCTAACTCGGTCACTAATTATCAGTCTCTAAATCAGTCGCTAATATAAATATAATAATTATTGGTCTCTAAATCGGTCATTAGTTATTAGTCTCTAAATCAGTCACTAATATAAATATAGTAATTATTGGTTTCTAAATCGGTCACCAATTATCTGTCTCTAAATTGGTCACTAAGTATAGTAATTATTGGCCTCTAAATCGGTCACTAATTATTTGTCTCTAAATCGGTCACATAATAATAAATATTTTGGTCTCTAAACTGGTCACTAAATATCTGTCTCTAAATCGGTCACTAATATTATATTAGCAACTGATTGAAGGACCAAAATATTTATTATCATGTGACTGATTATTCGGTCTCTATATCGGTCGCTATATTATATAAGTGACCGATTTAGCAACCAAATATTTTTTTATTTTTAATTCAAAATTTTGGTCTCTAATTCGGTCTCTATGGTGACTAAATATTTTTGGTCGCTAAATCAGTCTCTAAACACAACATTTCTAGTAGTGAGACTAAGTCGCTTATTTTAAGACGTTTCAGGGTACTGCCAAATTGTGCAAGTAGTTGAAATATACCACGACGCCTCCAGGATAAAACAGTCAAGTTCTAAACTGATACCGAATAACTATTGCATTGTAGATATCGGTCAAGAATTACACCGTATAAAGATAAAGACCATTCATATTTAGTATATGAACCAATCTTATAGTAATATAAAAATCATTTCAATATGGTACTTTGACCATTTTCATATGGTATTAAAACCATTCTGAAAAGGGGAATGCTACGGTACAATGGAGAAATTGTCATGTACCGGTACATTAAACATGATGACCAATAATTATTTGACACATGTCATATTATTATTATTATTAAAATTATTAAAATATAAAATATAAATACTGACTTGAACAAAGTTTACATTTTTATTGGTTAAAATTCTTATAGTACTAATACAATAAATTTTGACAAAAGTACCATAGAATTCTCCTTCTCAAAATTCAAGGATTATAGTATTAAGACCATTTTTAATTTGATGGAACTATGGTACTAAGACTATTCTTAACTTGAAAGAACCGTAATACTGTAAACTACTCTTAAAGAAAATTAATACCAATACAAATACTTGTATCTCATAAAACATAATCGGTTTTCTCTAAATTATTAGAAACAAAAAAAATTGATTCACTTATAATTAAATTACATGATCAATTGAAGATATGGATGATGGTGGTTCATAATATTTGTTTAATATGGCACGATCCATACAACCTCAATAACACAGTACTGGTAGGTAGGGGGAATTTTATGAAGAAGTCATGCATTTGGCTTCTTTGAAGAAGTCATGTGTTTTGGCCAATCAGAATGAATGAAGGTGACGTGGCAGCTGAAAATACAATAGTAATACTGCAAGTGTACTGTGATCCCTTTTCTAATGTTTTTGCTAATTGTATATTAACCCTTATAGAAGTTAAATTTATTTATTTAAGCTAATTACATATTAATCCCACTATATTTATTTAAATTTAAATTGCAAAATCAATTTATAATTTTGATAAATAAATAAAAAAACAATTTATAAAACGTGGTATTAAAATTGAAATTCGATTAACAAACCCTAAATCCCAATATCTATGTCAATCTTCTTCTACCTCCATTACAAGATCCAATTCCTAACCAGATACGAATTGGGATTAGGGTCGCTCAATTTTTGGAATCGTCGAAACTAATCCTACACAATCTTTGTATTTAAACAGGAATGCAAGCGATGAAGATGATTATAAGCAAGCAGATGATTATAAGCGATGCAGAAACTAATCCTACAAATTGGGATTAGGGTCGCTCAATTTCTGCAAGTGTACAATTACAAACATTTTCAACATAGTATTAGAATAAGAATATGCGGATGGGATTTAAATAAGTAATTGAAATCATGAATTAACTCACAGTAACGTTGCCATAATCCAAACGGAAAGCACACTCTATCATCCATTTGCAGACCCAGACTCCACAGTCATTGCTATATTATTGGTAAAACACCAATTAAATATCCTTACTGTAATATTATACAAAAAAAATAAAATAGAATAAGGTTTGCGACTACTTACGATCCGGTTCTCTGCACTTGAAGTCCGGTTAGTTCCACAACGTGGAAGTTCGTAAAACGGCATTCTGCATAGTCTGGATTGAACTCAGGAAATGATTCATGGGTTAACATGTCTTCAAGAAATGATGTCTGTCAAAGTACAAACTAAATTTTAATAAAGAGAACCAAGGAACCAATATATTTGAAAATAGTAACGAGTAAGGTTAGAGTTAGTTTAGCATACAATTTTTAATATTGCTCGGCGTCTATAGTGATGCCTTTCAGGACAAGGCAATGAGTCCGGTCAGATTAATTTTCTTTCACAAGTATCAACAACCATCAAGTACCAGTGAACCCCTTGATCATTAATTGGAATAAAAATCTGCAAAAATCATTTGTTAAATGACGAGATTAAACAAACATTTTAAAAGTGAGTATCTGTAAAGTGAGAAAAAAAAGTAAGAAAAACTAATTAAGAATAGCTATGATAATATTAGGTAGTGTTAATATGGAAAAAAATCACATTTACATGAGATTGGCATATTAGGAACTCTATTGGTGTCAATTTTTATAGGTTGTGTCAGTTTGTAGTTTAACTTACCTTGTTTGCAGTATCTGGCGGGGTCAAATGACGAGATTGATATATTTTCCTAATATATTTTGGTTTGTATCTACATCCCCATCACCATAACGAGCAATCGCAATCAAATTTAGATCTACATCCCCATCACCATTCATGTTCAACATCCCAATTTTGGCATCTTTGGTCCAACGCGCCTGAATCAAACTATTCGGTATGTGCTTCATATGGCGTACCTTCATGACATAGAACATGTGAGAACATGGAAGTCCCCTACTATTAAATACATTACAAGAACATTGAAATGATTCAGTTGAAGGATTAAATACAACTTCTCTCTCAAAAGCATCCTGGCAATATTTTGTCAAAGTATAAACCACGGTATCCCCGTTTGAAATCTTGTCATTCTCAATTATTCCAGCAACCTTCATAAGTTGTTCTCTGACTTCTAGAAATACTTCTACCGTATAGGTTTTAGCAGCATGTTCTTCAATCTTACCGAGTTTGGTTGTCAATACGGGATCGGAAAACTTTGATTTGAAATCAGCCACAAGTTCGTTGTTCCGGTAACCTGTCAGAGTCTGTTCAAAATTATGCATAAATTCCAAAATGCACGCTTTCTTCCTAACATAAGTCTTGATTATTGCTTTGATGGCTTCACATTGAGAAGTAGTTCTTATACGACCAAAAAACGTATCACGTAGATAAGCAGTTGCCCACAGTGACTTGTTTTTATATGTATTGACAACCCAATCGTTTGTTTCAAGTCCATTTTCATTGATTAGCTCTGACTAAAATTCTTCAAATTGCTCAGGTGTAAAATTAGTGCACATTGCCTTTTTAAAACCATCTAAGAAATTGGTGTTCTTTACATGCTCTCCCGCATTCTTGTTCAAATGCCAAGCACACAACCGGTGGGTTGCTTGAGGAAAAATTACGCTTATAGCATCTCTCATAGCCCCATCTCCATCAGCCACCACTGCTTTTGGGACCTTATTGTCCATGCATTGTAAAAATCTCTCAAACAACCACTTATAAGTATGATCTTTTTCATCTGACACCAATGCAGCACCAAACACAACCGTCTGTAAGTGGTGGTTGCACCCCGAAAAAATAACCAGAGGATAATTGTATTTGTTCTTTTTGTAAGTTGTGTCAAACGCAACAACATCACCAAAATAGAAATAATCAGATCTACTACTGCTATCTGCCCAAAAAAGTGATTTCAACCTTCCATCACTGAATCGAGAATATTCTGCATATAACATAGGATCCGTAGAAGACTTCACTTTTAGATAATTTAACGCAGCAACAACATCACGCATCTTTTTGTCAAAATAGTTGTACAAATCTTTCTTTGTAAAACCAACGTTAGAATATCCACCATTTTGAGCAACCATGTATCCAATTATATGACAAGTTCTTACACCATGAGAATGAAGGCCATTAATTTGAGCTTTATTTGCCGCAGTAAGTTGACCATAAACGGGGTGTAGATGCATATACTTTGATGGGGTTAATTCATGGTTATGAGCCTCTTCAAAAAATGACACCACGTATTTCCCCTTTTTGGACTTGTAGTGCACACGGAGCCTTGCTAAGCAGTTGGTGCGTGTTATACGTCAGTGTTCTCTTTTCCTATCTACCTTAGCAAAGTGTCTCTTCTCTCTTAATCCATGTCTGTTGCATACAAACTGCCTCATGGTTATTAGATGATTATCCCCTTCCCGTTTTTGCCTAATATCACTTTTCCTAACGGCAAAACCTTTGCATTTGTCGTACCGATAGTAAAAATCGTAAGCATCGCCCACAGTTCCAAATTCCATAGCAAGGATGTCATTAGCAGTAAAAGATGCAATTTTGACCATCTCTTCTTCTACCGGTAATTTCCTATTTGAATTCTCCGTTTCAACATCATCATCGTTGTCATTATCGGCGTCATCTGAACTTTCATCGTCATTAGATAAAGATTTGCCAACATTTTCTTCATCACAATATTCTGCAGTACTATGGGATGATTCGGTATCAACGGAAGTTGAATGAACGTTGCTGTTATCCATCTGAAATATGACAAACGCATAACAAAACAAAACATAAGACATAGTAATTCCCAAATTGAAATCGAATTGCAAATTGAAATCGG
Source organism: Trifolium dubium (assembly GCA_951804385.1). Taxonomy (NCBI): domain Eukaryota; kingdom Viridiplantae; phylum Streptophyta; class Magnoliopsida; order Fabales; family Fabaceae; genus Trifolium; species Trifolium dubium. The sequence continues at coordinate 11,376,387 of OX638066.1, forward strand.
ATTGTTGAAATCAAATTGCAAATCAGTAACAAATAAGTTTTTTTTTTATGAGAAAATCAGTAACAAAAGATTAGATTTTGTTGGGAAATAATTATTGAATTGTCATTTGCTTACTACTAATTTTGGATTGGTTTGTAAAAAAAAATTTTAACTTCTGAACAAGAAATGGTCAATCCCTTCTAAATTTTTTCCATGTGACAGACAATCAAATCATACCCTTCACTAAAAATATATCCCTTTTAGTAAAAATTACATTAACCATCTCTATTCAAGAAAGCCAGATTAAATCCCATTGAGCAATTAAGATCACACCCTAGACTTTTAGGCTTATCATAATGCTTGAAAGAGCCTAACAATTTTTGATACTAGCCTCAAATGTGAATAAATGAATGATCCCCTCAAGTAGTTAGTCTTCTTCATATACTTAAAATATATGATTGGCAGGTAAGGATACCGAAAGTTAACTGAAGTGAGGTCAAAAAAAATTGAGAACTTTTTATGTTGAATGGGGCTAAGGATTAATGATCCTTAATTAAGACAGGAGTGACCTATAATGCAATTTCAATATAAACACTCAAACCAACAACTTATAAATTTTGATTTTAAAGAAGTCAGGAACCAAAACTTATTACATGAACTTAAAAAACAAGATACAGGTCTGTTGTATAACTAAATTTAAAACAATCACATTAGATGACATGATGCATAAAGACCTCACGGTGGCCCGTGCACATCATGTCTCCTTATTGAACATCAGTACACACACAAAAATATGAATTCAACCAGTACAGTAAACCCCTTTCCTGGTACAACATTTCGACGGAGTCAAAAACAAATCGGATTGTTTGAAATCGAATTCCAAATTGAAATCGGATTGCTTATTGCAATTGAATTGTTGAAATTGAATTGCTTATATTTAAATCGAATTGCAAAACGTATACCCTAATTTCCCAAATTGAAACCTTAAATCCCAAATTGAAACAAAGTGAACACATTAAAATTGATATCATATCATAAGATACCTCAATATATCACTAAACTAATATGTATAATGTGTAAATCAAAGGAAGTCGTGGTATGTTCAAGCTCTAATAGTTTCAAATATAGGCATCTCTCAAATTAAAAAAGTGGCATATCATAAACAATGTTGCATCAAACCGGGGATGAGAGAGGTTAAAACGAGGGATGTCATTGAGATTTTGAAAAAGTGCATGTAGTGAAACATGAAGGAGGACAAAATAGGATGGAGAGCGTGATAAAACACATGAATGAGTTAAAAAAGAAGAATCAATTTTATAGTAAAACATGTTTAAAATAACATAAAAACTCAATTCTAATATAGTTTAAAAATAAATCTAGCTTAAAATTGTTTAAGAAAATACAAACCAATTATAAAAAAAAGCAATCTAATTTGCAAAAACTTATTTAAAATTTAATGCGGTTCATTTGGATCGGTTAACAACCCAGACGAGGCCTAACAAAGGCTACTATCTATATTATCCTTACTATTGTTATTCCTAAATATGAATTAACAAGTATTACGATTGAAAAAATATAAAGAGAGAAGTAAACAAGAGTGCAAAATAAAGATCAAAAATTAAAATGGCTAACAATTATACATTTTTCTCTTCCTTAAACATTCCCCTATGATAATCTATGAGCATTAATTTCCATCAAAATTAACAACTAAACAAAACTATAATCAAAGAAGCATTAACTTAAAGCTAACAAGAGTAAGATAAATACTCCAAGCCAAACATGGTTTAGCCAAATCTTTAGCAAAAGGATTAACCTTTCTAAACCTTAAGTAACAAATCAAAAGTGTCCCACAATCAACAAGGCCAGAAATCCATGCAAGCCAATAAGCACTCATAACAAGAACAAGTGGATGCCAAACAATGCTTAGAGAAATATGAGCTACATAGAAACACAATGCATCTGATTCACCTTGAAATCCACCATCAGCCCAAACTAACCAAGCAGCTAGACCCATAAAGATAGATGAACCTAATGTTGCCAAATGAATGTACCAAAGTGGTGCAAACCAAAAGGGCTTGGTCAAAACATTGTATTTTTTTCCTGATCCAAAGAGAATGATTATTGTTAATGTTATGGCAAATGGAATTGCAATTCCTATAGCTAGGGAACGTAGTGCTCTCTTAGCTTGTGATTTCTTTGTTTCATGCAAGGTTTGAGTAGCCATGGAATTTTTGTTATTTTGTTTTCTCTCTCTTTAGGAGGGGGAGGATGAAATTAGAGAAGAATCAAAAAAATTAGATGGAGAGATTAATTTGGTGAATGAGTGTTTTGGAGCAAAATAAGGAGAAGTTTTTTTTGACTAATATATATGGTTACTCTTCTCCTATAATTCATCGAATTTTAAAGAAAGCAATAGCATAGCATATTAATACACTTAAATGAGTTAAGTCATTGGAGAAATTTTTGCTATCTTCTCTCATTAGGAAAAAATATTTTATTCTTGCTCATAAAAAAACTAAAATTATATTTTGTTTGAAACCAAAACTAAAATTATATATTTTTTTTTTACTAAGAGAAAATTTCATTCATTCAAAATCAAAGAATACATCATAAAACACATATTCAAGATCGCTAAAAACTAAAATTATATTACTATCACATTTTGGGTGATTCTTAACTTTTTTTTATAAAAACAAAATTCACTTTTACAAATTTTCAGCATCGTCTTTTAGTGTTTGTAGAAAAGCAATCATATTATGTAGACACTTGGTCATTGCTTTAATTTGTAATTGATCAAAGTTGTTATGTCAATCTAGATCAAACAAATACTACACGAAAACAATAAGTCAACGGCACACCAAAACGTCAAACAACACCCAATGTGGTAGTATATTTCTAATAAATTCAATAGTTCCAGCATCGAATATAATTCTAATCTAATAATACAAATGAAAAAAATATCATAATGAGATATCAATCTTAAACAAAAACCGGGAGATATGAAATTGATAGACGCTACAGACTTAATTGAATTGAGCCTTAGTATGGAAACTTATTAAGTGAAAACTGTGTCACTCACAGAGTTGAAAAAATTATGACAAAACATCACAAAAGTATTTAACTTTCGATATAGCGGTATATTTTGCAAAATTCGTATTCGTCACGATAAAATCAAATATTGTTAGAAATTTGTTCACCATGGATCACTTGTTCCACTTGTGCACCAAAACAATAGTCTTCTTTTGTAAAACAAAACAAATTCAACAACCAAACGCTAGTTGGTCTAGTGAATGACGTTGAATTTAATAGAGAAGATCAAAATTTAATCCTTCATAACTGCGTTTAAAAGGGAACTGAAACTACTTGAGGCCAGAACTCACTCAAAACTCTGGACTATTAGGGCCACTTTCCCCTTAAACTAGAGGGTGAAAAAAAAAATCAACATAGCATCAAAAACACTCTATAAGAAAGAGAGTATTTTAGCATAAACGCTGGTTTTTGTAATAACAAAGACCAGTTGCAATATGTAAAATCTCCCAAGAGTTAATATTAGCCCAATATGTAAAATCACTGAGTTTAGTTATTTTTTATGTTTAATTATGTGTTTTAATAGTATGTTTTATTATTTTATTCATATAATTATATTTTTTTAAAAATATACCAACATATCCGTACATTAGTTTTTTAAAGAATGTCGTATCCCGTATCCATATCGGGTACCGGCAGCGTAACCGTACTATGTCAACGCTGGTTTTTGTAATAACAAATAAGAGTTGTAATATGTAAAAAAATCTCCCAAGAGAAACTAATATTGCTTCAAAAAACTAACCAGTTAATAGAAAATTACTCTCCGCCCCCCCCTACACTTCTCAAATACCCCCCTAAAATCCCAAATTGCCCTACATTTTACACTAAAAAAGCTATTCGGATAAAATAATCCGAAAATTTTCATGAGAAAAAGAGGGTCGGGAAATTTTTTCCGAACTATTTTTTAGGGGGTGTTCGGAAAAAAAAATCCGAACCTGCGAGTTTAAGAACAGAAACAGCGTATCAGTTCAATACTTCACATTTTCTCACATTGTCAAAGAAAGAAAGAAAGAAAGAAAGAAAGAAAGAAAGAAAGAAAGAAAGAAAGAAGGGCGCGCGGATTCTCTGGGTTTCTCACATTTGCATCCATCTCACACTAATTAATTCATCTATCACCAATCTATCAAGTAAGTATTATCTAGGTTTATGTTTAAAATTAATTTTGATAGGATTGTGAGTTTGGGGTTTGGGGTTTAGGGTTTGGGAAAAGAATTGTTAAGGTTATGATTGTGAGTCCAAATCAACAAGAATAAACGAAAATCATGCACTAAAACGCTCAAACCAAATACCCTAATTTTGGATTAAAGTGGGTATTTTGGTTTGGACGTTTTTGGTCTGTTTTGTAGAGGATTTTTGATGGTTTAGTGTTATTGAAGTTATTTGGAAGCTATGGAAACAAGTTTGAACCAACTTGATTGAGATTTGAGAGAGTTATGAATTTTTGAAGTTTTTTTGGTATGAATATGGTATGAAAATTGAACATTATGAATTTTTTTTAATTTTAGGTAGTTGTAGATTGATTTGATATTGGAATTAAGTTATTAGTGAATGTGTTTTTTGAATATTTGAATGTTGAATTTGGTTTGAGCTTGTTGTAGAGTGATTTGATATTGGAATTAAGTGATTAGTGATTGTCTTTTTGATTTTTTGAATGTTGAATTTGTTTTATTTAACTGTTGTGGATTGAGTTGATAGCGTAATTAAGTGATTGATTAGTGAATGTATTTTTGTTGTTGTATAGTCATGGAAGAAGGCGAAGGCGTTACTGGAAGAGGTAGACATGGTAGACCAAGTCGGGCACATGCATCTGTTCGAAAACGTGTTTCAAAAAAAAGTAGGAATATGCAACATGAACCTGAGATAGTTCCACAAACACATGATGCTGAAGCTGGTGGTTCAGAGCCACATGATGAGATTGAAGTGGGTGATGATGTTGCTGATGTTAATGTTGATGGTTCGAAATCTGTTCGACGCTCACGTATACCCAAACCAAGATATCGTCAACCAGAGTTTCATGAAGGAGACCAATACTTAAATGCTGATGAAGATGAAGAAGAAGAAGAATATGTTGAAGAAGGATTTGGAGGTGGCCCGAAAGATACGTCTTTGTTGACAGATTATGCTCAGCATAGGTCCCGCATGATATGGGATGCAGATGAAGAAGAAGATAAGGAGGTATAACAATCATTATTTCATTTAATTGTTGTTAATTTAATTTAATTAGTTTTGTGTCTTACGATTATTGTTTTGGTATTTTTCAGATTTTAACTTTCACTCAAAAAGGTACAACCCATGGAATGAAGATATTGAAACTTCGAAAACCATATCGTGATGCCGCACATGCATGGTTTTGGAATGCTGTGACTGAATCTGGTCTCGAGCCCCTTCTCTATACTAGCTACAATGTTATTAATCATGGGCTGATGACGGCATTCTCTGAGAGATGGTATCCGGAAACCGAAACCTTCCACCTTCCATTTGGTGAGATTGGCATCACATTGGATGACATCCAGCATCTTCTTCATATTTCCACACAAGGACGCTTCCTTAACCACACCAGAATGCAAAAGGTTGACGCTCTCGACTTGTGTGTTAGGGACCTTGGATGTGAAGCCGCCACAGTTCATTCTCAGTTCGTACAGACTAGAGGCCAACATCTGAAACAAAATTACTTGAAACAAATTTATTTAGAGAATTGGGAACTTGCTGATACTGGTGTTCAGAATGGGTTGCCAGAGGAAGAGGTAAATGAGTACAGAGAGAGGTGCATCAGAGCTTTTCTGTTGTATTTGGTTAGTTGTACCATTTTCAGCAACAAGAGTGACTACTACGTAGATGTTGTCTATCTACAATACTTCACTGACCTGACAAATATTCACACCTAGAATTGGGGTGCAGCTGCTCTGACTTATCTTGTGAGGTATATGAATGAGTCATCAAAGGCCACAAGTGGAATGATGGCAGGATACTTGTCATTGCTTGAGGTAAATTACTAAGTTTTCAATTTATATGTAATTTTTAGTAATTTATAAGTTTTGCAATTAATATATGTTTTAGTAAATTAATAACTAACTAACTAAATTTGAGTATAGGAACAAATATTTTAGACTTATTATTAACAATTCATCAATATTTTGCAGGGATGGATAATCACACATTTTCCTACTATTACCCCGTGGCTATATGCTGATAACTACAACCCCAGTATGCCAATTTGTGCTAGGTATGGCGCAAAACAAGGGCGTTCTGATCCACTGACTTATAGAGCATTTTTGGACAATTGTCAAGTGACTGATGTGGTGTTCTGCCCATACGAGGACTACCGTGATGTACGTCCCGTTACTGATGAATGTTGGTTCTCGGGTTGGTTGAGATGTGGTGACTTGAAAGCAAAACACCTGCCTGAACGTGTGCTGAGACAATATGGACATGTTCAGAGCATACCAAGAGATGTTGCTACTTCAGCGCCATTTGTCATAAACATCAATGATCTTTCAAGAGTTTTTGAAGATGACCTTGAGAATCACATTCTTCTTGAAGATGAGAGGGGTTCAGCTGTTAACGACCCATGGGAAGTGTCTGATGACTATTTGACATGGTTTTGGAAAGTATCGCATCCGAAGATGCGTCCTGCAACTGCACTTATTACTTCTCAACTTCGATTACTCCATATGGTGCAAACTGATATCGGTGAGGCTTTTCACGGTGAGGTTGAGGCAGGAACACCAATTCACAATAGGTTGACTCGGGTGTTGGGGTACGTTAGTCCGTCGGTCATGGGGTTCAATCCAAGACGTGGTAGGAGAGGTCGTCGTGGTGGAGGTGCGCAAATGGAGGAGTGACCAAGAATTTGCTTATTTAATAAATTTGTATTATGTAATGACTTTTTTTTTAATTTTATTTTGTTCAACGACTTTGTTAATGACTTAATTTTAATGACTTTATAACTGGATTATTTGATGTTTGTTTATGTTGCTTATTTTGGTTATGCAATGGTTAATGACTTTGGTTAATGACTTTTGTTAATGTAATGACTTTGAATAATGACATGTGACTTTTGTTTAATGTTGCTTATTATGTTGTGCACTGTTAATGACTTTGTTTAAAAATAAACACATTCAGAGTTATGGATATAACTTGGTTAGAAAGGTGATGAAATCAAGTTTCAGACTTCTGGTTTAGCAGGTTCGGAAAAAATAATCCGAACTGGACCTGAAGCAACTTAAGTTCGGGAAAAATTATCCGAACTGACCTGTAATGGTTTAGTTCGGAAAAAATAATCCGAACACATACAAGAACGCAGAATCCGAACCTGCTAAACCATAAGCTGAAAACTTGATTTCATAAACTAATAATGGATTACAAGTAATGGATTAGTTCGGGAATATTCTCGTCAACACTACATAAATCAACATTAACATTAAAATCAACATTAACATTAACATTAACAACAACAAATTACATTAAAAACCACAAAAAATCAACATTAACATTAAAATCAACATTAACATTAACATTAACTGCATAAAACATTAAAATCAAATTACATAATCTACCTAAAAACCACAAATTACACTACAGATCTGAATAATAACGATGTTTTAAGGATCCGCCAAGTTAACGGTCACTTCTTCCACCGGTTCAACCAAAGCTGCGTAGATGTCTTCAACAGATCTGACTAATTTTGCATCCAATTCTATCGGACCCAATCTGTTGTACTGTGCGAAAATGGAAAACATAGATATCACATCGCCGTCGTTGTTGAGAGACATTTTGCTGAAGCTTACGACTCGTCCGTTTGATATAACTTCCGGACGTCGATAGACTATTGTTGTTACTCTCCTGGTGTCGCTTCCCCATTCAAACGGTTGTTGACTCTGTTCAGCCTCTGTTTCAGACTCTCCAGTGTGTCGTCAGTATGAATTCTGAACAGCTCTGCCTGACGTGTCCCATTGAAATATACCGCAGCAATGTGAGAGTTGGCATTTCGTTGATCCCAAATTTGAGTAGACATTTTGCTCCCCTGCACTATAGAAAAAATTGTTATAAAATCTTGTGATATGTATTTATAGGGGGTTGTCATTTTGTATTTTTTCAGCCCAGAACGTACAGTTCGGATAAAATTATCCTAAATTGTTCGGATAATTTTCTCCGAACTGGGCCTTTACATGTTGAATTCGGATAAAATTATCCGAACTGGGCCTTTACATGTTGAGTTCGGATAAAATTATCCGAACCTGCTATACCAGAAGCAGGATATTGCTTATTTTGCATATTCTGCCAAGTTATGTACATAACTCTGCTTTTGTGGTCTTTTAAAATCAAACGTTTCCAACACGCATTTGAGTAATATCAATAAGCAATTAAGTAGTAATTAAGTATCAATTACAATAAGCAATTAAGTAGTAATTACAATAAGCAATTAAGTAGTAATTACAATAAGCAATTAGATATCGATTACATTCTTATAACCAAAAAAGGGCGACATTACATTCTTATAACCAAAAAAGGGCGACATTGTCAAAATCAAATGATTACTCAATCGATTGTGTATGGCTTGTCCTCTTCATGACCAATACCAATTTTTGCAATTAAAGGTCTTTCAATAGGCAAAAGTCTTTCAAACTCAACTTGCCGATCCATGAAAGTGTATTCCCATGCCGCAGCTTGTTTGGTGCGATGATTCCTCCACTCAAGACACGTCCGAGGCAAAGGGCACCCACTCTTCAACTTGACATACCAAAAATGAGGGCCTACTAACAAAAGGGACATAAGTCGTGAAGATGGGTTGGACGGTGGTTTGGTTCGCCATGGAAAAAGGGTTCCGGATACACCTTTTTTCGGATTGGTCAGAAGTACTACAACTTTATTGTAGTAATTAGCAACGACATGCCCCATGCATGGAAACTGAAACCAATATGGTTCTGGCGCACACGGCATACTTCGAACATCTTCAGGAGGGGCCATAGCATTAAGAATCTCATCATATCGTTCTCGCCCAAAAAGTTTCTCATATGCAGGTTTGTGATGTCTTAACTCCCTAGCCATGGCAAGCTGCACTAAATAGTACTACTCCTCTTCAGTTTTCCCATCATCCAAAGCAAAAACACGAAATCCACAAAAGCCGTCCCCAACAACATCAATTATATCATCGACATACGGATGCATAAATTTTGGCATCTTGTTAATAATACGAGGCATACTTTTTGGCTTTGAGGTCGATGCTTGACTTGCTGGAATCGGAGTGGATTGTGAAGCTCGAGTATCCGGATAAAGCTTCTCCACATGCTCCCAATATGATGGCTCACGAGTGGTGGAATTTGCGCCTTTGGATTTTGCGCCCTTTGTTTTCGCGCCCTTGAGTTTAGCACTAACAACCGGAGGAGCTATCAAGTTTGTGGTGACAGCCCATGCAAGATGACGTAATGCCTCTTTGAGTTCGGCTCTCAAACCGGAGTCTCAATTTTTTAATCGCTCCTACAAAAAAATTGTAAATAGTTTAAACACATAATATGCAAAATATGAAAGAATAAAACGGGTTAATATTATTAAAATTAAATTAACCTGAATAGCATTAATCTCTTCTAAGCACAAGTAATCATCTTCGACTTCACCGGCTTCCGCGTCATTGAACACCAACTTCTTCCAATGACTATTCACCTCATCAAGTGTAATAAGTAGCTTGTCGTGAATCTTTGTAGCAATATGACATGCACAAGGCAACCCACGTGTTGCTGTAAGCACACAATGGCATAATAGGGGGTCCATACCAACATCTTCAACTCTTTTTTCTTCTTTAGAAATAAGTTCCAATGCCTCTCTAGAAACTTTAAACACCAGATGCTTGTACAAGATTTTTCCCTTATGCCTGTGTTCTGCAACAGACAAACTCCTACCAAAAGAACCCTGTATCTCAGTGAACTGGCCTACCAAGATTTTGTGGATCGATTCCCATAACCTAACAAAATCATTCTGACAGTCTGTCAAGTATTTCTTCAATCTACCATGTGCAGACTCAACTCTATTGGTTGTAGTATTGCCAAAATGCATAATGCGGTTAGTCCACGCTGACACAAACTTCTGTTTATCAATGTTTAAAACAGTTCTTTCTAAATAGCTCACAAATCTTGGCCACCTCTTACACACATCCTTAAACTCTTCAAGAGACTCAGCATATTCCTCTTCAGTTTCTGAAAACATAATAGCCTCATAAGAGCGCTCAATATTGTCCCACAAATCTTGTTGCTTCTGTTTATCCCCATCTTTAAGGAAGCAAGTTGTCTTCATCTTAGCTTTCACATTTCTTCTAACATGAACAGAACAAACCAACGGTGTTGCTTCCGGGAATACTGTCTTGACTGCATTCATCAATCCATCCTGCCTATCTGTAACAATAACCTTCGGAAAGATATCTTTGTCACTAAGAAGATCACGACAAGCTTGAAGGGCCCAAGTGTAGTTTTCCTCTTTTTCTTGTTTTAGCAAAACAAAACCAACAGAAAATGTCATATTAGTCGATGTCACACCGACTATTTCAAAAAGTGGCATTTTATACCGGTTGGTTTTGTATGTGCAGTCCATTATCAAAACAGACGGAAATGAGTTGAACAAGCTTATGGACTTATGGTGTGAAAAGAAGATATCTTGCACAATTGTAGACTCACCAATCGTCCTTGTTCTGCAAACATAGTTGTTATCCCCTAGACATTTAAAGAGTTGTTGCATTTCAGTCATTGAACCCCTGACTGCAACCTTCTCCCTATGGATCACGTTGTAAACTTGTTTGACGAGGGTCGAATTTTGCGGGTTTATCTCTTTCAATGTAGACATGATATTTCTAGGAGGGATTAAATTCCTTGTCAGCTCAACAACCAATTGTTTCTCTTCGGGTTTCAAATGCCCCGCAACCAAATGAGCTTCTAAAGCACGGTCCATAATATGATTATGTATCCCCGAGACAACGGTGAGATTCCATTCTTGTGCTACATGAAAATAACCCCGGAGCCTAAATTTACAACCACATTTTCGGGTTCCAACTTGATCAAATTTTGGCTTCTTATTTGTCGGTCTGTAGACACCTCCCCTCTTGCAACCCAACACTAAAGATTGTTTTCTTCTATCGGAACCAAAGTCAGACTTAACAATTACGACCGAAAAATGCAACTTTGCCGCTTCACCTCGAACCCAAGCAATCAATGCATCTCTATCTTTGAATTTTTTATCGGTATGAAAATGAGCACTTGTATCAACTTGAGGCTCAATTTCTACGACCACATTTTGTTCCGGCTCAACTAGAGGAACGTTTGAATTTGATTCACCATCACCATCTACAACAACCGCCTCAATTTCAACGGCTTCCTCCGGTGCATCAACCATAACTACAATACATCAAAACGAATATCAAAAATCAACACAAAATAAATATTTGCAATTCTCATATTTTAAAAATTATGACAACAATCATGAAACCACTAATGAAAAACTACTTCAACTTATATCATAAACCTTGACAACTATCCTAAATATAACAATCTTCATTAACCATTCTAAACAAACTACAAACTAATAATCAACTAATCATATTCAACAACTTATATTTAACTAACATATATTCCAACAACCTAATTAATTCAAACATGTTTTCAAATAACCAGTACCAGCACGCCCAGTTCGGACGCGCAGAATCCGAACAAGTTCGGATAAAATTTCCCGAACTCCCTCAGTGTCAGAAACCCAGAAAATCTGACGAACACAAAACCAACAAAACAAAAATTTGATCGGTTCAAATGAGAGATTACCTTATGTTGACGCTGTAAATTGTGTGCAACTCCCTCACCAATGTTCCAATGTTGAGATTTGAGCCCAATGCAAACAAAATGAGAAGTTTTTGATTTGATAGGTTTTGATTGTGTGTTTAAGAAGTTGGTAAAGTGAGCTGCTAGTGAGCTTAAGTACGCAAAGTTCGGATTATTTTTCCCGAACTTTAGCCTGCTTCCTAGTTCGGAAAATATAATCCGAACGTTTGTGATGTTTTCGGAAAAAATTTCCCGAACTGCCCTGACGCGCCATAAAGGACATAATGGGTAGTTAGGGGGGGGAATGAGAAACAAGGGGGGGGCGGAGAGTAATTTTCAGTTAATACTAGCCCATATTATGAATCTTTATTTGGGCCATCTACCAAAAACCCGGCCCATAACCAGAATTATTTCTAGAGTTTAACATTTATAATCTCTTCCATTTTCGTTCTCATCACTGCCTCAGTTTCTTCATCGCCTCTTCAGGTTAGTCTTCATCTTCGTAACCGTTTTCTTCAAAATCAAAGTTTTCATTCTCATATCAATTTCGTTATTTTGATTCAGGTTTTCATATAATTTGTTGCACAGAGATTTCACAACAAACCTCTCAAGATGCAGAACGATGAAGGACAAATCACCGAGCTCTATATCCCTAGGAAGTGGTATATACACTTTTTTTGATTTCAGAAATTAGGGTTAAATTAGGGTTTACTTGTTTATTTTGTTGAAAAATTAGGGTTATTGAATTTCATTTTTTTTTTTTGTTTTTGTTTAGTTCTGCTACAAACAGATTGATTACTGCTAAGGATCATGCTTCAGTTCAGATTAACGTAGGTCATTTGGATGAGAGTGGTATTTACAATGGTCACTTCTCTACTTTTGCTCTATGTGGCTTCACTCGTGCTCAGGTATTTGAATTTTTATTGTTGTTACTTTATTTATGCTGATTTAAGTTAGTTAAAATAGTAGGGTTTTTTATTATGTGGATTTTGTTGTTAATTTGTTGCGTTTTTTCATTGAATACAAAAAATTGGGTTGTTTAAATTTAGGGTATTTAAATTTAGTTTTTCTAGTGGGTTGTTTTGTTTTGGATTGATGTTGAATTGATTTTGAGCTTGTTATGATTATGTAGCTGAATTTTATGTTGTCATTACTCATTATGCTATCTCTTGATTGAATTTTAATTAGCTTTAGCACACCATGGACACTGACACGCGGATATAAATTTGAAAAAATGAAATAATTCAATGCAAATGTGTAATTGTAAGTGTCAGTGTCGTGTCCAACACAGATATCCCTAATCTGATAATTGTATGTGCTTCATAGATTAGCTTTAATTCAATTTGTTGATTCTGTTTCTTCTATTTGTATTAGTGGTTTGGTTGAAACTTTGTGTTTGGAATATTTTGTCATAGTTTGGTTTTATTTGTTTAGCATATTGTGTGGTTTTAATTGCGCTGCATTTCTTTGTTTGCTGATTCTAGTGTTTTAGTTAGATTAGTTTTTAAATTTTAGCTTTAATGTATGGAGATAGTTGTTTTCCTGCTAAATTCCCAAATTATAAGTTTGGTTTCTTTATCATTTATCAATTTGTGGCTTATCTGAACATATAAGTAAATGGTATGGCTAAGGAAATTGATAGAAATTTCATTCTTAAGGAGATTGTTTGAAATGAAATAATTTGTAAAAAAAAAACTATCAACTGAAAATATCATCAAGTTATAACAATGTTCTTTCATTAGAAACCAACTGAGAATATGCTTACAGTTTCTTGTGTGTGGCATAGTCGTGATATTTTCGTTGATGTAGTGAACCAAAAATTAATTTTGGGAATAAGGGATCGGAATTGTTTAATCTTTATAATATGTTGTTGGAGATACTACTCTTTGTTTATTATTGTAATTATTATTGTATATTGTATGTATGTATTCTGATCCGTGTCTCTTCTTGAAACATATTTTGATGTTAAACTGGTTCCTTTATATTTTCAGGGAGATGCTGACAGTGGAATCGACCGCCTTTGGCAGAAAAAGAAAACTGAACTTAAGCAGTAGATGACATGATCTTTGTTATGTAATTTTTTTTGGCAGAGTATGTGTTGAGTTACTTTTGCTAGAGATATTGGATTATACTTTGATCTATGTACTGAAATACTTGTTTTGAATTTCATTTGGTACTTTCAAGGCATTCAACTAAGTTGTTTTTTAACTAAGCGCTTAAACAAATGGTGGTTTAGTTGTTTTGCTCAATCAATATGTTTTGCTTTATTGCTTATTTATGTTGATTTCTCTGTCAGAGATCTACATATCTGATGTTTCTTTGTATCAAAAATATGTGATGTGATGAATAGTGCAATCACATTCAATTTTGAAAACCTAGTTTCCGTTGAAAATCATGTACTGCTTCTCTTATTTCCATTTCCAATCTTTTACAATCTTATTAGGTCTTACGAACTCTATTCGACTATATTTTCCATCTAAAGTGTGGGTCTTAAATTTTCTCTCATTTCTAATTTTACTTTGAAAATTTAGTTCCTAGTTTTACTTTAATTATTCCTATATGAGATTTTTTTTGAAAGAAATCTTATTCCAAGGTAATCAATCATTCATAGGGTTTTTTTTGCCAAAAAAAGTCAAAGTAATCATAATCATTTTTTTTTTTGCAAAGGAATGACTGATTTTTAACGTTTGAACACTGTTCATGTAACGTACTTATACCATACGCATTAGCTGTTATTACTTTCTATAATAACATGTCATTTGAAAATAGAGTTAAATATGTTTTTGATTTTTATAAAGTTATTAAGTAAATAGTTTTGGTTTATATTGTTAAATCAATGTGTATTTTTGAATGATTTTTTCTTAGCCATGTTTAGAGTATTGAAAAAAGTTCTTTGGAAAAAAAGAACTCAAAATTTTGATTTCTAAGTCAAAATTTCTATTACTTTTATCCTTAATTTTTAAAATTTAAAAAATTATTTTTAATTATTTTCGTTTTAAAAAATTCTAAAATTTTGTTAAATTTTTTTATAATATTCTTAACATTTATGAAAAAAAAATTACATGAAAATTTAAAAGTTTAATGATAACTAAACAATATTCAAAATTTTGAATAATCGCAGCGACTAAAATTGTATGGATAAAACTTTTATATGGATCAGAAGATGCCTTTCTTTTTATAGGGACTAAAAAAAATTGTAACTTTATAGGACAAAATACATATTTAACCCTTTAAAATATATCAAAATGAATATGTTAAAGTTGAGTCTAGCAAAACAGATTATACTTTCATAATGCAAATTAATATTTAATCTCAATTGAGAAACAATGAAAGATATCTATATTATTAGGTCAACACACATTAAATAGATAATAGGACCGACCCAACGCTCGCAAAGGCCTAAAACAAAATTTTTAAATTTTTTGGTAAGAAAACAAAATTTTAAAGAGATAGTACAAATGCAAAGGGATTATAAAAATATTAAACTTTGTAATGTCTAGAGATTGAACTTTGGAAAATAAGGATATGAGATCATTTTGTCAAAAAAAGGATATGAGATCTTCTACATGACCAATTATACTTAGACAAATATTTATAAATAATTTATCAGTATATTTATAACTAAAATTAAAATTTATTGTCTTTTTGACGGAATTGACCCGAACTTTAGAGACTATGAATTAACCAATAACATAATAAATATTCAATAGAGAACATTAAATAGATAAAAACGATACAGTAAAATATTAAAATGTATTTTAGTAAATGAATAGTATTTTTTCTTTGAAGCAGCCAAAGAATAAAATTTATTAAAAATTAGACTAGCATAAGGTGTGCTTCATTTAAAGCCAAATATTAAAAAATACAACCGAACCAAAACCACATCCACAAGAGATAAAAAACAAACAAAGAAAGCGGATAAGTTACACATCCGGCCAACCTAAACAGACCAAAGGGCTTGTAAGCCAAAAATTAAAGTCAAAGATAATAGAAGAACTCTTCGCCTTGAGCCACCACCAAACCTGTAATTTGATCTGGTCTAGCACTTGTGATACATCAAAAACCTTATGTTGAAAAATACAATTATTTCGGGCTTTCCAAATCTCCCAAATAGTTGCTAACCACAAAATTTAAAAGCACTTTTTAGGCCGAGTAGGAAAAAACTGAAAACCAACAAACTGATCAGCATGCTACACTACGTCCAAAGGTAGAGTTCCCTGCAAACCAAGTCACTGAAGCAAACCACACCACACCTTGATAGATGTTGCACAACCAAAAAATAGATGAGACAGGATTCCAAAGAAGTACAACCAAGACTACATAAGTGAGAACCCGTAGGAATAATGCCCCAACGAAGAAGATTGTCTCTAGTAGGAAGACAATTATGAAAGAAGCGCCAAGCAAAGACAAATATCTTCAAAGGGACCCATTTATGCCATGGTAAAGCAAAAACATGATAAGAAACATCATCAGAAACTGCCGGATTAGTCAAGGACAGATAAGCCTCCTTGACCGTGTAAGAATCACAAGACACACCATGCCACTGCCACCTGTCAGAAACATTAGACTGCAAAAGAACATCATGTAATAAAGCACAACAATCTGCCACCAACTCTTCCTCCCAAGCAAACAAGGCCCTCTGCCACACCTAACCCCCACCACCGACACCCCATCCCCTTTGACTCAACTCACCAACCGACACTTGAAGGTCCACCGAAAGCCTGGCCAACCGCGAGAAAAGCTCCTGTAACACAAATCCCTCCCCTAACAACAGATCCTCCCAAAAATAAGTCGATTGCCCATCCCCAACCTTGCAAAGTAACAAGCTATTAAACCACCCATCTATGCCATTATAAGAACTCCTACTAATCCCCACCACATCCTTCCACCACAACGAAGCTCTCCCACCCCCATCCTGAATCACCCCTCGAACCACACCATACTTATGTTCCCACACACACCGTCAATAACCCCACTCCTTAGTTCTAACCCTCCAGGCCCACTTACCCAACAATGCTAAATTAAACTCCTTGACCTTCCGAACCCCCAAACCCCAATTACCATGAGCAAGACACACCTTGTCCCAATGAATCCAATGAACCTTACGCGCCTCTCCATTCCCACCCCACAAAAAAGATTTAAACAAAGATTCAATGTTAGAAATGATACCTGATAGAGCCTTAAAAAAAGAAAGAAAGTAGATCGGGATAGAAGACAAGAGGCCTTTAAGCAATACCAGACGACCACCCATAAAAAGATTGCGACTTTTTCAAACAGACAGGCGAGCTCTGATTTTCTATACAAATTACGTTAATTTTGATATATCTTACTAACATACCAAATAATTTCATATTAACGTCAAATTTCATAGACATATTTATATTAGAGCATTGCTATATATGACGACAAAATACTTCACAAATATTTCACGAATTATAAGTATATTGTATAATTTTTAATAATTAGAATACTCTTGCAATCAAAATGAAGCACTGCATGTGTTAAAGTAACCTTCTGCCACACTATCCTTTGTTATTTTGTTCTTTTGTGCAGCAGAGCTATTTGCCTGTCCCAAACAACCAAATCTACGAAAATTGCTCAATCACCCCCCTATCTTCTTCCCCCCCCCCTAACTACCACATTTACCCTCATAAATGAGCATTTCGTGATGTATTCCCCGAACTCCAGTTCGGGTTATACGTCCCGAAATTTGTCAAATTTGACACCCCCACGCGTGCACTTCGTGACGTATAACCCGAATTGGAGTTCGGGGAATACATCACGAAGACATCATGTTATCCTGGCACCCCCAATTTAATTCGTGAGCTATTCTCCGAACTCCAGTTCGGGTTATAGCTCACGAAATAATTTGATATATACTAACCCCCAGCTCACTTTTTCTTCCTTCTTCATTACTCCATCACACATTCTCTCTACTCTCTTGGGCGATTTTTGCACTTGGGGTTCACAAATCAGCGTTGGCGTTGGTGTTAGAGCAACAAACAATCATTAAAGCGTTTACATAAGGTAATGTCCACTTTCAACCGATTGTTTTGTGTTGTTGTTGTTGTGTGTTGTTCTAGCTGTCATGTCAAGCCAGTGTCAGAGCTTACACTGGTGTATTTCGGGTTCTATCTCACGAAGTGCTGCCCACATGCGCGTGCCTAGGCAAAATTTGTGGTGTTTGCTATGGTTGTGCCATGGTTCGGGTAATATGTCACGAAGTGGTGCTCTGCTTGCATGAGATTTTGCTATAGCCTATTGATTCATACCAATTTGATTATTATTTATTCATGCACTTGATATGATGATAATTATGTGTTTTAGAGAGATATAAATATGTAGGATTTGGTTTGTTTTGGTTTTGCCCACATATTTGGTCTTTTCTTGAAAGTTTATTTAAATTTTTGTTATGTTGTTGAATTTGTTTGCAGTCTTGGATATCTATGGTTGATGAAGCAGAATCACCGGCTGCACCAATAGAGGATGTGCCGATAGTTGACTCTAACTCTAGCCGTTCGGCGCAAGTGGAGCCGATAGAAATAGATACAACCGCTCATTTTCTGACCGATAAAACATACGCTGATCGGGACGAGTTAATTGAGTGGGTTAGGTCTGTAGCCCAGAAATTGAAGTTTTGCTACGATCGTGAAGTCGGACTACGGTTCAGATCGTAGAAAGCAGTTCTTCATGTTGGAGTGTGAAAGGGGAGGTACGTACAAGCCCACAAAGAAGAAGGCTAAGTTGGAAGG
Organism: Trifolium dubium; assembly: GCA_951804385.1. Taxonomy (NCBI): domain Eukaryota; kingdom Viridiplantae; phylum Streptophyta; class Magnoliopsida; order Fabales; family Fabaceae; genus Trifolium; species Trifolium dubium. The sequence goes on from OX638066.1 coordinate 11,395,000, forward strand.
GCTTGGCACGAGGAAATGTGAATGTCCCTTTAGGCTCCGTGGATATTACCGGGACACAAAAGAATGGAGTCTATCGGTTGTGAGAGGTCAACACAACCATGTCTTGGATAAAGCTTTGGTGGGACATTTGCTTGCGGGCCGCTTGAAACGGGCCGAGAAAGAATTGGTTGATGAATTGACAAGGAACTTGGTCGCGCCAAGAAATATTATCAACACTTTGAAAGAGAGAGATCCTCAAAATGCAACCGAGATCAAGCAAGTATACAACGCGCGTCACAGATCAAAGGTTAGCATTACGGGTTCAAAAACAACAATTTATGCAATCAACCATTCAAAACTTAAAATTCAATCAAATTTATGCACTACTCATAATCAAATTCAATCAACCAACAAATTCAACCAATTCAATCTCATTCATAGTAATATCAATCAAACTCATTCACAACACAATGCAACAAACACAAGGTAACATCACTACATTCAAACCAAATCAAACCCATTCAAACACAAAGTAACACCACTACATTCAAACTCAATCAAACCCATTCAAAACACAAATTCAAAAACAACTAACAACAATACATCGCTTCAATCCCTTCTTCACACACTAATCAATTCAATTCACATAGATCAATTCTTGAAATTTTCTTCATTCTTAATCATATTCACAACCAACCCAAAGTAACAACTAACATCAACTAACATATTAACAACTAACATATTGAAGAACAACACTACATCACTACTTAATCTAACTAAACACAAAGTAACAACACAACAAACATATTCACAATTCAATTCAAACACAAATTCAAGAACAAGTAACATCACTACATCACTTCCATTCCTTCTTCACAAACTAATCAATTTAAACAAAAAAATTAAATTCAATTTTATTCCTAAATCAAACCCTAAACGTTCTAAACCCTATGAAAATAGAAAAAAAAAACTTAAAATTGATAGAAACTTACTTGATAGTATGAAAACTAGCGAAAATGTGGTGTTAGTATGGAAGATTAGGATGTTTCTCTATGGATTTGGTGAAAAAACGGATGAAAAGAGTGGGAAGGAGAGTATGGAACGGTTTAGAACAAAGAAGGGAGTGGGGGGTTTTAATTCTGTTCTGTCAAATATAACCCCCAGTTCGGGTTATAGATACCGAACTGGGCTTCGTGAGATAGGTCACGAAGTAAGTCTTATGGGGGGGCGTCAGGGTTGAGTTCGTGACGTATACCCCGAACCACTGTTCGGAGTATATGTCACGAACTATAGCACGCGCGCGATGGGGGGTACAAGTTTTGTGCAACGCCCATGATTCGGGACGTATTTCACGAACTTAGGTTCGGGACATACATCCCGAACTGGATTTTTTGCCCAATTTCAAGGGCATTTTGGAGTTTTAGGGGGGTTAAAGAGAAGTGAGGGGGGGGGGGGAGGGGGGGGGGCGAAAGAGAAATTTTCCAAATCTACTCTGACAAAAAGCTTAACTTTTGAAATCATTTTTTTTATTGTTTTTCTTGTCTGATAAACCATCTTGTTGTGTATAGTGATTAAAATCAGACATTCATAAGTGTTTAGGGAAAACTATTTTCGCGAGATTAAGCATTTTCGTTTATATTATAATATGGTGTGTTTGATTCATAGAAAAATAAAGATATCACAACTTTTATCGTACTGTGTTCGATTTTAAATTAGCATTTGGTACAAGACAAATTGAGAGCATAAGAACATGACAAAAACTAAAAATTTTAACCACCGCAAACGTTTTCTAATAATTTTTTGTCCACCAAACATCTTATAAAATAAAAAAATTCAATCTTTAAAATTTTATCTTGTGTTGTTATGTGCTATCATGTCTTGTGTTGTGTTACTCAACAATTATCGTTTGCAGATCAAACTAACCCTCAATGTAATGGTAAATCAATGTCAAATTTTATAATTACTCCTTATGTTTCTTTTTATTTGTCATTTAAGAAAAAAATATTTATTCCTAATTATTTGTCATTTTGGCAATTTAAGTTATAATTTGCCTATTATACCCTCCTTTCTTAAATTTTTGTAACAAAATTCTTTTGTTTTTTTTAAAGAAAGTTTGTTACAATTTTTTCGGAAAGAGAAAGTTTGTGTGAAAAAAATTAGGAATTTATTAGTGGATTAAAATTAGGATATATGAAAATAAAAAGGGTATAATAGGAAGATAAGGTGCAAAAGTATACCTTTCTTTTTCTTTTCCTTTTTTTGATAAAAAAAATACATCTTCCTAATTTGGTCTTTTTTTTTCAAAAACGACAAATGAAAAGGAACATATAATATATGCGGTAAGAAAATATCATTAGAGGTGTCATAATAATATATTTGGCAATGCAGTGTCGTGGGACTTGTTTCTTGAGATAATTTCTACTTTCTTTTTCTTCTGTTCTCCTTTTGTACCAAAAAAATATTAACATATAATTCATTTTAAAAAAGATTAATTGATAGATAAATTTTATTTTAATTATTTGAATGACTTATTTATTTTAATCAATTTTATATAGTATTACTTTACCATAAAAAAATCAATTTTATATATCTCTATCTCTATCTTTATCTCTATCTCTATCTCTTTCTCTATCTTATATAATATATGCGGTAAGAAATTATCATTAGAGGTGTCATAATAATATATTTGGCAATGTAGTGTCAAATTTAACATATAATTCATTTTTTAAATGATAAATTGATAGAGAAATTTTAATTTAATTATTTGAATGACTTATTTATTTTAATCAATTTTATATATCTATTTCTATCTTTATTTCTATCTCTATATTATATATTTAATGATGTTTCTCTCCTGAGTATAATCCTATGTGTGGCAAGCTACGAGACCATCTTCATAACAAACTAATTCTTCCTTAATGTATCACCATTCGATTCTCACTAAAGATACTTTTTCAAATATGAGACATTTTATTTTATTTTTTAGAGATATTCTTGAGATACATTTTTTGTATAACTAAGATTAAGGCTTAATTATAGTTTTCCCCTATTTTTAGTTATTCACAGTTTTGGTCCTCCAATTTTTAAATCATACAATTTTGGTCCCCTATCATATTTCGATATTAATAAACGGTGATTTAACATATTTTAAATGATGTGACATACAATTCAATAATATTTAATAATCAAAAGTTGTGAAACTACAAGAAAACTTGTTAAAAACTTTATATTTAATTTAAAAAGTTATTTATTTTTTGTAATTGAATCAATGAAAAATAAACAATTAATCCACCTGGATGAATCTACATCATCATATCGTATGTCACAACATTTAAAATATGTTAAATCATCATTTTTAAGTATAAAAATGTGATAGGGCACCAAAACTGTATGATTTAAAAATAGGGGGACTAAAACTGTGAAATAACTCAAAATAAGGGGACCAAAACTGTAATTAAGCCTTAAGATTAATGAGCCGGTTTTAAACAAAAACAAAAAAACTTTTTGACAAAAACAAGTAAATATAACAAATTTCTAACAAGCAACAATAATTTTTTAAGATTAATAGTTTTAATAAAAAAATTTCTTAATAATTTTTTATAACTAGTTGTATATAATAAAAAAATTAGTTGATTCAAATGCTGAAATATTATTATATAAATATATGTACCCAAACAATTATTTGTATTCATTTTTTTAAAATAAAATTGTATGCATTATTATATAAATATTATTTAAAAAAAGTCATAACCATACTTTGGTAACGGGGAGCGGCATATCATATCGTTGAGAATGAGAAATGGTAGATCAATCTCCAAAGTATTAACTATGATTTATATTTACACTCATGTTAATACGAATGTCTTTTGATTTTGTAATTTACACGGGACAATATTTATACTCACATATTAAAACAGGAACGTAACCTATTATTTTGTAATTTTTACGGGAACGAGAAAGAAAATATCATACTATTGAGAACGGGGAGCGGTATATCACTCTCCACCATGTTCGATCAATCCCTTTAAAATCCCTAAATATATAATTGTTTTTATATTTAAATAATATAAATATAAAATCAATTTCACAAGTAATTAAAAAAAAAAAAAAAATTACATGACAAAAAAATTCAATAATTAAAAATAAGATTCAAAAAATTAAAATTAAATTAAAAAGACTAATATCTCAACTAATCTATTATAACTTTAATTACATATACTTATATAATTTTGAATTTTAACATGTGCAATGCACATGTTAGTTATACTAGTTTATAATAAAATATTTGTTCATTCTATTCATTTTAGACATATGCTCACGATTTCTTATTCATTTATACGCCTAAAAAACAACTAAGAGTTATTCATTTTATATTTTATGAAGATATTAATACTTCGGTTAATAACCAACAATGAATTAATTCAATTGATAAAAATCTTGGATTCTTTAAGTATATGAGTAGGAGTTCAATTCCAAGTCGATGACTATGGGTATGGAAATAAATCGCTTGGGAGAGAAGAATCAATCTTGTGTGTTCCACATATTCCTTGACAAGATTAGTCATCCCTAAAAGACGGTGAAAACTTCATACCTATATCATATATTTTAGTTTGGTCGAGACCGGGGTATCCACCGCCGAACGCAGTGACTATTCCCTCGCTAGATTTGAGGCACCTCGAAGGGTGGGATAGCTGGCCCAAGGATTTAAAGTTGCTCCATACTCAAGGTGAGGATCGAACCCTCGACCCTTGGTTAAGGGAGGATGAACCCCATGCCGCTCAACCACACCCCTTGGATTATACCTATATCATATATATGGTAAGCATAGAAAATAGTTTTTTTTTTATTTGAATCGGATATCCTCTGCGTACAATTGCAGAGACTAATTCCTTGAGCCGGATAGGACCACAAAAGGTATCATATATACACAAATGGTAACCATAGAAAATAGTTTAGTTAATAAATTGGGGGTTGTAAATGTTTTGTATTTTTTACCAAATAAGAAAATATGAGTCGTATTTTCCTTTATTATTTTTGAGATATATGAATTTTAATAAATATTCTGCATAGTGTGGACAAAAATTTATATATGTCTAACTAGAGCAAGACTGGAAAAATACACTAATAAGAAAGGGATTCAATCATTGACCAAAATAAAGGGTTGTTGACCATTGACCAAAATCAATTAAAAGAGATTTTGACTTTTGACCAAAATAAAAAAATTGATCTTGACTACAAAAATACATTTAAGGGAAGAATTAATTTTATGGAAAAACTATGATAATAAATTTAATTGTATGTCTTTGTTTTTTTCCCTTTTATATTCACATGCATGCATCATGAAAAATCTATAAAGTTAGAGAATTAGTGAGACTGAGCAAAGCATTACACCATTCAAATCTCAATTCACCAACGAGTCAAATACAAAGTGTGAGTGTGTTGAATAAAACTGTAAACACAATGTCACTGTCCCATAACAACATGTTAAGAATCACCGAAGTTATGGAACGTTTGGCTACACATTTTCAACCTAACAACCAAAGAAACTCTTTGGAATTTTATAACCTATGTCTCTCCCTCTCTCGAGGGATCGATTATGTAATCGCCAATGGTGAAACTCCGCCGCGGAAAGCCAATGAATTGCCATTGTTGATTAAACAAATACATGAAAGCAAGATCGACGATGAACCGTTATCACTAGCGGGTATGATGGTTTTAGTGATAGCTGTGAAGAATGCATGTCAATTCGGATGGTTCGACAAGAATAAGACAGAAGAAGTCTTAACTATTGTTGATGAGATACAAAAGATATATTGCACCATTGGAAATGTAGTTACCGAAATTAATGATTCTTGTCATTTTTCGGTATTATTAACTACAATCATGGAAAAGTTTTGTCCAAATATGAAACTGGGCGCAATAATTTCGTCAATCAAAGTCGAGCCTGGATATGGAGCTTCTGTTGTCGACTTTTGTATAACAAAAAAAAATTATCAATCAGATAAAAGTATTTGTTTATTAGTGGCACAAACAGATAATATTGAAACATCTGCATGCCTAATTAGTCCTCCAGAAGTGAATTTCCTTGTTAATGGAGAAGAAATTGATCTTAGACCTCAAATGCCAACTTGTCTAACTAGTAAGCTTAAATTTGGGACAAATCTTGTACAAGCTATAGGTCAGTTCAATGGGCATTATATTATAACTATTGCATATATGAGTTATAATGTTGCTACAACTTTGCAGCCAGAGAACCTACCAAATTATGTTCAACCTGATGTTGAACATTCAAATTCACAATCAAATCGAAATTCGTTTCCTACTCCACGAATGCGTGGAAGTCTTTCTGCTCATCAACTTACTGATGAGATTAGGAAGCATTTGATAATGCCATCATCACAACAAGATCCCGATTCGTGCCTACATCAAATCTCGAATCACATCAACCAAGGGGGTTCACAAGCTAATGCAGTTGAAGTTGCACAATATAGCCAACAATCCATGGTTATGGCTTCATCACATGTAGTGAAACAAGAAGAGCAAATGGGACCACCAATACATGTAACTTCTAGGATCGGCGAATTGTTCAGTTCACTTCGGGATCAAAATTCGCGTCCTAATCGACGAATGCGTGGAAGTCTTTCGGCTGAACAACTTACCGATGAAGTTAAGCAGCATTTTATCATGCCATCGTCACACCAAGATCACCTCAACTAGGTATCCATCCACATGAATTGTGTTGGACAAACTTTTGGAAAAATTGGTTAAACGATCATGGATTAAATCCAAAGCTTTGTTGTTTCTATCCATTCTTGCTTTTTTTTTTTACTCTTGGTTTGTTTTGCGTTTTATTTTCTTGCTATTGTACCGAAAGCTGTCAAATTCGAATTTTTACTTCAACTCATTTTGATTAGATGAAATCTATTCATAAACTCGAATTATAAACTTGTATGAGTTTACCTCATATTAAAATTATTATAAACATGATATATATTTATATAATACTATAAATGTATCAATAATTTTAAATTACAACTTAATTATAAAACAAAAATACACCAATGTATCATAATAAAAAAACATAAAAAAAATAGTGTTATTTAAGAATCCAAATACACCAACGATAGAAATAATTATACCGAAACCATGAATAATAAACTTGGAATACCCCGCTTCAAAAAAAAAAAAAAAAACTTGGAGTACCCTTCACCTTGCTTTTTCTCATTAGTAACATAATTTAAGTGTTAGCAAAATAAAATCGGTAATGAAAAGTAACCACAATGACATGAAATAAATTGGAAGTGTTTGTTGAAATTTAAAGCAAAATGAATTGATTCTAGAAAGTAGAAAGGGATAACTCATGACTATTTTTTCCCATCTCCTCTATCCTTCGTAGTCGCCACTTTTTACCATCTCCTCTAACATTCAACATCTAAACTCTATCTTTTAATTTTTTTAGAAAAAACTAACATGTGCCCTTAAATTAGTTGTGTAATATCACCTCTGTATTAAAATATATGTCGTTTCGACTTTATCACATAAATTAAAAAATATAATATGGAAAAGATAAATTATGAGTTAATTTACAAAATTATCCTTCATTAATGGTATGTTAAAGATAAATTATATAATTGAAACAGAAAAGAGAATTAATTAATTAAGGGTATAAAAGGAAAAAGAATATTAAATGTTTTATTGGTAATGTAAAACGACATATATTGTGGTACAAATTTTTTTCTCAAAACAACATATATTTTGGTACAGAAGGAAGAAGGAGTACATCTCTTATAAAGAAAGTCAAACATGTTATTTTTCTCAAAGTAAAATTGCTAGTTTTGAATTCATTCATTTTTCTTTTCAAAATCAAGATTAGTGATATTTTAACAAGAAGACAAAATATTCTTAAAAACTATATGAAAAGATTTAGTCAAGAAAAAAAAATGAAAAGAAAAAAAACAGTTTAGTTATTTAATTTTTTTTAGAAGGGATATTGATCTCATTGTTTAATAACGGAAAATCCAATTAAAATTCAAGTTTTGTTGTGTGGACTTCCCCAATATAAAACAAGACACCAAAATAATTTGAACTATTAAAACTTTTGCACTTAATGTGGCAGAGATTAAAATTCAAATTATGATATGTTCGTTTATTCATCTTTTAAGTATAAATTTTTTGCTTCTAAACTACCTTACAATTTTTTTAGAAGAGTACATTCTAAAACAACAATATAAACCAATTTACTACCGGGCCAATATATACCTTTAAACAAAATAATTTTAAAGTAAAGAGATATTTTTTTGACAAACTTAAAGTAAAAAGATAAACTATCAAAATCCCATAAAATTAAAGATAAACATACAAAAATTCATAAAAAAAAAGATAAACTTTCAAAAGATAAACATGAAATTATAATTTTTTTAAATATATTTTTTTTGACATGAAACTATTTTCAGTTTTACTGGTTTAAGTTAGAAAGGTAAATAAACAAACTTTTATTTTACTCTTAAAAGATAAAGTTAAAATCCTGTTTATGTTAATTTAATAATAGCAATTTATTTATAATTTAAAATACAATCCACTATCTTAAGAAAAAAGATAAATCTAGTCAAAGTAATAAAAATTTAAAAGGTAAATACATAATTTTTTATAACAAGAAGAATAAATTAATAAAATAAAGTAGGATTGAAATCACCCTTACAATCTAACATTTAAAGTGCATGTAAAAAATTACAATTATGAGTAACTAAAATTTAAGATAGATGATTTTTTTAATAAAGATAATTAATTAATTTTATTTTTTTTTGAAAATGGTGATTATGATTAACATCAATGACATTTATAAGTATTTTACAATTGCGTGTCTATGATATTTGAACTTGTTTATGAAAGTTACAAAATCAAACCCTTACAATTGAACTAAACTATTAGAAAAATAATAATGAAATTTTTATTTTTATTACTAAAATATAAATTAAGTATATAATATTAATGTAAAAGATAAATAATAGTTTATTGGCTTAAATAATGCTTAGGTCCTTGTAAGTTCGCGTTTTTTTTAAATAAATTCTTGTAAATTTTTTTTTCTTACAAATTAGTCCCTTCACTTCCTATTGATTTAAGTTCCTGACGTCAAGTGTCGTTCCAAACAAGATGACGTCGCTAACAAAGTGACAGGTGGCATAGCTGATGTGTTAAGTGAAGGTTAAATGAGAGACTAAATCCAAAAAACAGTGATATTACATGGACCAAATCTAAAAATGCAGCATGTGTAAAATTTCTTTATGCATAAAATCCCCAAAAACAAAGTAATTAAAAAACATAGTTTTAATTTGTCCCCTTCATACCACAAATCCGAAATTTTCATTGTTTTATGCAAGAATGTCATCATCAAATTCAAATCCCAAAGTCTCAACTTCACTTGCAAAATATTTCAAATTCAAATGCATAAGCTTCAACTTCACATGCAGCTCCATCAACTTGTATAAAATAATGGAGATTTCAGATTTGAGTTATGAAATGAGACAAATTAAAACTATGTTTTTGAGTTACTGTATTTTTAGGGATTTTATGCATAAGGAAAATTTTCACATGCTGCGTTTTTGGATCTGGTCTCTGTAATATCACTGTTTTTTGGATTTAGTAATTCATTTAACCTTTACTTAACACATAAGTTATGCCACCTGTCACTTCGTTAATCACGTCAGCTTGTTTGGAACGACACTTGACGTCAGAGACTTAAATCAAAAGGAAGTGAACATACATAGACTAATTTGTAAGAAAATTTTTTACAGAGACTTATTTCAAAAAAACGCGAACTTACATGGACCTAAGCATTATTTAAGCCTAGTTTATTTATATATTGAAAATAAATATACTTTCTTTTAATAATTTTTTTTTTTGTTTTGTCAAAAGATAAATGAATTTATTCAAAGAATTAAAAAGGTAAATGAATGAATTATAAGATAAAAAATAAGTTTGACCAAAAAAATGAAAATATAAAGATAAATGAACAATTAATAAGATAGAAAAATAGTTTGACCAAAAAAATAAAAATAAATGAATGAATATTAAGATAAATGAATTTAGTCAAAAAAATAAAAAGATAAATGAATGAATAATAAGATGATAAATGAACAATTAATAAGATAAAAAAAATAAAAATAAAAAGATAAAAAAGAAATAGAGAGAGAGAATCATGAACCATGAAAAATTTAGTTGCTTATAAAAAGGGGAAAAACAGCTTCTCTTCTCTACCATTCGAATTTGCAACAATCTCGCTTTTCTCTTCTCATTCAAAGAACAAAGCACTTATTCTCCACTTACCAATTATTAATTAATATCAAGTAACAATTTTTACCCTTTTTCTCTTCTCTTCTATAATTCTCTTTATAAATCTCTGTTTTTTATTTTTTTTTATTTTTCTCTGTGTTTGTAGCTACATTTTTAGCTTCTTCACTCATTCATTTGCTTCTTCAGGATCTATTTGTAAGTGGGTTTTTCTTCTTTTTTTGTAAAAATGGTTTTTTTATTTATTTAATATGGTGTATGTGTGTGAGTGTGTGAGTTAAGTGCAAGAGATTTTGTGTTTCTGAGTTTCCTATGTTATATGTTTGTATATTTTTTTTTGTGGGTTTTGACTATTTTATGAAAAAGATTCTAGCTTTATGCTTTAAGCTTCAATATAATAAATGGGCTGTTTAGAATTATCAGTAATTGTTTTTAGTTTTTTATAATTCAATTACTAAGTTAGATACTTGAAAATCACTCAAAATTTAGGTTGATTCGACAAAAACAATAGAAAACAAATATAAGTTGGGTTTTGAGTATTAGTATTTGTTTTCTGGTTTTTGTCGAATCAACATTGATTGAGTCAATGTCTTAGTTACGAGGATGAGTAATACTATGAGATTCTACTTACGAGAAGTCACATCAAATCGATTTTTGTTAGAGTGTCAAATTACTTTTAAGCATTAGTTGTAGATTGTATGATGTTATTTTTAAATAGGTTAAATAATCACAGGTTGTGTCCCTGTAAGCTTAGCTCAGTTGGTAGAGATATTGCACGAAAAATAATAGAATTACAGGCTGTGAAGTGATATAAATGGTCTTTTGGTGATTTTAAATGAAGTTTTGTCAAGTGTTTGTTATAGTTAATTAGGCTCTTGCGTTTACCAATGGTTGTAAGTATTATAATATAAGTGTCATTGTCAATGATGCTTGATTGAGTAAGAGAGAGAGATTAGAAGCAAGTAAACTAGGACATTGATTTTAATACATATAGATAGTCTTTTGTATTTTTCCCATTAACAGAAAAAGATCAATTGAACATAATTTGTTATTTTTTTGGTTGGAATGAAAGGCCTGAATTTACAACTAGAGATTCTTGGCATTCATTTACTGTGAAATTGGTTTATCTTCTGTGATGTTATGCTTATGGTGTGTTTAAAGGTGAAAGAGAGCTTTTGAGTTAATCTCTCTCTCTCTCTCTGATTGTCTATGATTTTGTGATTTTCTTTATACTTGCCCCACCAATCTTGATTTCAATGTTTGAATTGAAGTTAATATTACTATGAAACATAATTCTACTTCAATGAATCTCTTTTGCTTTTTTACCATTTATTGTATGTAATTAATTTTTATCATCACAGCTTAGATTGCTCTCTGTTTATATCTTTTAGGGATTTGGATTTGACGCAGTAACTGTGTCATCCAGTTACTCGTACTCACTAATACCTGCAAACAATTGAATACACACATTTGGATTATTGGATACTTTCTCATAATAATTATGTTATCATGCTTCGTTGCTAATTCAATTTCAGTGTTGTCATTATATCTTTATTTGTTGACCTGATGGCTGCTTTCTCATGTATGTGGTGCAGGCTGCGTATTGATTGAACCCTTGTTGGAGCGTTATTTGGTATATCAATTGAGCCCTCGCACCATCCTGAAAACCAATCAGTTGAGTTTTCTGTTTCAATTAGGAATTTCTTTTACATTTCGTATGTTACTGAAAGTTCTCTTTTCCTTAGAAACATATACCAGTGATATTGATATTGTTGAGAATGAATTTCTTAAACAGGAGGTAACCATGCTTAGTCCTGAAAGTGAACTGAAAATAAGTTTTGGCTATCAATGCAATAGCCACAAAGGCATCCCTTGTAAAGTTGCCGCCAATGGCTGCAAAGTTGTTTCCGAATTCCGAAGAACGAGCAGTTTCTCTTGCTTGTCAGGTGCTGCCATAAGTGCAAATGCTACACTTGCTAACACAAACATCTGCAATGGTGTGATAGGAGAAGAAATCCTTCCGAATTTGGACTCTCCTACTTCATTTCGGCGTGTACCCTCTTCGCCAAATCTTGGAATGTTGGACATGCTGTCATCTTCTCTCCATAGTAGTTTGTCAAACCTAAGTTGCAGCCCGTCAAGTCCAAGTAATAACATGCTTGAAAACGATTCTTGTTCGTTAAGATTCATGAGTGCTCCTTCTAGAAGTGATTCTGCGGAAGTACAAGTAGCAGGAGGAGCTGCTGGTGAAGATAGAGTTCAAGCAGTTTGTTCCGAAGAAAAGGGGTGGCTTTTTTGCGCAATTTATGACGGCTTTAACGGGAGGGATGCAGCGGACTTTCTTGCTTGTACTCTTTATGACTCTATTGTATCCTATCTAAATACATTAGATTGGGATTCAGAACCAAATTCCATCAACAACACATCTGACAACGAACCTTTGGATGATAGTCGTATTCTTGACGGGCGTCAATCTTCATCGAGTAAATCATTTTCACATGTGGTACTCGATAACCTCAAACACATTCTTAGTCAGGTTGAGAATGATTTCTTGTACATGGTTGAGCAGGAAATGGAGGAACGTCCGGATTTAGTCTCAATTGGATCTTGTGTTTTACTCGTGCTTCTTCACGGGAATGATTTGTGTACACTCAATCTAGGGGACAGTAGAGCAGTGCTTGCAACAGGCAGTACAAGTAATGGAATGAACGGGAATGAAAGATTGAAAGCTATTCAGCTTACTGATAGTCATACTGTCGACAATGAAGATGAAAGAACTCAACTTCTTGCTAGTCATCCTGATGATCCTAAAACCATTGTATCAGGGAGAGTAAAAGGAAAATTGAAGGTTACGCGCGCTTTTGGAGTTGGCTACTTGAAAAAGGTTTGTATCTCTTTAAAGTTTTAGCCAATTAGTTTACAAATGATTTTGGATACTGATATTTTGCGGAAACATTGATAGTTATGATTCATTTGATGATGATGTTGATCAACTTCTTGATTTAGCAAAGTCGTCTTTTGGTGAATTACACTTATAAGCTATGCTTGTTTGGATAATATGAATAGGGAGATGAAATGGTACAATTAGTATTAAATAGGACTAATGGTATTTTGTTACATTTTGACATCAATTACGGTGAAGATACATTTATGACATGTTTGCATGTTTATGAGGAATTTATTTTTGATATGGATAAGAGAAAGATATGTTTCTGTATTACTTGTTGTGATTACGAGTATCTTGTTGTAAGTTGTGAACTTGTGATCATCATTTGCATATATAGTTATTAGTTATATATTAACAAAACATATTAAAACATATTATTACGAATATTATGCATTTATGTAAAGTATGATTTTTTGTTTATGCATAATTTTGTGTCAATATATCTAGATTCTAGACCACATCGTATCTTTAGTTTTTAAGAATTTCTCATATCCCCATATCTGTGTTGTAACCGGTGTCGAATCATGTTTGCGGGCTTCATTGAAAGATAGTTATTTCAAATTTATACCGACATCCAATTAGATGGAAGAGTGTTATGCATTTTCTGAGTTTGCTCGTCTATAAATCCGATTATTGCAAAGAGTATAATACTCTTCTTACCAAACATATATAAACTTTTTTTTTTCTTTTCGTGCAGAAAATTCTGAATGATGCATTAATGGGAATCCTTCGAGTTAGCAATCTTAAAAGCCCGCCATATGTTTCAACTGAACCATCACTGAATGTGCATAAAATCTCTACTTCTGATCAATTTGTTATAGTTGCAAGTGATGGTTTATTCGACTTCTTCAGCAACGAGGAAGCAGTAAATCTTGTCGAGTCTTACATCTCGAGCAATCCTCATGGTGATCCAGCTAAATTTCTCATTGAAGAACTAGTAACAAGAGCAGCCGATTCTGCAGGTAGTTTTCTGAGATAACATGCTAAATTTATGAAAAGATATATCTGTTATATTATCGGTTATCTGATCGATTCTCTTACAGGTTTCACAACGGAGGAGTTGATGAATGTTCCAGATGGAAGGAGGAGAAAGTATCACGATGATGTCACCGTAATGGTGATCATCCTTGGGACGAAGAAACGGACTTCAAAGGCGTCACTTTGCATCTAAACAGCGACAAAAGAAAATTTGCTTATGAAGAAGTACTAGTCATTTAGTTTATTCTAGAACTAGAAAGTTGTAATATTCAAAGATTGTACATATGAGAATTTTGAACTTAGAATCATTATTAGTTCGTTTTGGTATTGAAATATTTTGTTGTAGTGGTTTCATTTTGCAGTAGAAATCTATGTTAAATACAGGTTGCTTTAGAAATTATGATGATCAATCCATTAATTTTTGCCATAATAATATATTTGTGCATATTGTCAAAAAAAAAAAAAAATTTGTGCATATACAAATGATCTTCTCCATTTAGAATGTTAAAAATTATACAATTTTTTAAAGGGTTAAGTATGTTTTTAGTCCCTATAAATATCTGACTCTTCTACTTTTAGTCCCTCTAAATTTTTTTCCCACTTTTTGGTCCTCCAAATATTTTTGATCATGATTTTTGGTCCTTGCTTTTCACTCAACTATGTGTACGATTGAAATTTTTTAACGAGTTTTTGTGATCATGTTTATAATATTATAAAAATTACTCAAACCAAAATTCATAATTTTTTAACAAATGATGAATTAACTATGAATTTTTAAGCGCAAACACTTCAAAAATTCATATTTAATTCATCACTAATTAAAAAAAAAAATTGCAAATCAATTCAATTTTTAATATACTAAACATTACTGCAATACATAATTCCAAATTTTAATTAGTATACATGAGTTGACTTAAAAGTATGGACCAAAATTCAGGTTAGAAAATTTTGTAGGGACCAAAAAGTGGGAAATTTTTTTAGAGGGACTAAAAGTAGAAGAGTCAGACGTTTATAAGGACTAAAAACATATTTAACCCTTTTTTAAAACATTTTTTAACCTTTTAAATTGCTTAATAGCAATGTTAACAAGGGAAATTCTATGGTACAATAGATAAATCATCATGTACCGGTACAATAGAAGATTTAACCAATAAAAAAACCATCTTTTGTCTACATCAGCATTTTTATATTATATTTTAAAAATTAATTATTACCGCATGTCAAATATTATTCCACATGTCAAGTAATCATTGGTTAATGCATGTTATTGTACCGGTACATGATGATTTATCTATTGTACCGTAGCAACACCCTGTTAACAATTACAATAATAGAGTATATTTTCATTGCTTTGCAAAGATAGTATTGTAGCATAAACTGAGTTATAAATTCTAGTCAAAAATAAAACTTTATAAATGTCAAAATAAGAATAATTGTCTAAAAGAAGTAAAATAAGAAAAAAGAGTAAAATAACAATACCAAAAAGTCCCACGTTGGACAATTTATGGAAAATTATATTCTTTATAATAGGATGAAAAATTAGAGACTTCTTTATAAAAACCAATTTTAAAAAACTAAAACTGTTTAATAAACCAAAAACCGGTTTTAAAATTCAAAATTTGGTTTTAAAAACCTAAATCTTGTTATAAAAATTGTTATGGACAAAACCGGTTATAAAACCAGTTTTATTTTAACAAGAGTACCACAGAATTTCCCTTAACCAAAAGGGTTATGACAATTGGTTTGAATATGCGGTTATAACAATTTTTTCTGATTGATTATGACTCTGATTTTTTAAATAATCCAACATTGCTCATCCCTCTTTTGCAATGTTGTTAAACTCTTTTTTCTGATTGGTTATGATAGAGTCTTTTGCTAGTAATTTGTCAACAAAAATGAAAATAGACTTTTTGGTTGGCATTGACTTAAGAAACATGGCTGGAAAAATTTACTTTGACCATAGTATATAACTTATTTCTTCAATGTACTTCTAGAATGATATAGGCTAATATGTTTTGATTTTTGTTTATATTTATCATTATGGAATATATATTTATATTTATAACCTGATGGAATATCACATCACATGTATAAGTAATAGTTAGTACTATTCAAGATTAAAATTAAAGTACTAACGTGTAAGCTACATGAATCAAATCTATAAATTATAAGAGTTTTTTACGGTACATCAAAAATATAAATTGTTCTTGTCAAGAATTAATCTATGGACCTATTCCTACTCAATTCAATGAAAATTTCTCTTTAACCCCACTAATTTCTTCCCCCCCCCCCTAACTACCATTTCTACCCTTATTAACCCCATTTCGTAACGTAGAAACCGAACTGCAATTCGGTTTCCATGTTCCGAACTAAGCCACTCTCAGTCCCCCCCAAGCCTAAATTTATTCTCAGCATTGATGCTCAAGATGATGTCCACGTACCAAACTATAAAATAGCATCGATACTCATATGCCAGCATTGATGCTCAAACCAGAAATTGTTAGTTCTGATGCCTATTTCGTGTTCTGCGTCACGAAGTGGAGCATAAATTTGTTCCCAGCATCGATGCTCAATCTTCAGCATCGATGCTGTGCACGTATGAATTGTTGGGAAAGTCCCAGACAATAGCACAGCATTGATGCCCCTATGCCAGTATCGATGCTGAAATCAGAAATTGTTAGTTCTGATGCATAAATTTGTTCCCAGCATCGATGCTCAAGCTTCAGCATCGACGCTCAAGCATCAGCATCGATGCTGTGCACGTATGAATTGTTGGGAAAGTCCCAGACAATACAACAGCATCGATGCTCCTATGCCAGCATCAATGCTCAAACCAGAAATTGTTAGTTCTGGTGCCTAAATTTGTTCACAGGATCGATGCTCAAACCAGAAAATGTTAGTTCTGGTGCCTAAATTTGTTCTCAGCATTGATGCTCAAGCTTCAGCATCGATGCTCAAACTATACTTTAGTATTTAGCTTCGGACATAAACGAATTATCGGGTATTTGAAGCTGAATGATGCAATTCACATTGCATTTTGTGTGCATTAATATCTGGAAAAAAAAAATATCAAAAACAAATTTTTGGACTATGCTACAAAACTTTGAATTGAATTTAGAAATGTGCAAACGAAATATCATTCAAAAGAAGAAAAAAAATCAATATAACAGGCTAATTAGATATGCATAAATAAAAATTCTTACAGAACTGCAATTCTTGAAAAATCTTAAAATATCTCAACACATATCTTATTAATGATATATGATTGAATAATTATGTAAAAGTTTTCACATCGTCAATACGACTAGAACATCAATCTCAACTCAAAAGAGTAAAGCCCAATATTAAATATTAACAATGAATTGGATTAAGTCATAATTTTAAAATTTGTTGGACTCTTTAAACATATTATTATAGTTTGATCTCTAAACTTTACATACGAAATAAAATCAATTGGAAGAGAAGAATTCATCATACATTCATTTTTTTATAAACAATATTAATTGTTAGTATATTAGTTCAATTGTTAATTTTTTTCTTTGTCAAGACTTGAACCATGAACCTCATGTTTCATAACTCTTAATTCAACCAGTAATTTTTTCAACAAAAATTAATTACACTTAAACAACGGTGGTAAAATATTTGGTATTAACAAAAATAGTCAATATCAAATACTACCTCCGTACCAAAATATAAGTCGTTTTGACCATATTACGCAAATTATGAAATGTAATCATTATTGTATGGAAAAGAGAAATTATGAGTTAGTTTACAAAATTGTCCTTTAGTAATGGTATGGGAAAGATAAATTGAAGAAGTAAAAGAAGAGAGAGTAATAAATAGTTAAGGGTATAATAAGAAAAATAGCATTAAATGATTCATTGGTAATGTAAAACAACTTATATTTTGATACAAATTTTTTTCTCAAAACGATTTATATTTTAGTACGGAGGAGTAAACATTTAAAAATCAATTTTATTTAGGTTTCTCACCAAACAAGTGTTGCTCTATTCAAGAACCTTTCATGACTATCATCAGTATCATGTCCCATAGTTTGATAATCTTTTTCTTATTAGACTACTTTAATTCATGTCAATCAAATAATAGCCCTCATGTGGTCTCTCTTGAGTGAGAACACATTTCTAAGTATGAAGCTTGTCAAATAGAGTCTAATCTTAATTAAGATTTGAAGTTCAGAACATGAAATTACTTTTCAAGTCAGTGTTAAATTAAATGGCCCCAACCAGAAAGTGTTTTTCTTCAATAAATTCAAACTTTTTCCCCACAAGAATAGTCCACCCACATTTAAATGTCCCAAATAAAGACCAAAATTATGTAAAAATGTTGTTTTCTTCTTGGAACCAGTTTCCAAATTCTATCCATGTGACACTAGATTCTCACATTTTTTTTTCTTTTCCCTTTTCTCAAGTATAAGCAATTATTAACCTTTTCTTTATCATATTTATAGTCATTATATTGCTTATTTTCTTTTGGTGAAACACCTTTCCTAAAAAAATGTCTTTTGCTATGCTAATTTTTTCACTCAATTACTTATAATATAATCAAATATATCAATTATTTAATGAATCTAAATATTATTTAATGATTCTAAAAAATAAATTATCTCATTAAGATAATATCTAACAACATACACACAAGTTTTACATGATCAATTTAAGTAAAATTTTAACAAATTTAGATATTTCACTTAAAAGTGACAACATTTAGTCCATGAAAGGCATTGAATATTTCTGACTATGTATTTTACATTTAAAGTGCTAATTCAATGGTAAAAACTTTGCATTGTAATTTTAAGGTGCCGAATTCAACTTTGCCACATACAATTATAAAATGATCATTGGTGCCAATGATTAATAAATTTTTCCAATTCCATAACTTTTTAAAAAAAAAAAAAATAGTCCATGATTTTCTATTTAATCCATAACAAAACAAAGTTAAATCTTAACATTTCATCTTTGAGATGCCAAAAGTACAAAAACATCCCTCCATGTTTAAAAGATTAAGTATCATAATGAATATATCATAATCACAATTATCCATTATAATTTTCCAAAAGTTACCGTATTTAACTTCTACAAAATTATGGTGAATCCTTATAATTTTAACTTGTTTACCATGAATGATGAAACCAAATATAGACTACTGAGAGAACAATGTATATGTCTTATAAAAACAGCCCTTAGCCTATCATTGCAAAACTACCTAAAACCATAGAACCAAAACAAAAGTGTGACATTTCATCACAAACCTCACATAATGTAACACCCATTAGCATTTTCATCACTAAAATACTCAAAAGGAACCAACGGTCCTGATTGAAACTGATAAGTACCATATTGATATTGATCAACAATGCTAATAGGACACGTGTAGGGTGGTGATGATGGAACATAATAAGAAGAATCAACAACTCTTCCCATAGGATATAATCTATTGTAAGGTGATGACACATAAGCCATTGGAGGGTAACATGTTTCTGATGGATACAAGAATGATTGCTGACGTGTAGGGCTGAGATTCATTTGGTGGGCCATACCTTGACCAAGATTCTGAAATTGGAATCCAGTGTATGCTGGTCCACTCTTAGCTACTGTACTCAAACCATTACTTTCAATTCCATTTCCATTTCCATTTCCACCACACCCATCTTTCTTTTTCTTCTTCTTATCAGAACCACCACCACCACCACTAACCGGAGGAACATGGTTGCCGGCCGGTGACTTTTCCGGCAAGTCTCCGGCACCGGAATTAGACTTTTTGTTCTTGTTTTTGCCAACATTTTCACATTTGGCAGCATTTTCATTTCCCTTGTTTTGCAAGCTTTGTGCTTCCTTTGGTTCATTCTTATCTTTCTTCTTCTCATTGCCGCCGGAGCTTTTTCCCTTCCCGTTGAGATTTTCCGGCCAAATCTCGGCGTGTTTTCCAGCTTTGACTAGCTTCTTTAAAAGGGTCTCAACACTAACATTTCCAGTTACTGTTACTTTATGTTGTTGTGAATCAATTGTTGCAGTGAAAACACCTTCATAGTTATTATGCATGGTAAAAGAAAAAAGCAAAATGCTCAGTAAAAAATAAAAGGGTACCTAAAAAGTTTAGAAATTTGAATCGAGTTTCTGTTTTTATTACTCTACATACAAAAATTTCATTTTTGTAGCACAATGCATGTTTAGAATCACAGTAAATTTAACAAAATTACAATGTGCCGCAATTTCGTTAAAACTTTAAAGTGTAGTTTCAATTAAGATTTTGTTGAAACTTTGGAATATATCAAATACATTGTGATTCTGTCAAACTCATGAGAATCTAAACATGCAATAATTACCATAAGAGTAGTAGTTATAAAAGTTATAAAAGTACCATCAATACGCTTCAAAACTTTCTTTACTTTCATTTTGCATCCTTCACAGTGGATAGAAACTTTCAAGAACCATGTCTGAAAAAAAAACCATCATAAGAAAAAAAACAAAAACAAAGCTAGAAGAGGTAAAAAAAGAAAAAACTAAAATGTGTATTATTTAGTTAGTACCTGATATTTCAAAGGTTCAGAAGCTGGTTTTGCTTTTGGATCCATTGAGGGAAGTGATTTGTTGTGAGAAGTAGAATTGAAAGGATTGAAGAGTTGAAAGTAGAGAAGAAAACTAAAGAAGTGAGTGAATGTGGGGCTTAAATGAGAAAAGAAGGGAAAATGCCAAGAATGTACTTGGGAGGATATGCACTCTGTGGGGGAACAAAGTGAACAGGTAAGTGAGGATGGAAGTATAATGTGACAATGACATAGAGACACGCTGCTGCTTCATTATTTGCTCATTCAATTCAACATTATTACTTCACTAATATAGTTTACCTTACCTTGCTTCATTTTTCTTTTTTGATTATAACTATCTTGTTTTTGATGATGTTTTAATAATGCTAGAGTTCGACTGCGAAGTAAATGGATGTGTTGAGTTCAATTGTGAATGTTTAGTCACATCTCAATTATAAATGGGTTTAATGTTGAATACATAATAGATGTGAATAATATATTGAATTTTTTTAAGTTTTAAATTGGGATTTTTTTTTAATGTCACTTAAATGGAGATGTAACATATGATATTGTTATGGTTCTGAAGCGTTAATTTATTATTGTTTCTGACGCTTTTTCAGATTTCCTAATAAGTGGTATTAAAACTCTAATTTGGTCGGTGGTGGATTTGATTGCTACCCTCAACCCTACCTAGAACTTTCCAATAAGTGGTATAAAGATTTCTAGGTGGGGAGCGAAAGTGGATCCAAATGCTGGAACAGGAGAAGATGTGACATTTACCTCTTTTGTGGCCTGCAGTGTTAAACTTATTTTTGCTCTTGATGTTTTTCAAACTACCTAACAAATAAAATCAAAGCATTGATTTGACTTGGTGGGGGAGCAGATTATTGTTCTCGACGCTTCTCTGAACTTCTCAACAAGTAGTATTAAAGCCCAAATTTGGCTTTGTAAAGGAGAGATTGTTTAGTTCAAGTGTAAGTGATTAGTCTCACATCAATTACAACTGAATACATAAGAAAGGTGGCTCATATGTCAATTTGTCAAATATCTTAAAATTTTGGGTGGAGATGTGACATTCTCTCTCTCTCTCTCTCTCTCTCTACTATTGCATCCTGAAGTGTCATCTCTTTGTTGCTCCTGACGCTTTCTTGGAATTCCCAACAAGTGGTATCAAAGTCTTTGTTTGGCTTAGTGGGAGAGCATAAATGAGATCCCAGTATATAATTCTTAAATCGAAAGTCTTTATGACAGTGTAGTAAGCTAATGAGGCATGTGCTATTGGTATAATATGGTGGTGTAAGCAGTAAGTATATGATGCGACAAAAACATGAAAGAGAGATTGTTCGGTCAAGTGTGAGTGGTTAGTCTAATGTTGAATATAAGAGAAGTGATTTATATATGTAATGCCTTAAAGATTTGTGTGGAAGCACAAGGTCTTCGTCTCTTGTTGTCCTAAAGTGTTGGCATTGATATTACCTTGACGCTCTCATGAACTCTTCATATACTCAATACCTTAAAATATTGGTGGAGATTTGGCGTCTCTCTCCCAGTTTCCAACAACATAATATATCTTAGTAATGAAAATCAAATAGAAAACATAGTGATTTGATGAGACAAAAAAATATATGTTACGCTTGCATCCTTATACATGTTATTTTTAGGATTGAATTACACTTAACTCAAACTCAAGCTCAAACATAAACAGATTTCTTAGGATACAAAAGGAAAACAAATGTAGTCCAAAGTTTCTTACATTGACACAATTGATAATTCCTCTGCATCAATTAATCTTGATCGGACACTTATAGTTTGAGAAAGTTTTTAAAATATTTTGCACTAGGGATATAATAATTCAATGGGAAAAATTGAATGGCTAAATTTACAATTTCAACTAGAGACAAACCGGTTGCGCCTCTATTTCTAAAGATACTTGTCTATTAATTGTAGGGAAATGGATTGAGTACAATTATTTTTAGTATAGTCAAGCTATAGTCACATAATTATAGAAGTCTGATCAAAATTACACGGCTCAAATTTTAATGCAGCCAATTTGAACTGTTTGATCTTAATCGAATGATCTCAATTTTATTAACAGCATGCAATTGCACCCAATCCATATCCTTAATCGTATTATCAATTTCTTGGTATAGTCTGATCCCATTTCATTTGGCTCTTATAGATGTACTAGTCTTTTGTTTCATTTGCTAGCTAGATAGATATATATTACTATATTGTTGTATCAAGGTATTTGTCATTGCTCACAAAAAGATTCTTCATTGTATTGTAACTTTCTTTTGGGTGGAATCATTGTATTGTAACTTTGTTGCATTAATTGACACTTGAATCATATTTATCATGAATAATATTATACTTTTTTGAAAGATTTTAGAGGTAAAAAATTAGGTGGCTTTTGTTTTTTTGGTGAACAAAAATTAGGTGGCTTCTACCATGCATAAAATATAAAATACTATGTTGTCAATGGTGCACAATGTTTACGAGATCCATCAGTAAGAATTTTATAAAATTTATGTTTGATTGAAAGTTTATATTATATATATCATTCATGCAAAATTTTAAAAAATTGAAAATTCATATGGGATGTTTTGAGATCCATTAACAGTTTCTATAAAAACTCATAAGCCATTAATCATGATAAATCTCAATAACATATCTATCAAACGATTTTTAATTTTTTTAAAATTTAACATAAACAATCTGTATGATATAAATTTATAATTGAACGATAAATTTTACAAAATTTGTATCATAACTATATAATCTTAAAACTTGTGCACTACCTGAATGGATGTGAGAATTGTGTAAGAGAAAAGATATTATAAAATAGAGAAAATGTGAGAATAGAAATAAATGAAAAATGAGATAGAAAAAAACAAAGTGAAAAAATGATAGGTAACGTGCTGGGTTGGATTTGTATTTATCTGCGCAGTTTTTGGCTTCAGAAATGAAAGAAAATTCTTTGCACGAACAAACAGATGAGAACCAAAATTTTGGGATTTGACTCTTTGAATTTGACCAAATTACTAATGTATGAATTCCTCTAGAACAATTTTAATAATTAAATTGGCCAACTAAAAGATTTAGTGCGTGTGATAATTTTTTTTTACAAATTTATGATTGAGTATTTTGAAATTTTTACAAATATAGGAAATCAAATTATTTAAGTATTTTTTATCACTTTTAGTGGAGTCTTCCCTCACATCAACAATATCTTTTCGTACTTTTTACGATATTCGATCATAACGTTTTCATTTAAATATTTAAATTTAAGTTTTATCTATGATGCATAATTGAGATGAGTCTTTCATTAGGTACAAACAAACTTATTTTCACCAATAAATTAATAGGTCGCATCACATTTATTTAATGCAATGGTGAAAATACGTTCATAAATGGTGAAAGACTTCTCTCATTTGTGCACCTTATATAGACTTTACCTTAAATTTACCTCTATTACTGACTTAACATTTGATTTAAGACTTAGGAGTGTGTTTTTCTTTGAAGTTTCATGTTTGATTCTCTCTAGTGTCAAATTTAAGTAGACTAATTTAACTTTTTTTTAAAAAAACATTTGTAACTATATCATTTTTTTGGGAATGTAAATCAGATTTCTCTATTTAAAGTGTGTGAATTTAGCAACTATACAATTTTATAAAAAAACTTATGTCTGTTTTTTGAAGTCTTAAATTAATAATTTACTTTTGGCAAATTCTATGGTATATTAGACAATTTTTAATGTACCGGTACATGATTATCAAATTAATAAGTAAAATGAATATTTTTTTAAGAGAAATTATTTTTCAATCATTAAGAACATTATAATAATTAAATATCATTAACCAAAGTTGTCAAAAACATAAATTTTGATATTTTTAAATTTTTATTCTTCATAATAATAAATATTCAATTTTTTATTAAAAAAGTTAAAATATTATTATAATCATTATAAACAATGAAATTATATTTTTTTCTTGTGCTATTGTTATATCTAAAATACAATAATTAACTAATAGTGTTTTTATTCATAAAAATAATCGTTAATTTATTATTTACGGTATTATGTACCGGTACACTTGAGTAGAAGCTCCCTTTACTTTTATGAAGATAACTATTTTGTATAATTTGAAATCCAAACATATGCATAAAGATTTTTTTCTTTTAGGCAAGTAGGTAATTATACAGAGTTGTGAAATTAGTCCATATTACCCTATTTTTAGAAGACGTGAGAGAAACAATAAAAGTCAGAGAAAGTAAAAGAGCCAAAACTGAGAAGTTAAAGAGGAAGTAAATATTTGCCATACATAACAATTTAAGCAGAAATAATAATAGGGCCCTTTAATTGCTTTTGGTTTGAACAAATTAAAATCAGTCAATTTCACCATATTTAATGCATATAGTAAAAAATAAAGGACTAGTCTATTCTCAATTAATTAATAAATTAGTAATCTATAAGAGAAGAGAAGTGACTGCAACAAAATCTAGGGAAGAAAAATGTCCAATCTAATCTAAATTGAATTGTATTGTATTGTAGAAAAGTGAAAGATGACCAAAATTTAACATAAGCCCTTGATGTTGAACATTGGTTGAAGTGTTCTTTAATACTAGATCTCTAATGTGTCTTTAATGCCACATCATGAGGAAAACCAGCAGCACGTCATGTACTTTCACCTGAGAATGACATTTACAACACAACCTTCAAGCAATGTACTTCATCTTGACTCTTGAGAGGGTGGTCAAGATTTTGGGTTTGAAGTATTATACTAATATTTTTGTTTTATAGTACTTTCATTAGGCACAATTGTTTGATAAAATTATAATGAATACAAATTTTATAAAATTGATTGTTAAAATAAAAGTTTATATCATACTATAGACTTATAGAGTATCTATGTCACATTTTAAAAAACTAGAAAATTATTTCATATGTTATTGAGACCTAATGAAATTAATACCACTACTAATTGGTCTTAAAAAGTGTTAAATGTTAGGCATGTATGATGTATTCATCAAATATTTCAAAATTTTGAAAACTTGGGATCAAAAGTTATTATTAATAACAATTGCATGTCTCATAATTAAAGCTTTGTTTGTAGGAACATATAGAGTTTAATTTGAACTTGTGGTATATCTACTTATCATTCAATATAATAAAGCAAGAGTAGTTCTTTAGTAAATTTGACATTTGTCATCTAATGAAATTGCTTACTATTTTAAAATTTTCTATTAATAGTAATGTTTCTTTAATTATCTTTAAACTATTTTATTTGTTAATTTTTTAATTACATTGGTTTAAATTTTAAATGGTATACGTAGTACAATAGTATTAATTTTGGAATATAGTACACAAGAAACATCTTTTAAAAAAAAAACTATTTTCAAGGTATAGTGCATGTATGTATGATGTACTCGATGCTATATTTGATGTCTTCTCCTTTCTCAAGACAAACTTTAGCCACTATCATCCTAATTCTCAATCATCTCATCAATGCCCTTTCTTGGTCTTTCCTAGATTGCAAATACATTTCTTATCTTCATTACTTTTACAACAAAAATTGTTTTGCTTATAAATTAGGATCAACTTCATCCAATCTCATTCACTCTTCTTCCTCTTCGTTTCTCTCTGAAAAATTAGTATTTTTTATTTTTTAATTTTCAAATGGAAATTTTAAATGGTTGGAATACTTAACTTTTGTTGTTGTTATCCTCATGCAAAAGAAATCTAATTTTATATTTGATTGTTGTCAAATTTGTGTTTGGAATTGATAGATTTTTCGGCTATGAATATGGTTTGCATGTTAAATTTATAGTTTTTAATTACTTTTTATTTTTACCTTGCACTATAGGCAAAGACAATACTGCACTTTTTGTTTTTTTTTTTGACTAAATTTTTCTTCTTCTTTTGAATATATACATATTTATTTCTAATGTTTTTTAGGTTGTAATATGATGCCAACAGTCCTGCTCATGTGCGATTGATACAGGAGAAAAATGATTATGAAAGTGAAACCCTCCCAACAAAAACTGTCATATATATATATATATATATATATATATATATATATACAAGCATATGTTTGTGTTTTTTTTTTGTATATATTGTTTTTAACATTTCTTTGTATCAATTTAGTTTACACATTTTTTGTAGTATATATTTATTTTCTTTAAATTTGTATTTTATCTTTTATCAAAATTAACTAAATAATGCTCAATCTTTGTTAGACAAAAATTGTTCACCGTTTATGCATATACTTCAATTTGGAGTTTCAACCGGCCGATAAAATAAGGTTTTTAGAACTCTATTGTCTCCATAACAATTGATGAAACTAACAAACACATCCCACTTTCAATACTTACATAAACAAGGGAAGTCCTTGAGTTAGCTAATTTAAAACAAGTGTTACTAAAGATACGAAGCCTCTGAGGAGTTGTGAGCTAGCTTTTACCTTAATTATATTTTCATATTACATTTTGTATGCTTATTGCTTTGCTATTGTTGTCCTTCCTTTCACTTCTGGAATTCATGCTGACGGGAGTTATTTTCCTCTCCATGTAGAGATGAATAAACACAATAAAGTTGAGACATATTTGGTGGTAGAATCCCCTGTCTATATTTTATTTCTCTGCAAATAAAAATTTTCATGTCTTTAAAAAAATTAATCTAACATTTAAAAATTCTTCATTTCTTTGCTTCTAAATGTAAAATAGTTATTATAAAAATAATCTCCCTACTAAACAAAATTATGTAGGATGTACAATAACCATAAGAGCCAATTTTTTTCCTCCTATACATTTTATAAATAACAAATATTGGCCAAAGTTTATGTGTTCCATTAAAATTATGCCGTTAGCACTACTTTATAAAATTAATTGATAGTGCAAAGCTTAAAAATCCTCTTACTTTGTATAAAAAAAAAATTCTTATTTCCATGTGTTATTTTTTCATTTTTGTAGTCTACTCTCAAAATTTTATGTCAAATTTTTAATAATTAAAAATATCAAATATTTTATTTTGAATATTTAGTCAAACACATACTTTTTTAATTTAAATTTAATTGAAATAATTTTCCCGTGGGACGGGTATACACACTAGTTCATCTTATAAAGTGAGATTTTAGCTAGCCACACAATTGCATTAATGAACCAATAATGAATTGATCAAAGTAATAAAGGTCTTATATCTCTTAAAATGATGATCAGGAATTCGATTTCCAACGGTTAAATATAGAAAAAATACGGTTAAAATGAAAATGTCTTTTGAATATACAAAATTAAGTTTTACATTAAACTTAACACCTCTTAAGATACTTGTCATCAAATATATTCCTTACACTATTAATCAAAATATTTGGTTCAAATGGTTAATGAATTTTATCTAACGACAAATTTCGTAAGAACTTGATTTCTAACTAGAACAGTTTTTTACCAGATTTTATTTAACTCTTGACTACTAAATCTCTTTTTTTGGTCATGTGCCTAGTGGTTAGAAATTCACCCTTTAAAGATGAATAAGTGGGCGTACCCAAATTCGAACCAAAATCTCTGCACTTTCGTGCAATATGTCTAACCAATTGAGTTAAACTCTCTTTTCTTTAATAATCAAGAGTGTTAATACAAAAAAAATAACTAATATTAGAGAATGGATAAGGACGAGACAGAAGCAGCAGTCCCTAAACACTAACATTGATCATCCAAAACTGCACTTTAATTTCCAAAGCATGCAGTATGAGGTAAAGTTTTGTTAAGATATCTTATAATGGTAGTACTAATATGGTATAGAGGTTAGGTATACCGAATAAATCACCCATCAAAACCCCAACCCAAGAGACCTTAATTACCAAACCCTATCTACCACATCAGATATTAATGTAAGCTCCAATTTAACATATTTACTAGGGCTGGGCAAAAAATTACAATCCGAACATACCCACCTGGCCCAATCCGTAGTTATATGTTTGGGTCGGTTTAATTCGGGTTTCGGGTCCATTCGGTTGGTTATTCGGTTAATATAGGGTTCAAGTGGACGGGTCCGGATGACATGATTCAGCCCGTCGGTGTCCGGCCCGATCCGAAGTTATTATTATTGGTATTTATGTTATTATTGTTACTGGCCCAATACTTTTCCGTCCAAATAAACTTATCCTGGCCCAAAGTTTTTAGCCCTATTTTCTCCTTTTTACCACTATAAATACATTCTAATAACTAGTAACAAGGTTAACCCTAAAATAAGAAGGAAGTGGTTCACGGTGTCACACAATTCTCACCCTCTCTCTCGTTATATCTCTCTCTGTCTCTTCCTCTTTCTTTGTTTTTGTTGATGTTTTTCATTCACATGTTCTGATTTTATGTTTTTTGTTAGATCTATGGTTATCTTTTTTGTTGTTGTTAGATTTATGTTTGAAAATAATATTATGTTGTTTTTATAGTGTTTGTTTAGATCCATTGTTGATTCTATTTCTATGTTGTTTGTTAGATTCGTGGATCTATTTTCTATTTGTTTGATACATGATTTTGTTTTCTGTTTCTTTTTGTTTTCTTCTTTTTTCTTTTTTTTTCTTCTTTCTTTCTTTCTGATGTTATTTTTAATATTTATGTTGGAGTATATACATGAATATACCAGGATTGGAATGCCAAATAAATCTGATTTATTTTTTCTTGGACCAAAATTGGACAAATAAAGAGATATAATAAAAAAAAAATAGGAATTATACCCTGCAATTTGGAAAAAAACGACAAAAAAAAGTAATTAAAATAGAAAATTTAAATTAATATTATAATTCGGTTAAACCGAAGTATCAAACCGAACAAGACCGAACCGAAAAAAGCCGAACCGAAAAAAACCGATACATATTAGGGTCGAAATTGGGCCTGCATGTTGGGCCCATCGGTTTGACCGGTTCTAGGGTTTGGGACCAAATCCGAACCGAACCGAACCGGTGCCCAGCCCTAATATTTACTACACACTATGTCACTATTATAGAGAGAAAACAATCATGTTTAAAATTTAATTTATTAAATAATTGATACTTAATAGATATATCTAATATATAGATCAAATACATCATTTATTTGATTAGATAGTCCACAATTTTTGAAACATTGAAATTTTCAATTTTAGACAATGTCTGTCTACATAAGTGGAAGAATCATGAGAAGCATCGATATATAAAACAACACAAACAATTTAAGATAACAAATTTGTCTCGGTAAAAATAGGTTTCAAGTTCTAAAATCAAAAACATGTTTCAAATTCTACAACATAAAACATGCACAATCCTGAAATTTCATATATGTATGTATTAGGGATGCTCGAGTTCTAAAACTTGAATGTGTAAAATACAGCTCGAGTTCTAGAACTCGAGCACAATACATTTAAAAATTCAAAGGACACATGAGAAGATTAGGGACTGGACTAATAATTTCTCCATAACTATGACTCATTTTTTTGTCCTAGCAAAAAGTTACTCAAACTCAGCCCATGAAGTATTGGTGAGCTCATTTGCCAAACCCTCGTTTATCACTAATTTAATCGAGTCCTGTATTGTACTCAACAGTACTAACCAAGCAGAACATAAAGCTGATGATAATACAAGCACAGAAATTCATTCAGGTTTTCTTAGGGTATACATTGATAGTCGCAAATACTCCAAACAAAAGCCTGTTTAATTTTCAGCTATCTTGGTATTCTCCTCTCCCTCGGGCAACACTGGCTGCTCTTCCTTGTCAACTACTTCAACCGTAGTTTCTTGTGACTGAGCTTGCTTTACATCTCTTGAGACATCGTGAAGCTGCAATGCATTTTGATGTTACTACGCTTATTAATTGAAGTTATTGTAAGGAAGTGCTTTTCAAAATTAACACAATTTTCAATACTTACCCCGAACTTTCTTAAGTTTGCAGTAACATCCTCTTGGTTCTGCTGAAGAGTGTTCCTGAGATCTTGAAATTCCTAGTTTCGATTTTATAAGAAAAAGATTTACACACAAATTCAATAGGGAAGAGAGTAAGCATGTAAGGAAAAATTGAAAAGTACACTTACTGCTCTAAGTTGTTCCACTTCGCTGTTGAGTGTTTTCTTAAGATCTGAAAGTTCCTGCATGAAGAAAATTAAATGCATCAAGAGTTGCAAAACTACAAATTAAATACTAGCAAAAATATAAATCAAGAATAAAGGTTAAGTAACATTAGGATCAGTTATAAAGAAGAGTTCAGCTACAATAATAACCAGAAAACAAACGAGACAAGAAGAGGATGAAATCATTTATCAATCCTCTTGGGCTATGGTGATGAATACATTAACTAACGGCATGAACCCTATCAAAACAGGCTAAAAAAAGAAGAGTTATTCTTTCATTATTAACAAAGATGGTAAAAGCAAACATATGAAACATGTCTTCGCATAATAGTGAGGGAAGGACTGAATTAATTATTAAAAGCAACTGAACATATAAAGATTCATAGAGCGTTTGGGAGAAATTATTTGAATTGATCACATAAGCACTTTTACACGAGTGTTTAAAAGAACTTATAAAAAAAAAAACTTATGATATGTCCATGAGTTGTTTTCGACAAATTTCTATACGCTTGTTTACACGTTCTCACAAGACTAAGACAATGATTCAATCCATGTCAGTTTAACAAAACACAAGAAAAATAAATGTTTGCTGGCAGTAGGATTCAAACTCAGAACAGTGAAACAGTTTATTTAAAGTTTATGCAAAGTTTCCTCATTCACACATAAGTGTTTAATGAATATAAACGTTTATTTCAGTTGTTTAAACAAATGCTCCCTTAAAGAAAATGTTTCAGTATTAGGGACCAAAAAATAAACGAGTGCAAATATATATCAGAACCCTTGAAGAAGCTCTTCAGCAAACACAGGCAACAACAAATTAGAAAACGACAATGTAATGTGAAAAAACTATAACTTTTCCTGGATCTAGAATCTAGACACCTAAAAAAGAGATTTCCAGATGACTGGCTAAGAATTACTCCATGTATGAATTTATCCTAGGTCCATATTTTGTGCTGTATAAAACATGAATTGGATCGGATAAACTACCCTATTTGGCCATGCAATTTTGGCTGCAAACATTTAGTATATTTGCTACCTTATCTGGTACTATAATCCTATCACACTTATAGATGTGAGTTAAGGCTGAATATGGCAAAGCTAAACACCATTCTCACTTCGCCTCTATCCAACTGCTACGACACCATCACTTCGGATTTCAGTTTAGGAAAGCAGCTGTTGACGACATAAATACTATTTCTGCTACCAGCTTATGACTAAGCATCGGCCCAACTATAGGAGTCGCTAACATTTTCTTAAAAGAATTGATTCAACACACTGTATTTTATCCTTCCTGTTCGGAAAAACTGTCATGTTCAAGAGTTTTCTCCAAATTTAATTAAATTTTGTATTATTCAATATGAACATGACAACAATAACAGTAAATGTATTCAAATTACATCCTAGAAACTTTCCATTTTCATACAATGATTTGGCATAAGAAATACCGCAAGGAGTTAGTTCTCTAGGCCAAAAAGCATAGATGTAATGTGGATAAGAAGAGAACCAAATCAGACAACTTGAGATGTCAATTCTGAAGTCACATAGTGTTACAGATGGACAAATACTCAAAGCAGACCAGCATCAAGAAACAACCGCACATTTTCACACAAAGTAGAAGAAAAATATTCACCTGATATTTGGCCATAAACTAGAGCATTGATCATACTATAGTATCAGTTTATATATCACAGGCTACACTACGTGCATCCTAAGGCTTTGTAGAAGAAATAAACTCTCCCCAGCTTGGGAGTTTTTAAAAAAGAGAGGAAAGGTTTAGGAATTTATTAAAAAACCTAGAAAGCAATAAGACTAGGTTGTTGTTTTATAGAGTATGTTTCAATAGATGGTATAGGGTGGACTGATGAAATAGAATAGAACGAGGTAACATGCATTTTTAAAAAACTAACTAGCTAAGTGCATGTCCGTGATTCTGGCATACCCGCGGTGATAACAAACATAGGCTTATTCTATTCGAGTCCACTCTATACCACTAATTCAAACATACCTAAGTTCCACCAAATTGGAGAGGTTTGCTCTCCCCTTCGCTGTCCTAACTTAAAGCCCGCGTTATGATATACTTTCCCCCAAAATGCAACTAAAAGAAGTGTTCAATCATAACATTTCCTCTTTAGAAACACTCAAGATAAAAATAGGGAAATTAGTAATAAGCAGTGTTGCATAGGTACCGGTACGGTACCGGATACAGGTACATGTAAGGAGTATACGGCATTTATAGAAAACGTAAGGCACGAGTATGTCGGCATAATTTTTTTATATAATTAAAATAATAGAATTATATAGGTAAAAGAAATAATTAAACATAAAATATCACACTTTAAAAGTAATTCAAATTGTTCAAAAAATAACATCAAATTAAAAAGCAATTTGCTCAAAAAGAGTAAAAAGATCTAAGAAATAAATAAAAAACACTTTAGAAATGGTGATAATTCATGGAGTCAAAACTGAAAAAAATTTAAATCTTCCTGATAAAAACACATTTTTTTTTCATAGATTAGGGTATGGCGTTGGTGCGTACCCAACTAGTACCGTACACGTACCAGTATTCTCATGCAAAGTATGCATAATATCATCAGAAGACAATGTTCCTTGCTCCCCGCTACTACATTTATTAGCAGCACTCAATGCTTCATTGTCCTGGTCCTTTAGCATCACAGTTCTAATTTTCTTATCAATGGCCTGGTAACCTTTGAGGAGTTACCTGGACTCATCTTTGTGAGGAACACGGACCTTGGTATCTGTATATATTTTTTGAGTTGTCGTCCATGAGACCCCTGAGGTTTTCTGGAAAAATACTGAGGAAAAATCCCTCAGCGGTCTCATGCACAACCGCTCTAACAAGCTCAAAAAAATATATGCAGAGATCAAGGTTGGCAAGATGAGTACCAATTGCTCCTCAACAGAGGTTACTAAGCCAGAAAATTAGAGTTAT
Organism: Trifolium dubium; assembly: GCA_951804385.1. NCBI lineage: Eukaryota > Viridiplantae > Streptophyta > Magnoliopsida > Fabales > Fabaceae > Trifolium > Trifolium dubium. The sequence goes on from OX638066.1 coordinate 11,428,775, forward strand.
GCTGCTAAAAGATCAAGACAAGACATTGAGTCCTTCTAACAAATACAGCGGCATAAAGCACGAAAATATTGCCGTCTAATGACCGTATGCATACTTTGCAGTTTGCATGATACCGAACACGTATTTCAGATGGAGTACCCATGTTTCACCGGTACTAAGAAGCATAATTTTAATCTTATTTTTGTTGACAAAAAAACTGAAAAGCAAAATGCAGTAATTATCAAATTGAGAGTCACTTACATCCCTATATGTCTTAACTTGTGAATCTAACTTTGACCTCCAACCTTGCAAATCCTAGTAACAGATCCAAAAAAACAAAAAATAAAAAATCAGCTATGATACTAAAAAAATTAAAACACACCATCTAAAATCAAAACTAACTATCACATGACATGAGTGAGTCACCTGTTTCAAAATCTGAATTCGACCTAGAAGCTCAGATCTTGATTCATTAAGTTCCTGAAACCACATTAATTAATTAATTACATATAAATAAACATGATAATTAATTAACTAATCAATTAATAAAAGAACAGTTAATTAATAATAAAATCTAGTAGAGTGAGTATGTACCGCCATTTTTAAGGGAATGGAAGAAATGTTCTCCTTCTGATTCTGAAATACATAAAGAAAATGATGATTAATAAGAATGAATAATGAAAATGAAGAAGAATTGAAGAAAATGGGAAGAAAAAATGAGATGAAAACGGACATTGGAGAGAGGAGCGGTGGAATCAGGTGAAGAAGACATTGGAGATCGATTTGGGGGTTTGTGGTTTTAGGGTTTGGGGAAAATGAAATTGAAATTGGAGCGTGTTGATGTTATGGTATGTATTGTTGGTTGGTGATGACGAATGAGTAACGGAAGAGTAGAGAGAGATTGTGTGAGAAACAGACAAAAGAGGAGTTTAGCTTAAATTTGAAAAGTTGAGATAGAAGGTTCGAGATTTATTAGGCTTAGGCGGGATATCACTAATCACACTCACTTCTCTTCTCAGATAATATCGTTACTCCATCCATTTTAAAATTAATGTCGTTTTTTTATGTTTTCACATATATTAAAAAATGTAATGGCCAGAAGTTCTAGCTTAATTGGTAGAAAATGTTGAAATTGCTAGGCCGGACATCCGTGATCTGAGTTCGAACCCCAGTCACTCCACTTGTGTGTCTGAGTTTATTGGTGGCTTTCTCATCTCGTCTATATACAAAAAAAAAAAAGAATGTAATCATGTTAAAATTAATAACATTTTTATTAAATTAATCTTACTTTTTCTTTTGTTTTATTGGAAACAATATATAAAGTAATAAATAGAGGGTATAGTCAGTGGCGGAGTCAGGAATATTAGAGAGCTCGGACGAAATTTTAACTGCAAATTCACATGTTATGTTATCGAATTAAGGAGGACTTGTCATTTTGTTAACAATAGTATAATTTGAAATAAAAGAGATGAAACATAACATTATGCTAAATAAAATCACGAGGCAAATGCCCTTTCAAAGAATTTTTTGTGGTGAATGATGGAATAATATCAACGGCATTAAGTGATTTGAATATCTATTGTTCGGTGTATCATATTATCAAATCATTGAACCATGTAGTGTTGTTCTTCTACTTCAATTTTCTGTTGTACAACAAAAAAATCATTGAATATCTCACATTCTCAATACTTGCTCTATCAACAAAAAAATCTCCTCATCTCTAAAATTTGATAATCTAAATTCTAAAGTTAATATTCACGGAGCAAAATTAACATGTATTAAAGACATTAAAATAGAAAACTAATTAATCATGTTAATAAACAACCCACTGATCAGTGACAATGTGACGTATAATAATACTTCCTTTGATCTTAAATATAAAAAAAAAAATTATTTTTTAGGTTCATTGATAATTTAATATATAATAAATTTAAAAATTAAATTTTCTCTTATATTTAAAAATAAAGAGAATATTATATTTTATTATCTTAATGACTTATTGTGAAATGTGGACAAGTGGTATTGATTGAGCATTGGTGATACACATGTTTTATCACTATTTTTTTTAAAGAAAAAGTGATATTCCAGTAACAAAAAAAATCTATTTCGCTGAGCCCGGGCTATAGCCCTGCCAGCCCTGGTGGTATCTCCGCCACTAGGTATAATTAGAAAATGTTGTATTGAAAATTGAGAAACGACATTCATTTTAAAACAAAATTTTTGAGCTAAAGCAACATTATTTTTAAAAAATGGAGGGAGTACTATTTAATAGAATCTCTTTGGTAAGATCAAAATTTGAGCTTATAATTGATAAGTTAATTTGATAAATAAAGATATGTTTTGTAACAATTTTTCAAAAAGAGTTTATAGATTACTTTATTAGTTTATAGCTTATTTTTAAAAAGTTTCCGTTAGTTTATGAGCTTACACTAATTAAACTTATATTTTTAATGTCATTTTATGTTTATCAATTAGTTTAACTGTTAATTTTATCAAACACTTCAATTAACTTATCAGTTATAAGCTATCAACAATTATCTATTAACTATCAGTCATCAATTATGAACTATGAATTATAAGCTATTTTTCCCAAACAGAGCCTAGATATTTGATTCATGAGTCGGATCTGAATTCAAGGCAATCAAAGAGAGAGGAATGCAATGCAGTCGGTCATATATGTACTTTGATTAAGATCGAACAGTTCAAATGTTTAGTTTGAATTTTATATGTAAAAATAGTTAAAATTTGGACCGTAAGATATTAATCGGACAATCAAGATATGCTGAGTGCATGCAATTTGACTGCATAAAATTCAATTTTGATGATTCTTGAGGCCATGGAAAGCTAAGACAAATTACTACAATTTTATGTTTCACAAGCTTCGTCAAATTTGATTTAATTCTAGACGAAACTGGGCTTTAAAGTTCCAGATCATAGCTCTCAAATTGCCAAATACCTTTCTCCACTAATTAGGCCATAACTTTCTCATTAGTAGTCCAAATTGCACAAAATATATGACCCAAGTTAATTAAAGGACAAAGCTGCTTGTGGCACTAACACTTAAAGGATTAAATCATAAGAAAATAAGTTGTCTTCACAAAAACAAGAGGCAGGCGGTGATGGATATCAAAAGAAGCAAATACAACTTGTCTTTCTTTCTTAATGCATAAGAAATTGAGGAGCTGAAAACAGCAAAAGGCGTTGTTTATGTGTAGTATAAATAGGGAAGCAAGGCTTAGCTATGGAGAGAGAACTTTAGAAAGAGATATAATTGAGGAGCTTTCTCACTTTTTTATTTTATTTTAATTTTAGATGTTTTACTACTATTTTCTTTTGTTATTATGAATTTTATGAGTTTCATCATCTTAATGGAAGACTAATTTTCTCTTAATTAATCCATAGGTGTAGACATTATTGAGGTTTGATTTATGAAACTTTGCTTTAAATGGTTTATTCATTTGAACTTCATTCTTCTTTATTTTCTTTTCTTGAACATGATTTTGTTTGCTTAAATGAAATTAGGTTCTTGAATGATGTGTTAGTGGCTTCATTAACTCAATTGTAGGAGAAAAAACAAGAACTATATATTACATTGAAGGTGTTTGATGTTATGTCTAGCTTGGTTAATTTTGGGTTTTAAAGTTTATTCTTGGTTAAATGTTTGCTTAATTCATTTTCTTTGATTAATCTTTATCGTAGAAGTTTTTCTAGTATTAAAATTGGTAGATTATGGTGATCTTATTATTATAATTCACAACCAAGAATAGAATTAACTTATGAATATTTATTTGTGGTTAAGGATTAAATTAAACTCAATTATGTTGAACCTCTTGGATGGATTGTCTTTAAATCATTTTTTCAAATCTATTTTCTCTTGTTTATGTTTATTTCATCTTCAAACTAAAAACCCCATAAATCTTTTAATTTTGTTTCTAAATTTGGTTGAATTTCAATGTTGGTCAATTGGGAAATGATTCGGGTTGTCACTAATACTACAAGTTGTGTTTTAACTCAGTTTAATTAATTTTGGTGAGTTCGGCGCTCGTCATTCATCTACTAGACCTAACCTAATGAGTTTAGCTACTCATAGACAAAATTATAACAGAAGAGTTAAGAAATTATGCATACAAGATAACCTCGATTCAAATTTGAGAGCTTCTTGCCCTCCACCGTCTTGACGTGCTTCTCAAACTGTCACTTTTCAGAGCCTTTGAATGCTTTTTCAGTGATGATCAAATATGGTGGAAAAATGTGCTTTATATAGGTGTTTTATTGGGCTTGGACGCGCTCCCTCGTGGCACGATGAGGCCAGTTTGGTACATCACCTGGATCGTACAAATCATATAGCCTTTTGTAAATCGTATACATTGTAGCACGATAGGTCGTCATCGTGGCACGATAGAGGCTATATTGATCTTCTTTTCTTGCTGATTTTTGTCCAAAATGTGTTTTCTCATCATAGTGAAGTATATAAGCATTTTTCTTCATATTTTTTTCCTCCTTTTGCATATATTCTTCTTTTCTTGTTTCTTCGGTGAGTAATTTCACTTCTTAGGTCTTTTTCATGATTTGATTATCAAAATACTACAAAATATAATCAAAATTGTCATAAAAACATAAGAAATATATCATATAAATACTGTCATCATAGAAACTATTGTTTTGCTCAAGCACAATCTAAGACGATCTTTATTATCATCATATTTTAAATGTGGCTTTAATGGGCTTGAATGTCAATGTAAACTCCATTCTTTTAAATAATTTTGTAATGTTGACTTGCTTTTATTACTCAAAGCTCATGCTAAAGATCTAAGACTTCTTCTTTTACCTAATTAAACATCACAAATTTTCCTCAAATATATCTCAATTCTTTTACGACTGCAATTCTTTGTTTTCTTATGGTATTCATCACGTGTTTCTTTTGTTTTCTTCCAAATCCGATAAATTACATACATGTGTTGGAGTAAGCCCTAAGAGCCAATCTATTTTCATAGTGTTTGTATTAGGAGTTTAATATAAATATGACATTTCATAGTGTCCAAAATAATGAAGTCGCTAGAATAGATAGTCTGCTTCATATTAAGTATGATTTAATCTTGAGGTTACATTAAACATAAGGACACTATTCTTAAATGTATATGTAGTCGAGCTTTATGGTGAAATGGGATAACCTTAAAGCATAAAGACTATTATGAAGATGGACCGATGGTCGCATCTCATGGATCATATGATAAAAAGTTATCAAGTCTTGACATAGGTATAAACATTAGGAGTAATATTTATACTGGATTGACTGCTATGAGAGTACTGCATGGAATGTTATGCTAAAGTTTCATAAGTTATTCTCATGACACTATGTACCCTAGATGCAGAGTCAAATATTTTGTTGCTGATATAACTTTGTCCGTAGCTTGATAATCATAAAGGCAGTTGATGGGTACTTCACAAAGCATGTTGAGGGATAATAATGACCTAGATGAAATTTTCCAATCCTGCATAACAAGATAAATGTCTTGGTACCAATATTGCACAGGACAAGGATGACACAGTCTATGCCTTGTGTTCAATATAGACATAGTGGCAAAGGGGTAATTCCACACACTTATATTATCACAAAGGTTATGTTTAGATCACATGTTATTTTCTCGTAACTTGAGTAGTCGTGATGTGTTGCTAGATACCGCTCACTGTTTATTATATTAAAATGAAGATTTAATATAGTTGCCAACGTTACATAAACCTACAAGGTCATACACATAAGGACAGTATAATATAAAATTAGAATAATTAAGAAACACCGTAAGGTACGATGTATCCAAGAGGAATATGATAAGGTTACCATGGTAATTAAATAAGCAATACACCATAAAGTATGGTGGGCGTTCGCGCATGTTAACATGAACACATGGGGGCGTGCGCCCCTTAGCTTGTTTCTTGATGGGCTTTTTGTTTTACATGTTGCCTAAAACAAGTGTTTGTCACTTTGTCTTGGTGCACAAGACAAGTGATTCTATAAATAGAACCCTTGTGCTAAAGCTCTACATATGAGAAAACACAAAAAACAAGATAAACTCTTAAGAAGCTCTTCAGAATTTTTAGAGTTGCAAGAGTTGCAAAACCCTAAAAATATATTCCTCTCTCAATATTGATATTATCCTTCATCATTGGACCTAACAGTCTTATTGAAGGCGGATGTTTGTGTGGACTAGCTAGAGATGTTGCTGTTCATCTTCAACGCTTGTGATCATCCTCTATTTGTGGTTGAAAAGGTTCTTCTCTAACACATGTTCATGCTCATTCCTAAAGATCATTAAAGAACTTTTTTTATATTCCGCTGCTATTATTGTCCCAAATTTTCCTTCAACGTGGACACCGAATAAAAAGAAACCAACTTTTTAACAATTTCACGATTAAGTCCGTCAGTACATGAATTTAACAACACTACTACAAAAATTAATTTCTCGTTGAACGTTGTTGAAAAAAACACGTTTCTTTTTAGATTGTTTGTCTCTGAACAACAATGTCTCCTACATCATTGAGGGAAAAAAACTAAAGGTAAGTAAATTAATGAAAAATAGAATGCATGATAAGCAAAATGTCTTCATGAAGATGACAAGTCAAGTGAAGTTAGTGATCTAAAATAGAAAAAATTAAAGTTAGTGATCTAAAATGTGTTCATAAAATAGAATGCATGACAAGTCAAGTGTCTTCATAAATAACAAGCTAAATGTCTTCATATAATAACAAACCACCAAAAAAAGAAAATACTAAAACAAGATTTGATGAATTTTGACACAGATGATATGGATACTCATGTGGAAAGAAAAAGGTGAAGGGAAAAGGAAAACAGGAAAAATACTGAAATGAGTGATATTAACCAGCATTTTTTATCGTCAGGTCCTGACAGCCAGGACTGCCGGGAGCAATGATCATTTTAAGTTGGAATTGTCAGGGATTGGGCATTCGGAGGCAATTCCAAATCTGCGACGTCTTGCTCAGAAAACCGACCTGACATTTTATTCTTGTCAGAAAATTTGTCTAAAGCTCACCAAATGGAGAAAATTCGTGTCACACTCAAAATTGATTCGTGTCTGACTAATGATGTGGAAGGGAGAAGTAGAGGTTTGCCTTTTTTTTATGGAATGATAAATCAAAGTGCACCATAATCAACTATTGTCGGAATTTTATTAATGTTGAGGTGGATGAAGCGGAGAAAGGTGTATGGAGGTTGACTTGCTATTATGGGTATCATGACAGGGAATGTAGAAGTCAGGCATGGGACATATTTCGCAATCTCAAACACATGTCTCCCTTGCCTTGGTGTATCATTCATGATTTTAATGATCTTTTTTCACAGGAAGATAAATGTGGTAATCTTCTGCATCCTTATTATTTATGTAGTGGGTTCCGTAGTGCTGTCAGCGACTGTGATCTTACATATATCCAATTGGAGGGGCATAGATTCACTTGGATCAAAAGAAGAGGTGTAAATTAGGTGACAGAGGAACGTTTGGATAGAGTTATGGCGTCTAGTGACTGGCTGGCCTCAAATTCAGACCACACACATATTATCCTTCATATCGACCTAGTGCGACATACCAGATTCAATTATTCTTTCACGTTTGAAAATTTATGGATGAAAGAGGAGGATGTTGGTGATGTCGTTGAGTTCGGTTGGTGTAATGAGTCTTGTGTTGGGGTGACCGAGAGAGTGGCAACTTGTGCGGATGAGCTTCAGAGGTGGGGAAGGAGGAAGAAAATGTGTTTCAAAGAAGAGTTGAAGGCTTGTTGTGCTGAAATGGAGAATATGAGAGGTAACTCAGATCTTTCAAGTGTTACTCGATACATAAAGCTGCAAAATAAACATGCCAGAATTCTTGTCCTAGAAGAAGCTTACCGGAGACAAAGAGCTAAAATGTATTGGTTGAAGGAAGGAGATCTCAATAACAAATTTTTTCATATGTCAGCAAATGCTAGAAGCAAGGAGAAGAAATTTGTGAGGTTAGTTAGTGAGAATGACGTGGTTGTTGCTAAACAAAAAGAGTTAATGGAGGTGGCTAAACGCTACTTTGATTCTCTCTTTACGACAATTGAGGGGAATCATGACCCGGTACTATCCATTATTCAACATAAAATCACAATAGGACAACGAGCGGCTTAATCCCTTATCACGAAAGAAGAAATTCATGTTGCCCTCATGCAAATGCATCCTGATAAATCCCCTGGTCCTGGCGAATTTAACCAAGCTTTTTATCAACACTTTTGTCACTTATGTGGTGAGTATATCTTTGTGGCTGTGAAAAATTGTTTGGACAAAGGGTTCTTTCCTACATCCCTCAATGACACCAATGTACGTCTCATCCCGAAATGTGACAATCCTAATTCTATGAAGGAGTTGTGGCCCATAGCCTTATGCAATGTTCTCTACAAAATGGTTTCCAAGCTTCTAGCTAATCAGCTAAAACTATGTATCGACAATTGCATATTAGAGGACTAATCAGCTTTTGTGGAAGGGCAGTTCATTTTACATAATGCCATGATAGCAATGGAAGTTATCTATGCAAAAGAGAAGAACAAGAGGGAGTAAAGCGGAACTGGCACTTAAGATCGATATTAGTAAGGCTTATGAAAATGTTGATTGGGGATTTCTTAAAGGTATGCTTCTTCGGTTGAGATTTTTAGATAAATGGATCCAATGGATGATGATGTGTGTTAGTACAGTAAACTACTTGGTTCTAATGAATTTTGACAAGGTTGGACCTATCTATCTTGGCAGAGGCCTTAGGCAAGGCGATCCATTGTCTCCTTATCTTTTTATTTTGGCAATTGAAGGTTTAACAACTCTTATCAAGCAATCTGTAGGGAGAGGCGAAATTCATGGCGTTCAGATCTGTAGAGGGGCACCTTTGGTGTCCCACCTTTTGTTCACTGATGATTGTTTCTGGTTTTACAGGGTTAATATATCGGAGGTCACTCACTTAATGTTGTTAGTTGATACCTATAGTGCAACTAGTCGGCAAGAAGTAAATATGACCAAGTCTAAGGTGTTCTTTAGTAGAAACTTGAGTGTAGCGGCACAAGAAGACGTCGCTAGTATGTGTTGAGGAAAAATCTCTTTTGTACATGTTTTAATGACAGCAAACCTTATGGAATAAATGTTAAGTTTTATGAATGGTGATCTACTGATGTTTGCACTTGAGTTTGTGTTGAAAGCTAGATAATGGTGAAAGTGGATAAGCTAGAAGTAGCTATATCTACAAGTGCTTTTTATATACTCAACAACGAAAGATTTTGAGTTACATCAGATAATGATATCACAAGGTTCATAAAGATATTTAAAGGATATTGTTTGAATCATAAAAGGATGCATTAAAAGGTTCAATCAAGAAAGTGATTTTTATGGTTAATAGTCTTCTTCTACTCCACAAGGTTTACAATGGTATTGAATGATCAAGGAAGATTATGAGGTTAATAAGTTGAAGAATGAGGATGGAAAAACTTGCATCATAAGCTACACAAGAATATATTTGATGTTGCATGACAAAATTCACAATGAGTTTTGTGTTACATGCTTTTAGAATTTACTACCACAAATAACATCAAAAGGAATGATGCATACTCAAAGGATCTTCAAAATCTACTCAAAGTATCATCATACCTAGATTTCTTAAGATGAGAATGATTTTTATGAGTTTTTATAAGAGCTTATGCAATGGGCATAAATGTCCTAATCATTCTCCTTACTAGAAGATGATAATTCTCATGATGAGTATACTCACGCCTCCACTATAACATCTCAAAGATACTCAATCAACATATAAAGAATGTGTGCAAAACATCAATTGAATTATGGGAAGTTTTTGGAACAACAAGAATAAATGTTTCACTATTATAAAAGCTTCAGTAGTTGGTCTAAGATTGATCTCCAGTCTGCATATTGGTTTTTATCAAGAACGCACATTATGTTCAATCATTTATTGACTTTTGGCAACTGAGTACAAGAGAACAAATAAGCACTTTATGAAGAATATTATTTGTTTGTGCAAGGTCTTTAATGGCAAAGGATTTTTCAAATGATAAATATATTCCTTCCAATTTTAACATGTTTGAGGAATAAACATGTGGTTAAAAATGAAGGGAATGTTTCTCAAGGCTCCTTATTATTTAATTCTTACAAAGACAAACAATAAAGAAACATGGACCAATGAGAACACAACAACAAGTCTTCCATTGCAAGTTGTCATGTACTTGGGCATGAATATTTAATGAGTTTCTTTCATAAGCCTTATCCTTTAATTGTGGAAAGTACATTTGCAAGTACAAGAGCTAAGAGACAACTTTTGGACAGCCATGAACAGCAAAATACAGCTGTATACAACTATGTCCTTTGTTCCAAAGAAGCAAGCTTGCTCAACAAGTCATGAACATCAAGTGACAGCTCACTATATACGCTCCTTCCCTCAGCAGATCTGGGAGAACGGTCTCAGACCGTTTACTGAAAGTTTTTCATCTCAAATATTTTTAATGAGCTGTCATGATCCAATGGCCAATATAATTCCAACGGCTATATTTCTTCTACAAGCTTCTTGACAGATTTATTTCCTATAAATAGGACTACATATCAACTTTGAAGAGCAAGAGTTTAAGCTACAAATCATCATTTACTTGTTTTTGTCTACAAGTCATAAAACTCTTCTTTTATCACTCAAACTCAAGATCTCCATTGCCATCACCACTCTTGAGTTTATAGAGTGATTTTATTTGCTTCTCAAATTAACCTTTGAGTTTTCATAAGCAAATATTTCAAGAGACCACTTTTCAACATAACCCACTTTTATGTGATTTATCCTTGTCTCTTTAGTTCTCATACCTCAAGCTCTTTACAAATTTCAGATCTATAATTCATTGAGCATATTGAGTGTATTTTATAAGCTTCTCAACTTGGTTGAGTTTATTGTAAAGCTTAGATCCAAAACAAACTCTTTGTAAAAAGAAGATTGCTCAAGTCAATACGTAACTATTGATTGAGTGCTACCTTTGGTCTAAGGTAGAAGTAAGCTCGTAAGGCTTGAAGAAACTTTGATCTTGGTCTAGATCAAAGAGAAAATTGTAATTTGAGATTGGTAGTATCTCAA